>JAMPIV010017768.1:0-357569 GCA_024509875.1 Oreohelix idahoensis | reverse complement strand
TAACGTTCTACTACTTGAATTCAAATGCAGTTTGAATGAAAAACCCAAATAATTTTGAATAACTGGTGGTCGATTGGCTAGTCTGCTCTAGTCATGCCAAATACAAAAGATATCACGTTTAGGATTACATTTCTCCTACCGTTTCCCTTTCCCATTCATACTCTGTTCACCTCAAGCGAATTTGAATGTACCTCCCTGCCTCTTTTTCCAGCTCGCGTCCCCCTAACGTTACCAAAAAACATGAGCAGGAACGCCAGTGTGTCTGGTCGTGTGTTCTTAGATATTAGTATTTCTTCAATAACTTCTCTAATACTGGGAATATCATATATTTTAAAGTACATTCTTACACAGCTAACTTTACGTCATACTACCATATAATTCTTATGGGGAACTTCCTAATGGTTTACAATTTCCAATTTATTTCATCGTCCATCGTCAAATAAAATTTTACACAAGTCCGCCATCTTTCCCCTCCTTCCTCTTGCGAGCATGTATTTTTCAAATAACTAACTTGTTTTAGTTACATTAGAAATGCTACCACGAGTAGGAAATAAAACTGTCTGCGTGGTTATGCCTTAACTGGCTTTTTCGCAGTGTGAATATATGCGTTGCAGACTGTGTCATCGAAGCGGGGTAGACGGGGCGGGTTTAAGAATTTGCGTTACTAGTTAGCATTGTATCGTGTAATATTACCAAAAAAATGTAAGGATTCCTACTAATTTTGCTACAAAGTTGACAGAAAGTGTTACTTCAGATAGCTATATTGCGGCACTCTTCCGCCAATAGTTAATTGTAAGGCTAGACTACAAAGTGTAATCAGCAGATTGGGCAAAGGTTAACAATTAGTAGTGTTTCTCGAAAACGAAACTAAAGCGTGTCAGACTTTTTCCGTGAAATCGTTCTATAGGCTTAGCACTGTGCAAAAAGCAGCGGTGCTGGCTTCGAAGATGCCTACCGTCAGACACATGCGGGCTAATGTATTTATTATCGTTTTATGCCTAAATCGTACTGAATTGAGCGTTTATTCTCGCATATTTTGCTACAGTGACTTCTTTTATTCAGGTAAAGTACTATATGGATTTAGCGTCAGGCTGGCTGAGCGGTTAGACGTTTTCAGCTTCCGGGATCGAAACCTGGGAGCGTCAATCTCCAGTCTACCCAAACTATAAATGGGTAACAGACTCTGCTTCTTGAGTTAGATAAGGCAAAGGCAGCGAGGAAAGGGACTGCTCACTTTACGTCATAAAGCTGGATCTAGTATGGTGAAGCCTCGAACACTTCACTCAACTACGGCAGTATCTGCTATGGGAGTACGTTTACCTGTTTTATAGAGAGAGCTGGAAATTTTCACGTAAAAATGTACTGGTTGTCTGAGATTTGTGTGCAATGTTATCATTGTCTCTCTCACCAATCCGTATTTCTCCCAGTTTGTTGTGACTTGACCTGTGGCAGAAATACTCAGGAAATCAGACATGGAGAGCGTGCCAGGGAGAACTCCTCAGTGGGCAACTGTGGATGTGGATACGGCAGATACCCACGGGGATATACCCACAGAGGTTGTTGGTAAGCGCTGAATAGGGATTTTTTTAAAATGTATAAATCAGAGAGGAGGTTGATGACACGAGGAAGACATAAAAACACAAAGTGCAAGGGACGGAGGGAGAGAGAGCGAGAAAGAGTTTAAGAGAAAGCGGGCAGAGGAATGGTCACAGATTAAAAAACATAAGCACAAATAAGTACAGAGAGGTACATTGATGAAGAGGCTATGGGGAAGGGGAAGAGAGAGAGAGCGCGGATATTAAGTAAGCGTTGTAGACTGCGCCATGTGTTGTTCCAGGTGGTCTCTAAAAAAAGACAGAATAGAACAACTGTACCCTCAGGCATGTCGTACAAGGCGACTAAACTGAGATTATGCATGGGGTTTGCAACCTCATCACGTCAAACAAATTGACACACAAACCACAGCTGCAGGAGAATATGAATGATTGGTACAAGTTTCCTGCAAAGGGACTAGCTACAATGATTGCTCCATGCTCCATAAGGAGCGCAAAGGAAAATAATGATGATAATGATGATGATGATGGTGATGATGATGGTGATGATGATGATGGTGATGATGGTGGTGATGATGGTGATGATGTTAATGATTGTGATGATGATAGTGATGATGGTGATGATGATGATGATGACACTATACTGCAATCGAAGGAATTAGGAGATCAGACGTTTGAATGACTGGGGTTGGGAAGGAAAGGATGTTTACGATGCATGTAAGAAAATACAAGGTGTTTCAAAATTATTAATAAGCATTTTAAAAATGTATATTTCGTGAACAACAAAAACAATTTCAAGAGATACAATTTTTTTTTTCGCAATGAAGTAATTTAGTTGTAGTTTCAGATACATGAAAAATGACGGAGAATATTCAGTTAAGTTTTGAAGACAGAAAGACAATTTTAAAAGAATTGTAGATCAGTTGGTGAGAGTTGTCGGTCATGTATTCATGCTGATGGTGGGCATTTTGAACATTTAAGATCAGTTTATGTTATTGTGAAAAGTTTGTCTATCTCTTAACTTTAAAATGTGACAAAGAAAATTTAAATTGTTTGTTATTTATTAAATATAAATTTATAAATTGTGTATGTTATTTATGAAATATAAATTTATAAATTGTGTACATTATTTTTAAATATAAATTTATAAATTGTGTATACATAATTTTGTAACACCCTGTATGTCAGTAAAGTGGCTGAGGATAAGACGTTGGCGATGGACAAGACACACACTGAGGAAACAGTCTGATAACATTACAAGCCACTTCATGTTCTGGATCCAACAAAGTAAAATAGAATAGACGTACAAACACACGGAAAATGGAATTAGAGACACTTAAAACGTACAAGCAAGAATTTGAACACGAAGGCACATAACAGTATGGCTTTGTGTGAACTAATTTGAGACCTACGATTCACAACTGTTTGATAGGTAGTGGGTAAGTAAAATATGTGTACAATTATGGCTTGAAAATGTGTGGGCAGGTCAGGGTCCTGATGTATAATAATAATAAAAGCCCCCTTCAGTAATAACTGACTATTGGAATGCGCCTCTGAGGTGATAGCCCTGAGCTGCTTATTTTCCTGGTGTTCATTTCGACGTTTTCTCCTCTCTTCTGCTTGCCTGAGAGCTTCTTTTCGCCCAATCTGAGGTGGCGCCGTAGATAGCATCGCCACTTGATGTGATCGGCAGCTCCATCCTCCCAGGTTGCTGGATTTATGTCCAGTGTCCTGATGTATATTAACCTTTAGAAGTGTTAGTTTCTAAGTGTCGAAGTTTGAGAGGATGCATCCAGCGCATATACGCGTACAACCAGCGCGGAACAGGAAAGGTTAGAATTCATACTCTTCGACATGTGCTGAGGGAGACTGTGTACCTATGGGTTTGCCCAGAGCGCAATGAGGTAGATTCTGATAAACAACTATAATAACAGTTACTAAGTATCATATCAGTAAGGAATCAGCAACTGGTACAGACAGACACCTTCACATACCTAGGATGCATAGTAATACCAGATGGCGGGGCAGGCAAAGACATCAACATCAGAATGAATAAGGCAAGAACAGCTTTTTTTTAGCCTAAACAACATCTGGAAGTCCTCTAAATACAGCACAAGCACAAAATTAAGATTATATCAGAGCTGTGTGCTTTCTGTGCTTCTCTATGGTGCGGAATGCTGGAGAGTTACAGAGAAGGAAATGTCGAAATTGTCCTCTTTTCACACAACATGCCTAAGAAAAATTCTCCGAATCTTTTGGCCGAATACCATCACCAACCAAGATCTGCTTACTCGGAGCAAGCAAGAGGACATGCACACCATCATAGCTGGCAGACGCTGGAGCTGGGTTGACCATGTCCTCAGAAGAGACCCGGTTGCTATCACAAGAACAGCTATGCTTTGGACCCCTGAAGGAAAGCGAAAGAGAGGCCGGCCAAAAACAACTTGGCGGAGGACTGTGGAGGCTGAGATGCAAAGAATGAACCAGAGTTGGGGCACTGTACGAAGGAGGGCCACCGACCGAGCAAAGGGGAATCAATTTGTTGTTGCCCTACAAGACGCCACTAGGCGTGATGGCCACTGACTGCTTTGACGGTCGGCGGCTAAGGATCAAGGAAGAAAGGAAGTAGAGCTCAAATTTTTTACTTCTTTAAAACAAAACCGAAAAATTCCGATATCACAGATTTAAAAAAAAAAAAAAATTAAAAACAAAGAATGCCACGAATAACTGTCAAGTAAGGAGGTCTCAGGGGAGACAAATAGAGAATATGATTACCGCACCCTAATGCACGACGTAAGCGTCGAATAATATGAGGTTGCCCATGGGAAAGGCAACCTCATTATGTAATACGAACTACTACAGGAACCATCTCTGCAAGCACATGAATATTTTGATACATGCTTCCAGCATGGACGCAGGTTGTAGTGGTGGCGCCATGCCCCATAAGAAGTGAAATGGAACAAGAAGAAGACCTTAACGGTTACAGAAATTTAGATCGTTCTCAAATCTTTTCAGGAACAGTACCCAAATGGCTGACCGGATGCTTGTATAGAAATGGAGCAGGGGTATTTGATGTTAAAGATACGCATATTCGTCACTTTTTCGACGGATTCTCAGTCATTCACAAGTTTACCATTCACAATGGTGAAATTACGTACGCTTCATCCCTGCTGGACTCTTGTCTTCTGTCGGAGGCACTTGGCATTAAGCGAATAGTGCCAACCGAGGCAGGGCCAAAGACGGTAATGGATCCTTGCAAAAGTATTTTTAAAGGGTAAGGAATCCGTTCTTATAGTAATTTTATTCGTAGGATCTATCTTCTGCTCAATCAGCCTTCATTATGTTTGGATTGTCTTTGTTTTGTATGTCATATTTGTTACGGCTGCTGTTTACTGTTGTCTATGTTTCTAGAGTTGATTATCTTCTGCACACAATGGACACTGATCATTTGCAAACAACATTTAAAATATAATGCTCTCTCTCTCTCTCTCTCTCTCTCTCTCTCTCTCTCTCTCTCTCTCTCTCTCTCTCTCTCTCTCTCTCTCTTTCTCTCTCTCTCCGAGTTAGCTTTCAAAATGTTACCATGCATTTTGGAAATTAATAATAACCGTAATAACACACAACTTTATCTTACTCCTGTTGATGTTATAAACACGTCTGGTAGCCCAGATAAGCAATTAGAAAGTGGTAGTTTCTCTCTTTTAAAAGCACCCAGATGCTGTCTTCAAATTTCTCTTCTATGCTTTATCTTTGTTAGAACGACTGTTCATCTTCATTGACAATTAGTCTTAATTAACCGTTATTCTTCATTAATAATTAGTCTTCATTAACTATTTATTTTAATTAACCGTGTGTCTTAATTAATCTTTGTAAACCATTCGTCTTCATTAATCACCAGTCTTCATTAACCATACATTTTCATTAATCAATACTTTTCATTAACTTGTAATCTTCATTAACCATTAGTCTCCATTAACCATTGGTCTTCATTAATCGCTGGTCTTCGTTAAAGTATTCAAATCTGTTATCAATCTACATATAGCATACATGGTTCCTAAAGATACTCAGCGGCAGCGGTCTTTCCTCGTGGTCTTTTATATGACATCTGCGCATTTGTTTTGTTCTTCCCGGTGTAGACTACTTGTTTATTCACCATTATAATTGCACGTCGTTAAAACGAAAATAAAGACTGATGCTTGAGCCTCGCAAGAACAATGGAAAATAATACAGTAACAAAGAAAGCACATATAAAAAGTGATGCGGGTCGGAAATTAGCCCAACGGGTTGTTGAGAACTTGATAGTCACTTGTGGTATCTGGGTTTACAGTTCATCATTTAGAGTATCGTGCCTTTGATGTTATGTACGCGAATGTGGGTTAGATTTACCTTGAGACCATGATAATGATAATAGAAAATCCAAATGTTCATAGATTGGATAATTCATGGCTAGAGTCCAAACAAACAATTTATTATACATTTTTGTAGACATCATACGTTGATCATGAATTACATCACAAATATAAATTTAGAATCCTATGTTGAATTTGCTATCTTGCATATCAGTCCTTTGTCTCATACATCTGAATTACTGTAGGCAGAACGACATAACTATATGCACGCGTGGTTGGAAAATCCAATACACCGACAGTGAGATTATGCGTCTGGCACTAGTATAACTAAAACGGACTGTTAATTCATCTCTACAAGGTTTAGTCATTTACTAACCTGTGACTTCATCTTACTTCATCAAAGAACAGTGGACTGACCCATGTCCATTAATTAATACAATATAAATTGTGTGGCACTCCATGCCCGACACTGTAAGAATATCAAGACACGTCTTCTCCGTTTGACGGTCATTCGAAAAAGGGTCCCGTCTCTAGGTCACGGTGCGTGACTACCAACGCTGAAACGTCATAGCGTTCAATAGGCTAATAATATTACATTACATTAAACGTTGTAACCCCTAAAATCGCATGCTGCTAACCTCTAGCAGACAATGCCAATTAATCTACCGTAACAATTCCCTGTCCACCGGGGGAAAAAAAATCTATTAGATAGATTTCTTTCACAAACCTATCTGAATGAATATTAAAAAATTTAACAATATCAAAAAATTTAACCAAAAATGCGGCATATGGCCTACGACGTTCTGTCTAGAACTAATGTCGTGGTCATGTCGACTAACTAACAGTCATCTAATATATTAATGATCATATTATACATAAATGTTATACATAAATTTTTATATGAACTAAAAGATAATGGCTAATGTTGATATCTAATTAAATAATTAATTAACTTAAAATATGTCGTAGTGAAATGTCACGTCAGACTAATCTAAAGAGTTAAAATTAAACTAATTAATTATATTGAGTGTGTAATAAAAATAAAGTTGATGAACATCTAATGTAAGAAAGATGAAAGGATATGTTAAGGAGAGAAATAAATAAATGTATAAATATAACTTAGTTATGTGTGTTGGACATTAATTAAGTTTAGTAATAAGTTGTTAACCAATTTAAACAATAATGTAGTATGTAATGTGTGAACATAATTATTAACTATAATAGTTACATTATCTAAGAATCATGTGAGTTCTTATTTTTTTCTTCTTTCATTTTTTTTCTTCAAATTTCATTTCATTTTTTTCATATTTATCTCACCTTTCATTTTATTTCCCATTATTTTAACGTAATTAATTAAAATTAATTAAAGTTGGATATGATGATCCATACGTAGGCTTGATCCTTGTGAATTCCGATTAACAAATAAATGTTTAAGTTCATAAGAATCGACGTTATTGACAATAGTTCATGTCGCATACTGAGTTACTTTGATAGTGTTTTCTATTATTATCACTTGATGCACGGAAATGTGTCCAATAGTTTTATCATAAATGAAATCCACACAAAGTCCTGGTGTAAATACGACCATAGTGTCACTTGATTTCGTTCATTTTCTGTCTTTAGTGAGCGGATACGTTTATTGTAGGCAATGGTTCATGTCTATGTAGAACCGCTATTATAGTGTTATGTCTCTTGAGTAAGTATCTGTGACGTTACTATAGTTTAGGATTCGACATCAGTAGGATTTCGAGACAAAGTATCTGCCAAGACGTTATCTGCTCCTGAGATGCATTCTATTGAGAAGTCAAAAGGTTGCAGGAGAATAGCGAATCTGGTGAGCTTTGGACTTTTATGATTCGCCCGTCGTAGTGATGCTACGGCTTTCTGGTCAGTTTGTACTACGAATGGGGCTCCCAGTAAGAACTTCTCTAGTTTCGTTATTGCCCACACCACGGCTAAAAGTTCGCGGTCGACAGTGGAGTATTTGACTTCTGGTGGTTTCAGTTTCCGTGACACGTACAAGTTTGGATGGAGGATGTCGTCATGGTATTGGAGCAAACATGCGCCAATTCCGTAGTTACTCGCATCTGTGCGGAGAATAAACTTTTTGGAAGCATCAGCTAGTCTCAAAATAGGTGGGTTTGAGAAAATGTTAATAATATTAAGGTATACATTATTACACTCAGTAGTCCATGTCACCTTCACTGGCATGTCCTTCCTTAGTAATGAGGACAAGACAGCCGTGATAGATGACAAGTTAGGTACGAATCTACTGTAATATTGGACTAGACCTAACAAGCTTCTAACCTGTTTCTTCGTTTGAGGAACGGAAATGTTTAAAATTTTAGAAACCGTACTGGGTAGTGTTCGGATATATCCTGCTCCAATAATGTGACCCAAAAAAGTTATTTCATGAAACGCTACTTGTAATTTTGTGGGTTTAGCAGTTAAATTGTTCCTTCTTAATGTGTCCAAAACGTTTTCAAGACCCAAAAAATGTTCCTCAAAAGATGAACTAAATAAGCATATGTCGTCTATGTATGTAATAATGTCTGGTCTACCTGAAAAAATGTGTCGCATCATGCGAACAAAGGTAGCTGGAGCGTTAACAAGCCCAAAAGGCATAACATTCCACTGGTATAGACCTAGCGGAGTTGAAAACGCTGTGTAGTATTTAGCTTTTTTGGTTAGTGGTATTTGCCAATAACCTTTAGTTAAGTCTATCTTAGTGAATATAGTTGTGGTCGATAGACGTGGCAGTAAGTCGTCGAGAAGTGGATGTGGTTCGCTATCAACTATCGTTTGTGCATTTAATTTTCTATAGTCGACGCATAGTCTAATGTTATTGTCCTTCTTTCGGACAATAACTAATGGAGAAGAAAATGGGGAATTACTAGTTTCAATAATTCCTAAAGATAACATCTGTTCAAGTTCCTTAGTAGTTTTAGTAAGAAAGTGTAGAGGAACAGAATATGGATGTACCCGAATTGGAGTATCATCGTTAAGAGTGATGTCATGACTAATGACTGATGTGCGACCTGGAACGTCGGTCAACACATCTGGATAAGATTGTAGAAGTTCAGCAATCTGTTGATGCTGTTGCGGTGTAACCGACGAAGAGATGATTACGTCCCGCCAAGATTCAGTAGATTGTACTACTGGTACAGGTAATGACAACTGTACCTCAGGAAAAGAAGATTCTTCTTCCTGGATAACAGACAAATTAGAATAGTGACATCTAGGTACGAAAGTGTCATCTAGTTCATGAAAAATAGCTTGTAGATGTTCAGGTCGAGTATGAAATTGTTTGAGCATATTTATGTGAAATATTTTATGATGTCCCTTAATGTCCAGGACATAATCAACATCAGAAATCTTATTGATAACTTGGTATGGACCATTCCACGAGATGAGTAGTTTATTATTGTTATGTGGCAATAACACATAAGCTTGATCTCCTGGAAATAATTGACGTAATCGTCTACTACTGTTTTGGAAAGTTCTAGCTTTCTCTTTAGCAGCCTCAGATGAAGCTGTTGCCATTTTGCAGGCATCAATAATGTTATTCCGGAGATTAATTACATACTCATAGGATGACTGGGTATCCTGAGTCATCTCGGAGTCAATCAATAAGTCTTTTATTAGTCCCATAGGACCTCTTGGTGGAGCGCCAAAGACTAATTGAAATGGAGAGAAGCCAGTTTGTTCATGTGGCACCTCTCGATAAGCGAATAACACAGCTGGGAGTACTCTGTCCCAGTCATGTGGATGGTTAACTGTAACTTTATGTAACATTTGTTTAAGTGTGCGGTTAAGTCTTTCTACGGCACCATTACTCATTGGGTGATAAATGCTGCTGAGATTTCTATCTATATTCCAAGTCTTCATTACTTCTGTCATAGTCTCAGATATAAATTGAGAACCATGATCTGACAAAAGTTTTCTAGGAAAACCTACTCTAGAGAAGATCAGGTGTAGTGCATCAGCTACATCTGTGATGGTGGTTGTTTTCAATGGGATGGCTTCTGGCCATCGTGTGCATAAATCGAGGCACGTGAGAATAAATCTATGTCCTCTGGCTGATGGTAAAAGTGGGCCAATAATATCAATGGCCATCTTGTCAAAGGGTCTCACAGATATGTCACAAGCCTGAATAGGCGCCGTGTGAAAGGCTCCTCGTGCTTTCACTTCTTGGCATATCGTACAGGAGCGTACGTATTGTGAAATATCTCGTGACATTCCTGGCCAAAAAAAAGAAGATAATACTCGAGAACGTGTACGAGTATATCCCATGTGACCTGCGCACTTAGAATCATGTGCGTGTTGAAGTATGTACCGTCTAAAAGCAAAAGGTACCATGACTTGTTGTCTTATCTGAGTTTTATCCATAAAACATCTTAATAAAATGTCATTTTTAATACTAAACCAATGACTATTATTTTTGTTCATAGCAAGATTGTCAACTTTGTTGACCAGTGTAAAAAATTTTGTTAGTGACCTGTCTTCCTTCTGTTTTGCAGCAAAGGATACTCGGTCAATAGCACAATGAATCTCGATACTTTCATGTTCGTCTGTTTCCTTGTTGTCAGTGTCCATAGTCTCTAATTGTTTCGTATGTGCTCTGGTTATTGCTGCATTTCCGATGCATAGATTATTTTTTTTCCCATTCAATAATCTCTTCTGGTGTGCAATCTTTACTTCCGTGTATGCATCCCACCATAAGGTCGGCAATTGGGTTTCTTAACATGCATGCTTTAACGTTGCCTGTGAAAAAAGGTGTATCAATATATATAATAGCAGTTGGATAACATTCTATGGTTCCACCAAAGGTCATGCACCTGACATGTTCTCCAGTTGCACAATTTGGATGAACAAGTGACTGACGGATTCCGATCGTTGTGGATCCCGAATCTCTTAAAACTGAGACGACGGATCCATTAACTTTTCCTCTGTTGAAGATCAGCGAGCCTGTTCCATCATTGACTGCTAGACTGACTTCTGGTAGAATTTGTCCGCAGTTCAAAACTGTCTCTTTTGCCTTCTGAAATATAAGATTACATTTTGGGCAACTATTTGCCACGTTATAATTCATTGCAAAACAAGTAGACGAAGACTGTATTTTGCTATCAGTAGGTGAACTCTGAACCCCAGGGGTTGTAGCAGTAGTAACGGCTGCCCCTGTATTATGATTATAATTTGTCGATCTACGAGAATGAGAACGATGACGAGAATAATCAGTTGAATGATCTCGTTGTCCTCTATTGTAACTGTTATCTCGATGTCTCGAGTTATAATTATCGCTGTTGTTCCAACTGTTACCATTATTATAATTATATGAACGATTATAACTTGAGTTACGTGGATTACTGTTGTATCTGGACTGAGGTGAATAATTTCTGTTTTGTGGTCTTCCTCTATTAAAGTTATTGTTAAAGTTATTACGTCCCTTATTAAAATTAATGTCATAGTTTCCCTTGAACCTACCTCTGTCCACACTGTGTGTTCTTGGTTTGTTATTATTATGATATGCCATATTGGAGGCTACAGGAAGAGGTTCTCTTATCAATGAGCCAGAAATGTTAGCATTCGGATGAGCAGTGCAGTAATTTAACGAAATTTTTTCTAACTCATCAATAGTTTCTGGTTTCCGTTCTTGCAGATAAGCAAAGAACGGTGGGCTGACAGAAGATAACACTTTATCCCTCAATAACAAATCGACTAACTTGTCGTAAGATTTGTTGACACCTGCCAGTTCAACCCATCTGTTAAAAGTATTGCGTATGTTAGCAATAAAACCTGTAAAATCTCTATTATTGTCTGGCAACAAACGTTTAAAACGTAATCTACATGCCTCTTCGTTTAAGTGGAACCGACGTAATAACAAAGTCTTAATGGCCTCATAGTCTGTGGCTAATGTCGGATCAATATTTTGTGCTGCACTTGCAGGTTCGCCATCCAGAAATTCTTTAAGTTTAAGTGCCCTAGCACCCTGCGAATGAAGTTTTGCTGTTTCCAATTTAAGCCGTTGCAATTCCATTTCTTGCTGCAGTATGATTTCCTGTCGTTTCAATTTATTCTCTTCTTCAATCCGTAGGATTTCATCTCTTGCTACCTTTCTTTCTTCTTCTTGTCTCAATTCTTCTTTCTCTGCCTTAGCAATAGCTTTCTTTTCAGCCTCTTTTCTTTCAAGTTCTTCCATCTCTGCCTTAGCAATAGCTTTCTTTTCAGCCTCTTTTCTTTCAAGTTCTTCCATCTCTGCCTTAGCAATAGCTTTCTTTTCAGCCTCTTTTCTTTCAAGTTCTTCCATCTCTGCCTTATGCTTCGCAAGTTGTTGTTCCGCAAATTCCAGGAGTGCATCTCCCTTTTTGTTACAATCTTTTCCAATTTTAATGAAATGATCCAAGGTAAGCATTCTTGAAGTTGAATTATTTAAGTATTCAATTACTTATATCTAGTAATCACTAATAAAGTATATGTAGATATTTGTAATTACTCAATGTATGAATAATCAATATAAGAAATTGCAATATTCCTGTACTGTTATTTATAAGTTCCACAAATCTATAATATTTTGTAAAAATATTATATATAACCACTAATATCTATCATAAATAGTTATGATAGTTAGTTATCTAAGGTGATGAAATTATATCATGCACTTAATATTAATATTCAATAATTATGGGTATTATCCCTAAATAATTAGGTTATTTAATCTTAATAGTTATTAAGTTCACAGTGTAGTACTGAGAAAGTGTACTAATTAACATTTAATATGTCTTAATATGTTATAAAGTTATAATAATTAATCATTGTATATTATGTCATAATCATCATCTATAAAGTGCATTGCCCATTTCTTGGACCACTACTGCAAATTGGTGCAAAGTCCCTAATTCCTCCTTAAAACTCATCAAAATTTAATCATATTAATCTACACTCTTATTAATCAATAAATTATAGCATTAATATTAAATTATAAATGGATGAAATGAAGACAAACAATACAATGGGTTACCAAGGATTACAGAACAGTATTAACATATGACAAAGACATTTTCACAATAAAACTGCATTTACAACTAAGTTGACTAGACCGGAAGTGAGAAATCAAAGAATGAACTGAATAGATAATTAACATGCGTACACAAAAACTAGTGACGTATACATGGACTCATTAACGGTTGTACAAAACATTTAAATAAAATCAAAGATAGCCAGATTAGAATAAACAGGATAGATTACGAACATTGTTACAGAACTGAATAAAAATTAGAACTAAATACACGAGAATACCCCAGTTATAACATGACTAGACACCTAACATGCAAGGTGAATTAATGCAAGTCCGAACGAAACGACCACCGGTAATGTCTTCGACGCGTTCTTCGCGAAATGCTATTAATTCACGGCCCTAAGAACAATTAAAATCAGTTCGTGGCATCCAAGGAGCCATAGAATTGATTTTAATCCGCCGCCCATCCAATACCCACAAATAAGGGACAACATCAACGAAAAAAAAAAAAACCAGATAGAACATAGATATATAATAAATAGAAAGGACATGTCAGCACAGCGAAATGGACTTAGTATTGAGCTATGAAGGACAATCGTCCTAAGTCTAAACTTATCTTTAAAAGGCTCCGGCGATGTCCAGTTCATCAACGGACTAGATTAATGCCTAGTATTGTTTGCTCCTGATTGGTTGATAACTGTATTCAATCGTCTGGTCTTCTTGATTACGTAAATCTTCATCAAACTTTGAATTCGTTGACGGTTGTATTTTTCGAAGCGCGGCATCTACGCATGATGTAGTGACGTCAGATTGGCATTTCGTAGTCATGCGTTCAACGTAATATTTATGCAAAAATCATGTGACTTGCAATCGTAAACAGTTTGTACATTTTGTAAACAAGAAAAATTGTCTTTCGTTCCCCGCGATGGCCAACCACTTCTGATGCGGGTCGGAAATTAGCCCAACGGGTTGTTGAGAACTTGATAGTCACTTGTGGTATCTGGGTTTACAGTTCATCATTTAGAGTATCGTGCCTTTGATGTTATGTACGCGAATGTGGGTTAGATTTACCTTGAGACCATGATAATGATAATAGAAAATCCAAATGTTCATAGATTGGATAATTCATGGCTAGAGTCCAAACAAACAATTTATTATACATTTTTGTAGACATCGTACGTTGATCATGAACTACATCACAAATATAAATTTAGAATCCTATGTTGAATTTGCTATCTTGCATATCAGTCCTTTGTCTCATACATCTGAATTACTGTAGGCAGAACGACATAACTATATGCACGCGTGGTTGGAAAATCCAATACACCGACAGTGAGATTATGCGTCTGGCACTAGTATAACTAAAACGGACTGTTAATTCATCTCTACAAGGTTTAGTCATTTACTAACCTGTGACTTCATCTTACTTCATCAAAGAACAGTGGACTGACCCATGTCCATTAATTAATACAATATAAATTGTGTGGCACTCCATGCCCGACACTGTAAGAATATCAAGACACGTCTTCTCCGTTTGACGGTCATTCTAAAAAGGGTCCCGTCTCTAGGTCACGGTGCGCGACTACCAACGCTGAAACGTCATAGCGTTCAATAGGCTAATAATATTACATTACATTAAACGTTGTAACCCCTAAAATCGCATGCTGCTAACCTCTAGCAGACAATGTCAATTAATCTACCGTAACAATTCCCATTAATTCATGATCAACGTACGATGTCTACAAAAATGTATAATAAATTGTTTGTTTGGACTCTAGCCATGAATTATCCAATCTATGAACATTTGGATTTTCTATTATCATTATCATGGTCTCAAGGTAAATCTAACCCACATTCGCGTACATAACATCAAAGGCACGATACTCTAAAATGATGAACTGTAAACCCAGATACCACAATTGACTATCAAGCTCTCAACAACCCGTTGGGCTAATTTCCGACCCGCATCAGAAGTGGTTGGCCATCGCGGGGAACGAAAGAAAATTTTTCTTGTTTACAAAATGTACAAACTGTTTACGATTGCAAGTCACATGATTTTTGCATAAATATTATGTTGAACGCATGACTACGAAATGCCAATCTGACGTCACTACATCATGCGTAGATGCCGCGCTTCGAAAAATACAACCGTCAACGAATTCAAAGTTTGATGAAGATTTACGTAATCAAGAAGACCAGACGATTGAATACAGTTATCAACCAATCAGGAGCAAACAATACTAGGCATTAATCTAGTCCGTTGATGAACTGGACATCGCCGGAGCCTTTTAAAGATAAGTTTAGACTTAGGACGATTGTCCTTCATAGCTCAATACTAAGTCCATTTCGCTGTGCTGACATGTCCTTTCTATTTATTATATATCTATGTTCTATCTGGTTTTTTTTTTTTTTCGTTGATGTTGTCCCTTATTTGTGGGTATTGGATGGGCGGCGGATTAAAATCAATTCTATGGCTCCTTGGATGCCACGAACTGATTTTAATTGTTCTTAGGGCCGTGAATTAATAGCATTTCACGAAGAACGCGTCGAAGACATTACCGTTGGTCGTTTCGTTCGGACTTGCATTAATTCACCTTGCATGTTAGGTGTCTAGTCATGTTATAACTGGGGTATTCTCGTGTATTTAGTTCTAATTTTTATTCAGTTCTGTAACAATGTTCGTAATCTATCCTGTTTATTCTAATCTGGCTATCTTTGATTTTATTTAAATGTTTTGTACAACCGTTAATGAGTCCATGTATACGTCACTAGTTTTTGTGTACGCAGGTTAATTATCTATTCAGTTCATTCTTTGATTTCTCACTTCCGGTCTAGTCAACTTAGTTGTAAATGCAGTTTTATTGTGAAAATGTCTTTGTCATATGTTAATACTGTTCTGTAATCCTTGGTTAACCCATTATATTGTTTGTCTTCATTTCATCCATTTATAATTTAATATTAATGCTATAATTTATTGATTAATAAGAGTGTAGATTAATATGATTAAATTTTGATGAGTTTTAAGGAGGAATTAGGGACTTCGCACCAATTTGCAGTAGTGGTCCAAGAAATGGGCAATGCACTTTATAGATGATGATTATGACATAATATACAATGATTAATTATTATAACTTTATAACATATTAAGACATATTAAATTTTAATTAGTACACTTTCTCAGTACTACACTGTGAACTTAATAACTATTAAGATTAAATAACCTAATTATTTAGGGATAATACCCATAATTATTGAATATTAATATTAAATGCATGATATAATTTCAGCACCTTAGATAACTAACTATCATAACTATTTATGATAGATATTAGTGGTTATATATAATATTTTTACAAAATATTATAGATTTGTGGAACTTATAAATAACAGTACAGGAATATTGCAATTTCTTATATTGATTATTCATACATTGAGTAATTACAAATATCTACATATACTTTATTAGTGATTACTAGGCATAAGTAATTGAATACTTAAATAATTCAACTTCAAGAATGCTTACCTTGGATCATTTCATTAAAATTGGAAAAGATTGTAACAAAAAGGGAGATGCACTCCTGGAATTTGCGGAACAACAACTTACAAAATATAAGGCAGATATGGAAGAACTTGAAAGAAAAGAGGCGGAAAAGAAAGCCATTGCTAAGGCAGAGATGGAAGAACTTGAAAGAAAAGAGGCGGAAAAGAAAGCCATTGCTAAGGCAGAGATGGAAGAACTTGAAAGAAAAGAGGTGGAAAAGAAAGAAGCATTAAGACAAGAAGAAGAAAGAAAGGTGGCAAGAGATGAAATCCTACGGATTGAAGAAGAGAATAAATTGAAACGACAGGAAATCATACTGCAGCAAGAAATGGAATTGCAACGGCTTAAATTGGAAACAGCAAAACTTCATTCGCAGGGTGCTGCAGCAAGCCAAAATGATAATGCTCAATCTGGATCTTCATCCAACCGACTTAAGGGCAATTATTACTTTAAGCTACCACCGTTAAAGTTACACGTGGATGATTTATCATCATGGCTGGCGCGCTTTGAGGATATATGTAAGGTCAATAACCTTGACAAAACTGCATGGGCACTTAAACTTAAAGAATTTCTGGATGGCGAACCTGCAAGTGCAGCACAAAATATTGATCCGACATTAGCCACAGACTATGAGGCCATTAAGACTTTGTTATTACGTCGGTTCCACTTAAACGAAGAGGCATGTAGATTACGTTTTAAAAGTTTGTTGCCAGACAATAATAGAGATTTTACAGGTTTTATTGCTAACATACGCAATACCTTTAACAGATGGGTTGAACTGGCAGGTGTCAACAAATCTTACGACAAGTTAGTCGATTTGTTATTGAGTGATAAAGTGTTATCTTCTGTCAGCCCACCGTTCTTTGCTTATCTGCAAGAACGGAAACCAGAAACTATTGATGAGTTAGAAAAAATTTCGTTAAATTACTGCACTGCTCATCCGAATGCTAACATTTCTGGCTCATTGATAAGAGAACCTCTTCCTGTAGCCTCCAATATGGCATATCATAATAATAACAAACCAAGAACACACAGTGTGGACAGAGGTAGATTCAAGGGAAACTATGACATTAATTTTAATAAGGGACGTAATAACTTTAACAATAACTTTAATAGAGGAAGACCACAAAACAGAAATTATTCACCTCAGTCCAGATACAACAGTAATCCACGTAACTCAAGTTATAATCGTTCATATAATTATAATAATGGTCACAGTTGGAACAACAGCGATAATTATAACTCGAGACATCGAGATAACAGTTACAATAGGGGACAACGGGATAATTCAACTGATTATTCTCGTCATCGTTCTCATTCTCGTAGATCGACAAATTATAATCATAATACAGGGGCAGCCGTTACTACTGCTACAACCCCTGGGGTTCAGAGTTCACCTACTAATAACAAAATACAGTCTTCGTCTACTTGTTTTGCAATGAATTATAACGTGGCAAATAGTTGCCCAAAATGTAATCTTATATTTCAGAAGGCAAAAGAGACAGTTTTGAACTGCGGACACATTCTACCAGAAGTCAGTCTAGCAGTCAATGATGGAACAGGCTCGCTGATCTTCAACAGAGGAAAAGTTAATGGATCCGTCGTCTCAGTTTTAAGAGATTCGGGATCCACAACGATCGGAATCCGTCAGTCACTTGTTCATCCAAATTGTGCAACTGGAGAACATGTCAGGTGCATGACCTTTGGTGGAACCATAGAATGTTATCCAACTGCTATTATATATATTGATACACCTTTTTTCACAGGCAACGTTAAAGCATGCATGTTAAGAAACCCAATTGCCGACCTTATGGTGGGATGCATACACGGAAGTAAAGATTGCACACCAGAAGAGATTATTGAATGGGAAAAAAATAATCTATGCATTGGAAATGCAGCAATAACCAGAGCACATACGAAACAATTAGAGACTATGGACACTGACAACAAGGAAACAGACGAACATGAAAGTATCGAGATTCATTGTGCTATTGACCGAGTATCCTTTGCTGCAAAACAGAAGGAAGACAGGTCACTAACAACATTTTTTACACTGGTCAACAAAGTTGACAATCTTGCTATGAACAAAAATAATAGTCATTGGTTTAGTATTAAAAATGACATTTTATTAAGATGTTTTATGGATAAAACTCAGATAAGACAACAAGTCATGGTACCTTTTGCTTTTAGACGGTACATACTTCAACACGCACATGATTCTAAGTGCGCAGGTCACATGGGATATACTCGTACACGTTCTCGAGTATTATCTTCTTTTTTTTGGCCAGGAGTGTCACGAGATATTTCACAATACGTACGCTCCTGTACGATATGTGTAAAGTTTCTTTTCTTCTTTCCACTCTGTAAAGTGTCAGTCTGTATGCTCTGTAAGGAAGAGTGGTGTGTTGTTGAGATCAGGCATGCCCCCAGTCTACCCGGCTGTAAATGGGTAACTCACCCTAGTCCTGAGTTAGGGAAGGCAAAGGCTCCAGGGGAAGCAGGCCCTAAACTTGGTCACTCCAACCGACGCAGGATGGTGTATGTATGAAGTAGAAGTGTAGAGTGTGATACCGCGAATGGTGTACTGTTCGTGTGCTGACCAATATAACCACTCATACACTTGTGTCTACAAGGCACCAATGCAGACTGCTGGAATCTTTGTTTACTCAATTTATTCAGACGTACACACTGGGACATACGAGTACATCATGGTATGTTGACATATCAATTTGTAGGTATACATAGCAGATCTGAAGTCATGACACATTCAGAAATAATGGGCAGTACATCAAAAGTTCAATTGTCATGATACATTATGGCCGCATTCCCCTATCTGACTAAACGCGTCAGTGAAGGCAGATCGGTAAATAACTAAAGTTACTTGACGTCCATAGTTTGTAGCATATATATATTATGAAACCACGAAAGAGGGGGTTTCTAGCAAGATTGAGATCTCCCTGTCACTGTCCGATAATAGGATAAATAATCTGTTCTCTTGGCAGTGATCAAAACATATGATGACAGAAATCTAACATGGCTGCCTCCCTGAGTTGTCGTTCACTCATTCATAGGAAGGAGAATATAAGCCAGAGTTAATTTATAATGGGTATATAAATGATTTCATAAATGTTCCCATACAGCTCTACGGTGATCAGGTTAATTCACGTAGCCATAACCGCTGCAGGAAAGTCTGTCATCTTTGTCGATACAAAACACGACCCTAGCGATACGAAGCACAATGTTCCATCTAGGTCGAATCGACATGAGATCATCAAAATAGGGTCTGGCAATACATGGAGTCCGAATTATACATTGTACCGTACCTTAGGAGAGTCTCTAACATAAACTATAGTAGAGATACCATCTCCTTTAGAAGAAAACCACTTCATGAATCATATTTCCTTAAGAATCTACCAGCCCTTTGAAAAGTGCGTACCCGCCATTATCACGGTACATCGGAACTCATCACGACTTGTCAAGACAACTCATACTTCCGCTAGACCGGAATAACAAGAATCTAGTCCCTCCTACCCATCCAAAATATACAATATAGGACTGATTCTACTTGTACTAATAATATGTAATACATATGAATTCAGGCCATAAACACAATAAGCAAATTAATATATTTTCTGGCCCTAAAAAATAAGTACAAACGTAAGCGCAATATCCTTGCGCCGGATCAATATCCAGAACGATTACTCCTATAATCAAAAGTGTGAATCAAACATGGATTCTCTCGCTTTTACCATAGACAGCATTTTCATACACAAATGAATGAATGTCTATATTTTTCCCATATTAAATAGCCATATCGATTTTTGTAATATGTGCGTCAAAATATGCACGCAACAGATTACCACACCCCTCGGGAAAAAAAATGGTACATTTTTTTTTTTGAAATACATCTAGGAGCAACATACAATAGGCTCACAACGCACCAATACAATGCGCAGATGATAAGCATAAGTTTTATGACCTTAGAGAAAGTACTTCTCTAAGTATAAATATTTCCAGAGAGGTGTCACCAACGCATACTACAATATTAGCAATGACACAATTTCCACATTAGTTTATACATAAATTTCATCTAAGATATCTTAACATCATGATCATCAAAGACGAAAAACATTGAAAGATCAGCGGTGAATAAATATCAATGAACCGCTAAGTAGTGTTACAATCAATATATGATATATTACATATGTGTACACATTTCAACATAGAAACAACTGTATCAAAGTTGCATAACAGTTATGAATCATGTGGGCATCTAGACAAAATATCTGCCATCACATTTTCTGACCCACGGATAGCTCGCACCGAAAAATGAAATGGCTGTAGAGCAATCGCGTATTGCGTTGATCTCGCGCTCTTCAGATTTTTACTCTGAATATCCGTAAGAGCTTTCTGGTCAGTTTCCACAATGAAATGCACGCCCAGAAGAAATCTTTGCAGTTTAAGGATTGACCAAACCATAGCCAATAATTCACGGTCTAGGACCGAGTAATTCTTCTCTGCGGCATTTAATTTCCGAGAAATATACATCACAGGATGCAGAGTTCCAGAGTACTCTTGCATTAGTGCCGCTCCAATCCCAGTGGATGAAGCGTCACTACGAAGAATAAATGTCTTATCCTTAGAAGGCAATACTAGGATAGGTGAAGTAGAAAACATAGTTTTAACCTTATCCAAAGAGGATTGACATTCTTGAGTCCAATGGACTACATTAGGAGACCCTTTCTTTAGCAAGGAAGAAAGAGGTGACATAATGGAGGACAGATTCGGGATGAATCGTCCATAAAATTGTATTAGACCTAAGAGACTTCGTACTTGCTTTTTAGTCTTAGGAATAGAAATGTTAAGTATCTTACTTGTATTATGGTCTTCTGTTTTTAGGAACCCATGACCAACACGGTGTCCTAAGAAAGATATTTCGCTAAAACCAATACATGCTTTCGATGGTTTCGCTGTCAGGTTATGCTCGCGTAAGATAGACAATAGTTCATTTATACCATTATAGTGATCGTTCTAAGTATCACTGAAAAGACAGATGTCATCAAGATACGCAATGACATCTGAGCGATGAGATAGGATTCGACGCATCATGCGTACAAATGTTGCAGGGGCGTTCATAAGACCGAAAGGCATGAAATTCCATTGGAATAGACCCCTAGGCGTCGAAAAAGCAGTAAACGGTTTGGCGTGTTCGGATAGTGGAACTTTCCAATATCCCTTAGACAAATCGAGTTTAGTAAAGAAGTGAGAATTCGATAGTCTCGTAAGTAGCTCTTCTAGTAAAGGCATAGGTTTAGCATCGAATTTAGTCACTTGATTCAATTTGCGATAATCCACGCAAAGACGTATGTTATTGTCTTTTTTCCGTACTATAACCATCGGCGAAGAATATGCTGATGTGGATGGTTCAATAATTTTTAACTCTATCATCTCATCTAACTCTTTCTCTACCTGTGCTTGAAAATGTATCGGGATAGGATACGGTCTGACTCTTATAGGACTATGGTCAGTAAGAATAATGTCATGTTGAATGACATCAGTTTGACCAGGAATGTCAGTAAGGACATCCTGAAATTGTTCTAACATAGTAGAAACTTGTTTCTGCTCTCCTGGAGATAATTCTGGAGAAATTGCAACATCTTTCCATGATTCATTAGAGTGAAGAGGAATCATTGGAAAAGGTAAATTTACATCCGAGAAACTCGTTTCCTCATCCTGTATTACTGACAGAGATGAGTACTGTCCATGTTGGACTGGAAAATCGTCCGTTGCCTGGAAAACAGGTTGTAAATAATCAGGACGTTCATGGAATTCCGTGAGCATGTTGATGTGGAAGGTTTTACGCTTCCCGTCAATATCGACGATATAGTCAACATCGGAAACTTTTGATATTATATCGTACGGACCTTTCCAAGAAATGAGAAGTCTATTTTCCCTACAAGGTAGCAAGACAAATGCTTTGTCACCTGGACAAAGTTGATGCAAACATCTCTTTTTATTGGCAAATTCCCTTGCCTTCTGTTTCGCAAATACAGAAGAAGCAGTTGCCAATTTGCATGCTTCAATAATCTTGTGTCTAAGTGCGATGACATATTCATAAGAAGATTTTGTGTCATCGACAATATTATCAGCAGTTATAAGATCATGAAGTAAGGACATAGGACCTCGCGGTTTCGCGCCAAAGACAAGTTCAAAGGGAGAAAATCCTGTATGTTCGTTGGCGACCTCTCTATATGCAAAGAGAGCCGCGGGTAAAACCCTATCCCAATCCTGAGGATGATCTTCCGTTATCTTACCTAGTAGGTTTTTCAGAGTTCTATTCAAACGTTCCACCATCCCATTGGACATAGGATGATAAATACTACTCAGCGATCTCTCTATCTTCAGAGTCGACATTACTTGAGACATGGTATCCGATATGAGTTGGGTACCATGGTCGGATAATATTTCTGCTGGAAACCCCAGACGAGAAAATATTAACCAAAGAGCATCTGCGACATCAGCAGTAGTTATGCTCTTTAGAGGAACAGCCTCCGGCCAACGTGTGCACATATCAACACACGTCAAAATAAATTGGTGTCCTCTAGCAGACTTTATCTTAAATGGACCAATGATGTCTATCGCCATTTTTTGAAATGGCCGAATGGGAATGTCTGCAGCCTGAATAGGTGCATCATGGCGTGGACCTCTGGATTTAATCTCTTGACATACTTTACAAGATCGACAATAGATTCGTATGTCCTTATTCACAGCAGGCCAAAAGAAAGATTGAAGAACTCTAGCTTTAGTACGGGAAAAACCCATATGTCCAGCACACTGCGAATCATGAGCGTGCTGTAAGATTTTAACTCTCATATTTTTAGGCACAAGGATTTGAGAATGAATGGACTTAGCGGAGTCTTGTACCATACGTACAAGTACGCCATTCTTCATCGTAATCCAAGATTTACGATTAGTATCCTTATTCGGATCACCTTTTGTTGCCAGAGTAAAGAATTTCTTTAGAGTAGGATCATCTTCCTGCTGTTTGATAAAGGAATCGTGGGAAATCTCCAAGGGATCATCTCGGATCTGCGCATCATTATCTTCAGAATGTGAAGATTGTGGCATATTAAGAGCTTGAGCCCTAGTGATTACTGCATTAGCAGATTGCATATTAACATTTTCCCAATTAGAAATTTGCTGTGGAGTGCATTCTTTCACTCCATGAATGCGACCGATGATAAGATCAGCGATCGGATTCGGCAAGAGACATGCTTGCACCTCCCCTGTAAAGAAAGGCGTAGCAATATTGATAATGGCAGTGGAGTACTTCTCCAATGTGCCACCAAATGTTACACATTTGACTATATTGCCTGTAGCTCGAGAAGGATTTACGAGTGATTGCCTCACTCCAATGGTAGTGCACCCCGAATCGAAAAGAATTGATACCGGAGTACCATCTATTAGGCTCCTATTAAAGACAAGAGCACCCCTTCCATTATGCGCAATTGACGCATGGAGAGCGGGAAGCGGGTGACCGCAGCTTAAAGTAGAAACTGTGGTTGGATCGAATAATGTTTTGCATTGCGAACACTCAGATGCTCTAGCAAAATCGAAAGCGGAATTTGCTACACTGTTGGAGTCTTTTTTTATCATTATTCTGATTATCGGTGTCGTGGAACTCCTGTTGTGCAGAGTTAGCCTGGTAATAAGATTTACCATGTCTTTTGTGTTGTGATCTACCTCGGTTATAATTGTCTCTATAATTATTATTGCCTCTGTTATAACCCCTATTTGGGTTTGAATCATAATATTCATGATCATAATCATCATGCTCGTTATATTGAGTATCCCTGTAATATTGTTTCTTTTGTCTCCATGAAGCACTTGGGTAGTTCCTATCGCTACTCCCTTTCCGAGAATTTCTAACATTATGGGTACCACTCGCGTGTCGAGGACTATCAGCCCGATTCCAGTTCTTCGAAGAAGAACTCTGATTTGAGCGGTTATCTTGGTTTTGATACTTATTCCAATTAACCTTTTTATCAAATTTATTTTTAGCTCCTTGGAATTTGTGTGAGTAATTCTGATTATATTCTGTTGCCGAAGCAACTGGCATACTCTCTTTAATGTTAGAGTTACTAAGAATCATGTCAGGGTGTGCCGTGGCATACTGGTCACAATATTCTTCCATTTGCTTTATTGTACCAGGTTTACGCTCATGTAAGAACTCTAGGAATGATTTATTTACAGAAGACATGACCTTGTCTCTTAGCAATAAATCCGTAAGACCATCAAATGTTTTCTCTGTTTTGGATAATTCAATCCATCGTGAAAGTGTAATTCGTGCTTTTGAGATGAAATCTGAGAATTCTACACCTACCTCAGGTCTCATTGTTTTAAACAAAAGACGGTAACCTTCCTCAGACAGCTGATATCTCTTTATCAAAGCTGCCCTAACAGCATCATAATTATCTTTGTCGGCCTCTTCAACAAAATATAACTTACTCAGAGACTCCCCTTTTAGATTTTCAGACAACTGATTCACATACTGTGATTTGTCAACATTATGAGATCGACAAGCCCGTTCAAATCTAGAAAGCCAAAATGTTATGTCATCACTGGTAGGGTTAAACGCTGGTACCTTGACCTTGTACACAAAGGGTTTACCATTACCACCAGATGCCTGATTAACATTACTCATACATGTCAATTTTAATTTCTCTAATTCAAACTCATGTTCTCTTATTGCTTTTCTCTCTTCAGCTTCTCTATCTAATCTTTTCTGTTCTGCAGCAGCAGCAGCTTCTAATTTTTTCTGTTCTGCAGCAGCAGCAACTTCTAATTTTTTCTGTTCTGCAGCAGCAGCAACTTCTAATTTTTTTCTGTTCTGCAGCAACTTCTAATTTTTTCTGTTCTGCAGCAACTTCTAATTTTTTCTGCTCTGCATCAGCTTCTACTTTCTTCTGTTCTGCCTCAAATCTCCTTTCCTCCACTTGCATCTGCAATTTCTTAAGTTCAGCAGCAGTATCAGCTTCTTTTTCTAATCTTTTTTCTTCAGCTAGAGCTTTCCTTTCTTCTGCAGCAGCTTTTTTTTTCTTCTATTTGAAGTTTTCTCTCCTCAGCCGCAGCTTTTTTTTCCCTCAGCAGCAGCTTTTCTTTCTTCAACAGCAGCAGCAGTTTTTTTCTCTTCTGCAGCTAATGCTTTGTCATATTGAGCAACAGCCCATTGTTCTAAGTCTTTTCCAGTCTTATCAAGAGATTTTCCTTGTGCAATGAAATAATCTAATGTAGACATATTGTCTTCTTAAATCAGAAACCTGAAAAAGTAAATAAATTACCCTATTTCACTTTAATGGGAGACAAGTCTATACCATAGACTTAGTCTTAGTCCAAACTTGTATGGTTTATAATAACCAATGATAACTTGAGTACCTGTGGACAACAATAACTGTATCTCAAATACTGTGGGGACAAGCCTTACAAAGGTCTTGTATACCTCAATGTAATCAAAGATCACTTGAGTACCTGTGGAAAAAATATTTCCCTTTACCAATCACTTTGGGAGACAAGCCTTACAAAGGTCTTGTACATTTTGTTTTATAATAATAACAATCATAAAGTACTGATCTGTACTATACTATCAGTGTATACCACTATAACTCCTATGTCATATGTCAACTAAAGACATTACAAAGGACAAACAAGAAAAGACAATCTGAAAACATTTGCAGAGATCAAATTAAATTAAATAGGAGAAATGAAAAAAATGATCACAGAATCCGTGATGATAACTGCCATAATATAACAAGACAAATACGCCACAGTGTATAAACATAAGGGTGTAAAGAAATCAAAAATAGAAAAGATGAGACCTACAATTATACAAACAAATCAAACAAAACTAAGGAACACAAAATTATTAACAAAAACAACGAAGAAAAGAACACCTCATCACAACTAACAGAAATAGCAGCAAATTGTTGCTAACAAATTTCCAATTAAGAAAATGTGTACCTATAGAATACTAGTACCAGACCAATGTCACTCGGCATACCTTGTACTAGTCACACAGAACATAAACTAATTTAATACATAACAAATAACATGTAAGCATAAATAGCATATAGCATACAATATAATTTATGTCATGAATGGAATGTGTTGCAGGTATAGTGTTGTAAAGCAGGCACAGTTTATTTTAATACTAATAACTTGCCACTTTATTCAGTAATAGATTTAATTTTAAACTATTACACTGTCAATTTTTCTCTGTTGAGCATATGAAGATCCAACGATGAACTATGCACTTTATGTTCAACAACACTGTGATTCTTCTGTACGTTGAGAAATGTCAACAATACTGCTCCAGATATTTTCTACACTTGATACCACTGTCCTGTGTAATACTGTCTGTACAGCGAAAAACTGTCAACAAGCGCTGACCTAGATACAGCATCCTATCGGTAATACAGGTCAAGCTGACATCGACTGTATAGCTGTCCTACTGGTGTTGATGTGTTCAAACAAATGTTCTTTCAGCTGTAAACTGTGATTCTCAACACAAAACTGCGTAAGCTGGACCCAGGAATCTGGCTCGCCACTGTAAAGTTTCTTTTCTTCTTTCCACTCTGTAAAGTGTCAGTCTGTATGCTCTGTAAGGAAGAGTGGTGTGTTGTTGAGATCAGGCATGCCCCCAGTCTACCCGGCTGTAAATGGGTAACTCACCCTAGTCCTGAGTTAGGGAAGGCAAAGGCTCCAGGGTAAGCAGGCCCTAAACTTGGTCACTCCAACCGACGCAGGATGGTGTATGTATGAAGTAGAAGTGTAGAGTGTGATACCGCGAATGGTGTACTGTTCGTGTGCTGACCAATATAACCACTCATACACTTGTGTCTACAAGGCACCAATGCAGACTGCTGGAATCTTTGTTTACTCAATTTATTCAGACGTACACACTGGGACATACGAGTACATCATGGTATGTTGACATATCAATTTGTAGGTATACATAGCAGATCTGAAGTCATGACACATTCAGAAATAATGGGCAGTACATCAAAAGTTCAATTGTCATGATACATTATGGCCGCATCCCCCTATCTGACTAAACGCGTCAGTGAAGGCAGATCGATAAATAACTAAAGTTACTTGACGTCCATAGTTTGTAGCATATATTATGAAACCACGAAAGAGGGGGTTTCTAGCAAGATTGAGATCTCCCTGTCACTGTCCGATAATAGGATAAATAATCTGTTCTCTTGGCAGTGATCAAAACATATGATGACCGAAATCTAACATGGCTGTCTCCCTGAGTTGTCGTTCACTCATTCATAGGAAGGAGAATATAAGCCAGAGTTAATTTATAATGGGTATATAAATGATTTCATAAATGTTCCCATACAGCTCTACGGTGATCAGGTTAATTCACGTAGCCATAACCGCTGCAGGAAAGTCTGTCATCTTTGTCGATACAAAACACGACCCTAGCGATACGAAGCACAATGTTCCATCTAGGTCGAATCGACATGAGATCATCAAAATAGGGTCTGGCAATACATGGAGTCCGAATTATACATTGTACCGTACCTTAGGAGAGTCTCTAACATAAACTATAGTAGAGATACCATCTCCTTTAGAAGAAAACCACTTCATGAATCATATTTCCTTAAGAATCTACCAGCCCTTTGAAAAGTGCGTACCCGCCATTATCACGGTACATCGGAACTCATCACGACTTGTCAAGACAACTCATACTTCCGCTAGACCGGAATAACAAGAATCTAGTCCCTCCTACCCATCCAAAATATACAATATAGGACTGATTCTACTTGTACTAATAATATGTAATACATATGAATTCAGGCCATAAACACAATAAGCAAATTAATATATTTTCTGGCCCTAAAAAATAAGTACAAACGTAAGCGCAATATCCTTGCGCCGGATCAATATCCAGAACGATTACTCCTATAATCAAAAGTGTGAATCAAACATGGATTCTCTCGCTTTTACCATAGACAGCATTTTCATACACAAATGAATGAATGTCTATATTTTTCCCATATTAAATAGCCATATCGATTTTTGTAATATGTGCGTCAAAATATGCACGCAACATATGCCAAGAAGTGAAAGCACGAGGAGCCTTTCACACGGCGCCTATTCAGGCTTGTGACATATCTGTGAGACCCTTTGACAAGATGGCCATTGATATTATTGGCCCACTTTTACCATCAGCCAGAGGACATAGATTTATTCTCACGTGCATCGATTTATGCACACGATGGCCAGAAGCCATCCCATTGAAAACAACCACAACCACAGATGTAGCTGATGCACTACACCTGATCTTCTCTAGAGTAGGTTTTCCTAGAAAACTTTTGTCAGATCATGGTTCTCAATTTATATCTGAGACTATGACAGAAGTAATGAAGACTTGGAATATAGATAGAAATCTCAGCAGCATTTATCACCCAATGAGTAATGGTGCCGTAGAAAGACTTAACCGCACACTTAAACAAATGTTACATAAAGTTACAGTTAACCATCCACATGACTGGGACAGAGTACTCCCAGCTGTGTTATTCGCTTATCGAGAGGTGCCACATGAACAAACTGGCTTCTCTCCATTTCAATTAGTCTTTGGCGCTCCACCAAGAGGTCCTATGGGACTAATAAAAGACTTATTGATTGACTCCGATATGACTCAGGATACCCAGTCTTCCTATGAGTATGTAATTAATCTCCGGAATAACATTATTGATGCCTGCAAAATGGCAACAGATTCATCTGAGGCTGCTAAAGAGAAAGCTAGAACTTTCCAAAACAGTAGTAGATGATTACGTCAATTATTTCCAGGAGATCAAGCTTATGTGTTATTGCCACATAACAATAATAAACTACTCATCTCGTGGAACGGTCCATACCAGGTTATCAATAAGATTTCTGATGTTGATTATGTCCTGGACATTAAGGGACATCATAAAATATTTCACATAAATATGCTCAAACAATTTCATACTCGACCTGAACATCTACAAGCTATTTTTCATGAACTAGATGACACTTTCGTACCTAGATGTCACTATTCTAATTTGTCTGTTATCCAGGAAGAAGAATCTTCTTTTCCTGAGGTACAGTTGGCATTACCTGTACCGGTAGTACAATCTACTGAATCTTGGCGGGACATAACCATCTCTTCGTCGGTTACACCGCAACAGCATCAACAGATTGCTGAACTTCTACAATCTTATCCAGATGTGTTGACCGACGTTCCAGGTCGCACATCAGTCATTAGTCATGACATCACTCTTAACGATGATACTCCAATTCGGGTACACCCATATTCTGTTCCTCTACACTTTCTTACTAAAACTACTAAGGAACTTGAACAGATGTTATCTTTAGGAATTATTGAAACTAGTAATTCCCCATTTTCTTCTCCATTAGTTATTGTCCGAAAGAAGGACAATAACATTAGACTATGCGTCGACTATAGAAAATTAAATGCACAAACGATAGTTGATAGCGAACCACATCCACTTCTCGACGACTTACTGCCACGTCTATCGACCGCAACTATATTCACTAAGATAGACTTAACTAAAGGTTATTGGCAGATACCACTAACCGAAAAAGCTAAATACTACACAGCGTTTTCAACTCCGCTAGGTCTATACCAGTGGAATGTTATGCCTTTTGGGCTTGTTAACGCTCCAGCTACCTTTGTTCGCATGATGCGACACATTTTTTCAGGTAGACCAGACATTATTACATACATAGACGACATATGCTTATTTAGTTCATCTTTTGAGGAACATTTTTTGGGTCTTGAAAACGTTTTGGACACATTAAGAAGGAACAATTTAACTGCTAAACCCACAAAATTACAAGTAGCGTTTCATGAAATAACTTTTTTGGGTCACATTATTGGAGCAGGATATATCCAAATACTACCCAGTACGGTTTCTAAAATTTTAAACATTTCCGTTCCTCAAACGAAGAAACAGGTTAGAAGCTTGTTAAGTCTAGTCCTATATTACAGTAGATTCGTACCTAACTTGTCATCTATCACGGCTGTCTTGTCCTCATTACTAAGGAAGGACATGCCAGTGAAGGTGACATGGACTACTGAGTGTAATAATGTATACCTTAATATTATTAACATTTTCTCAAACCCACCTATTTTGAGACTAGCTGATGCTTCCAAAAAGTTTATTCTCCGCACAGATGCGAGTAACTACGGAATTGGCGCATGTTTGCTCCAATACCATGACGACATCCTCCATCCAAACTTGTACGTGTCACGGAAACTGAAACCACCAGAAGTCAAATACTCCACTGTCGACCGCGAACTTTTAGCCGTGGTGTGGGCAATAACGAAACTAGAGAAGTTCTTACTGGGAGCCCCATTCGTAGTACAAACTGACCAGAAAGCCGTAGCATCACTACGACGGGCGAATCATAAAAGTCCAAAGCTCACCAGATTCGCTATTCTCCTGCAACCTTTTGACTTCTCAATAGAATACATCTCAGGAGCAGATAACGTCTTGGCAGATACTTTGTCTCGAAATCCTACTGATGTCGAATCCTAAACTATAGTAACGTCACAGATACTTACTCAAGAGACATAACACTATAATAGCGGTTCTACATAGACATGAACCATTGCCTACAATAAACGTATCCGCTCACTAAAGACAGGAAATGAACGAAATCAAGTGACACTATGGTCGTATTTACGCCAGGACTTTGTGTGGATTTCATTTATGATAAAACTATTGGACACATTTCCGTGCATCAAGTGAAAATAATAGAAAACACTATCAAAGTGACTCAATATGCGACATGAACTATTGTCAAGAACGTCGATTCTTATGAACTTAAACATTTGTTTGTTAATCGGAATTCACAAGGATCAAGCCTACGTATGGATCATCATATCCAACTTTAATTAATTTTAATTAATTACGTTAAAATAATGGGAAATAAAATGAAAGGTGAGATAAATATGAAAAAAAATGAAATGAAATTTGAAGAAAAAAAAAATGAAAGAAGAAAAAAATAAGAACTCACATGATTCTTAGATAATGTAACTATTATAGTTAATAATTATGTTCACACATTACATACTACATTATTGTTTAAATTGGTTAACAACTTATTACTAAACTTAATTAATGTCCAACACACATAACTAAGTTATATTTATACATTTATTTATTTCTCTCCTTAACATATCCTTTCATCTTTCTTACATTAGATGTTCAACAACTTTATTTTTATTACACACTCAATATAATTAATTAGTTTAATTTTAACTCTTTAGATTAGTCTGACGTGACATTTCACTACGACATATTTTAAGTTAATTAATTATTTAATTAGATATCAACATTAGCCATTATCTTTTAGTTCATATAAAAATTTATGTATAACATTTATGTATAATATGATCATTAATATATTAGATGACTGTTAGTTAGTCGACATGACCACGACATTAGTTCTAGACAGAACGTCGTAGGCAATATGCCGCATTTTTGGTTAAATTTTTTGATATTGTTAAATTTTTTAATATTCATTCAGATAGGTTTGTGAAAAAAATCTATCTAATAGATTTTTTTTTCCCCGGTGGACAGGGAATTGTTACGGTAGATTAATTGGCATTGTCTGCTAGAGGTTAGCAGCATGCGATTTTAGGGGTTACAACGTTTAATGTAATGTAATATTATTAGCCTATTGAACGCTATGACGTTTCAGCGTTGGTAGTCACGCACCGTGACCTAGAGACGGGACCCTTTTTCGAATGACCGTCAAACGGAGAAGACGTGTCTTGATATTCTTACAGTGTCGGGCATGGAGTGCCACACAATTTATATTGTATTAATTAATGGACATGGGTCAGTCCACTGTTCTTTGATGAAGTAAGATGAAGTCACAGGTTAGTAAATGACTAAACCTTGTAGAGATGAATTAACAGTCCGTTTTAGTTATACTAGTGCCAGACGCATAATCTCACTGTCGGTGTATTGGATTTTCCAACCACGCGTGCATATAGTTATGTCGTTCTGCCTACAGTAATTCAGATGTATGAGACAAAGGACTGATATGCACGATAGCAACTCAACATAGGATTCTAAATTTATATTTGTGATGTAATTCATGATCAACGTACGATGTCTACAAAAATGTATAATAAATTGTTTGTTTGGACTCTAGCCATGAATTATTCAATCTATGAACATTTGGATTTTCTATTATCATTATCATGGTCTCAAGGTAAATCTAACCCACATTCGCGTACATAACATCAAAGGCACGATACTCTAAAATGATGAACTGTAAACCCAGATACCGCAATTGACTATCAAGCTCTCAACAACCCGTTGGGCTAATTTCCGACCCGCATCATTAATTAATCTTTGTAAACCATTCTTCTTCATTAATCACCAGTCTTCATTAACCATACATTTTCATTAATCAATACTTTTCATTAACTTGTAATCTTCATTAACCATTAGTCTCCATTAACCATTGGTCTTCATTAATCGCTGGTCTTCGTTAAAGTATTCAAATCTGTTATCAATCTACATATAGCATACATGGTTCCTAAAGATACTCAGCGGCAGCGGTCTTTCCTCGTGGTCTTTTATATGACATCTGCGCATTTGTTTTGTTCTTCCCGGTGTAGACTACTTGTTTATTCACCATTATAATTGCACGTCGTTAAAACGAAAATAAAGACTGATGCTTGAGCCTCGCAAGAACAATGGAAAATAATACAGTAACAAAGAAAGCACATATAAAACAAAGAGAATCCGATATACCAAGAAAAAGGGCAGTTAGAAGCTGAAACTCAGGAGGTAAGGTTACATCGACAGAGCAAGAATCGGAGAGAAAATAAATATAGTCTCTTCTGTTACAACGCGTGTCTGTCATGCGCGAATTTTGTTTATACGTGGTTGATCAATGAAGGGATAAAGTCACCACAACGCGAATTAGTGTTAGCTCATACGCAATTTTATTACGAGGTGACTATATTTTACGCTACCGAGTAACACCAGGTGGACGTGAAAAACATCAGCCAGCTGAACTTGAAGAATACACGCAAAATACACACACCTCATGCCCTACGAGTGTGTATCGCGATTGTTCTCCCAAGTTTGTGCACTTTTCTTGATAAAACTATTCAATACAATATCCCACATTCAAGCAAGTGTCCTGGTTATAAGAATCAAATTAATGAACGAAAAAGGAAAGCCTTAAGTATTGAGGAGAAGCTTGAAATATCATACCTTTTTGAAAGTACAGAGAAAACATGTGATGTCACGAAAGACCCAGGCCTAACGGAATCCACATTGCGCACCATCAGAGACAACGCTGCGAAAACAATAGAAACTTGTTTAGCAGCAACAACTGCGAGTGCTCAGTGTCTATTAGAACAAGCCCCCTTAACCCTATTTTTCCCATAAGCCCTGTTATTTTTATTGCGGGAATTTCCGTAACGCGAGGATTTTTAGGATCATATTTACTGCGTTATAGGAGAAACGACTGTATTTATTAAAAAAAAAAAAAAAAAAAAAGTTACTAGAGGTGCAGAAGTATACTCCAAGCAATGAGCCCTGATGACTGGAAATGCTAAAGAGAAAGAGATTTAAAAATTATTTAAAAAAAAAAATAAAGGAAACGACAGAATGAAATAAAGGAAAAAAAACTAAAGAATGTAGGAAAAGAAAGAACAGAAAGAAATAAGAAGCAGACTGAAAAATGTAACAAAACGCAGGCTGAGGAAAAGGAGACACTTATGATAAAGAAACCGACGTCAAAGGCAAAGAGAAAGAAAAGGGGAAAAAAAGCACAAGGAGAAAACGATGACGATGATGATGAAAGGGGGAAAATAAAGAAAATAAAAAAATGAAGAGGGAAAACAACGAAAAAGCGAAATTTTAACAGGATTATTGTGCATTCATCATTCTCGTCTTTGTTAAAATTCTCTTTATTTACTACAGAAAATGAAAGTCGTCAATATTCTTTTATTCTCCGACTTTGATTCTGTCTATCAGGTCACAGAGTCACTTCGCAAGGTTTCCTGCAGAGCGTACAGACAACACATCAGTAAATATAGTAGAGTTTGAAGATTCTCTGTACGCGCTTACCGAGACCCCAACCATAAACAAGATAGACCCGGCAACTCTGAAGAGAATAGCTATGGTGAGATTTCTGTTGTTCTTAAAGAAGATTTAATTGGAAGTTAATTTTACTGTCTGTTCTTCTATTGTAAAAAAATGTATTCTTATTTACGCAGCGTTAATATTGCTTCGTACCGGCTGTTCACAAAAATATGTGTCACCTGGATTATTAAAGAACCCATCACAAAAACTGGTATGTAGGTGAGTAAAGTTTTAAAGATTTCACAATACTACGTTCAGCTTTATGAGGCGGGATGACTAGCTCCTTTCTTAGCTGCCTTTACCTTCCCCAACTCAAGAACAGCATCAGGCACCCATTTACAACTGGGTCAACTGGAGCGTGACACCGCCAGGTTTTGATCCCGGAACCGGAAACTTTGATGCGAGAGGCCAGCGCTCTAACTGCTTAGCCAATCTGACATGCTACCGCGAATTTAAAATAAAATAAACAGTAAAACTGTACAAATTATTGTAAAATTATACAAAGATCTATTTGTAATGCATGTTCTGTTCCCTCTGTACAGTGTATTTTGAGATCCGTTGAGAATATGTCACGAATATCAGATGGTGGATATTATATAAACAATTTGAGATACTCTGGTGATACAGCCATAAGTGACAACAAGTTACAGGAAACGATTGATACGGTAGCGACAGAAAGTAAACATAATTGCCTTATTTCAAATAGCAAAATAAAAAAAAGATATTAAGAAATGCTGCTCATTTCAACGATAAGGACTACTCTAGAATTCTATATCAACATAAAATGGGATAGTTTTGAAATATGTCAATAGATCCAAATACCTGGGCGAGTTAATATCATCAGATAAAAGATGTATATCATACATAGTTCATAGTTCACCATCATAGCTGGGAGACGCTGGAGTTGGGTTGGTCACGTCCTCAAAAGAGACCCTGATGCCATCACAAGAACAGCTATGCTATGGACCCCTGAAGGAAAGCGAATAAGAAGCCGACCAAAAACAACTAGGCGGAGAACTGTGGAGGCCGAGATGCAAAGAATTAACCAGAGCTATGGCACTGCACGAAGGATGGCCGCCGACCGACCAAAGTGGAAACAGTTTGTTGCTGCCCTACCAGACGCCACCAGGCGTGATGGCCACTGACTGCTTCGACAGTTGACGGCTAAGGGTCAAAAAAGAAGAGAAGAAAAGATGAATGAGATACACATTGAAGAGTTGAAGAGTAAAATAGCTCAAGTAAAAACAGCGTTCCAGAAAATGTAAAGTATACTAGTATTAATATATTTTAAGTACTTTTTTTAATGAAAAAAGACACCGATATAAGGGAACCAAAGAATTTTGTACAAAGTATGAACATGCATGCCGTTCACAGAGATGTTAATAGCGCATGCACACAGTCCTTTGCGCATTCTTCTTTGGTAAGGGTTACTATTTTCGGGAGAGTACCAACATATAAGGGACACAATAGAATTAATGTATAACTTTCAACCAAAATAACTTGTTGCAGCCCTTAGCATTACGAAGGCTTCTGACAGAAAAAAAACAAGCATTTTTTATATATATGATGATATCACGAGAAGAAAGAAGACATCAGATTAAGCTGGGAAAACAGGTCCTGGAGCAGGTCGACCACTTTAAATACCTCGGAGCTATTATAGATCGAAAGGGAGGCCTCAAAGAAGAGTTGGCCACTCGAAAAGCAGCAGCTGGGAGACTTTTTCAGGCCATAAATCGAGGATTCCTCAGCAAGAGAGAAGTTGGAAAGAAAACGATGATGGCTGTATACCGCTCCACCTATGTCCCAGTCTTGACATTTGGATGAGAATCATGGGCAATGACTACAACCCACACAAGCCAGATCTAAACCTCAGAAATGAGGTATCTGAGGAAGGTGGTTGAAGTAACAAGAAGAGACATGGTCCGCAAACAGACGATACGTCAATGCCTTAAATCCTACCCCCTGCAGACCCAAGTAGAACAGTCCCAACTAAGATGGTTTGGCCATGTCTGCAGAATGGGAGAAGATCGGCTACCACGACAAGCATGAGAAACAAAGAGCCAGGGATCCAGACCCCCAGGACGACCCAGAATCCGCTGGGAGGACAACATTAGACAATCTTTGAAGGACCGAGGACTAGAATGGAACCAGGCCAGGAGGAAGACAGCCGATAAGATAGTCTGGCGCTCTCTCTCTTCCAAACCTCTACACCTCACGGTAGAAGGGGAACGACTAAGTAAGTAAGTAAGTAAGATGATGATAAATATATATTAACAAATAAAACGGTATTGAATAAGTTTTACAAATTAACGGTATACAGAAAACACGGGACGTTTAGGGTTTCACCCTTCCTCAGCCACAGTTACAAATGGGCAACAACGACAAGAAATATAGACAGCTTAACGAAATATACTATAGAACACTACAAACGCGTAATGTATATATGTAATAAAATGTAACAACACAGGTGAAGAGCAATAATAAAGCGAGGACAATACAAAAACCGAAAAAATATAAAGACAATTAATTCAACAATCAACGAAAATCAAAAGCAGAAAATGGAATAACAAAACAAGAAGCCCTGCTATGACAATCTCGGCAAAAGATACGGCGAAGAGGTGAATACAATGGCGTGAGGAATCACAAATAAACGTATTGTCATAAAAATACACAAATAGGACACGAAACGAAACACAAACTTATAATAGAAAGATCGCGAAAAAGCGATGGATGAAATCAAGAAGTCTAAAATAGTGGAAAGCCAATGAATAACAGAGTTCAGCAAAATGATGTTGGACATTTAGACCATGAGGAGAAAGGCAACCCATTTCGAAAATGAGACGATTCTCTAGAGAAAAGCTAGTACGGTCTTCACAAAAGGAGGCGCGTAAACCGGTTACCAAGGCATCAAGGGAATCGGAATGGTCTGGACTATTGAAATGAAGGGCCACAGGTTTAGGGGCCCTGTGATAAATGTCATTTAAGTGCTCACGGAATCTATCTGCCAAACGTCTGCCAGTTTCATAAATATAGGTAATGTTGCATCTTTTACAGATAATGGCATAAATAAGATTCCTAGATTCACGTGTAAATGACTCTCTGATAATAAAATTACCCGTCGGAAATGAAACAGTCTGAGTCTGGAGCACATGCGCACCGTACTGATTGATTATACTACAGATCTTTGTCAATGGAAGTGAGAAAGATAATTCTTAACTTTCACGTAGAGCCAATCCTGTCATATGGAAACGAGTTCTGGACAAGAGAATACATAAGTCCACAGAGATATGGTTTTACGGAAGAATCTTAAGAATATCAAAGGCAGCTAAAGAGAGTAATCAGGATGTTCTGAAGAGGCCAGTGCGCCAATGAAAATTGTTACTCGTATTCATCATCATGTTCCTGTAAGCTCTATGGAGCATGGAGCCACAACTGCATCTGACCTCCTTTCAGGAAGCCAGCACAAGGCATTCACATGCTCTTGTAGCAGTGTTTTCTGTTGCAATTTGTTTTATATGCTGAGGTTGCCAGTGCCAACCACAACTTCATATTAGTAGCCTTGTACGACATGCCTGAGGGTACAGTGGTTCTATTCTTTCTTTGTCTCCTCAGAGACCCTCGGGAACTCCACGGGACGTACTCGTAATAGAAGGATACAATCCACTTTCTTTGGAGACGTTATGAGAAGAGAAAATCTGGAATATATTGTGACAATAGGAAAAATTGATGGGAACAGGAGACAGAGAGGGACAAAAAAAGAAGGCACTGAACAGTTTAAAATCGTGGGGATGAAAAAAAGAAATCAACAGAATTGGTAAACCAGCACTACTGACAGGGAGTTGTGGAGAGACATCATCATCTTTGTCTGCTGGCATGGTGCTTGAAGAAAAAAACTTCTTAAAGTTTCGTTCACTCTGCCATCGTCAATTATTGTTCGATGTTTTCCGCAGGTTGATCTGACAAAGGTTGTTGCTATTCATGCGGGTACTGCGCATCCCCATTTCGAAAAGAACGGAGACATGTTTAGCTACGGAACAAACTTTGACCACAGGAGAGCTTACAACATTGTCAAAATACCCCAGACTAATGGTAAACCATGAACATTTATTTTACGCTGTTATTATTGTGACGAAATCAGTCGTGCATTTTTTATAACTCTCATCCACTCCGGCAGTATCACTTCATTTCTTCATTTTTCTCACTCGTCGTCCTATTAATTGGCATATTTATTGCCCTTACATTCTTTTTGCTGTGACCACACTCAGACGTATTTACGTTCCACCAGGTGAATCGTAGCAATACCATTTAATTAGACCGGTCAGCGGTGATACGTTTTTCACGTAAGCCGTCTAGCCAACCTTTGATAAAGACGATCCACGTTTGACACATTATGGTCTAGTTCGAGTGATGAATAGAATGCCACATTGTCTGTCTGAGAGATCCGTCAGACGGAGGCACGAAAACTTTGGTGATAACGAGATAATAGCTTCTGGGACCATCCCTATATCAAGATTATTACAGTCTATCTGTCTGGGGAAGACAGTATTGGAAGGTAGCATCTGGACATCAAATGAGTTCACGGATGGTGGTTATGAGTTTTGCACAAGATGCAAGCGGAAGTATTAAAGCATTAGAAAGAGGTCACACGATGGAATTTTAAAATGTAATATTTTAAAACACGCAGTGAAGAAATAAATTAAACACCCCTACCCCTTTAGTTCAGAGCTTTCGATTGGATTGATGTGAGAAGCCGGAATAGACAATGGTCCTCATTGGAAAATTCGGCGGAAGTACAATCTAGGATTTGAACTGAAAATGAGAGATATAATATAGCAAAATAGGAGTCACAGAGCAGACTGCATCGCAACGTCAAATTAGCAACTCCCAAGAGCCAGAGAAACATAGGACTAAGGATTCCTAAATTATCAGTGACAGATCAAAAGTATTTGGGCAACTTTAAAATTTAAAAAAGTAAACCCGCATTTTAAATACGAAGTCCGGATACCTAAGGAATCAGAACACCCGTCATAAGAGGACTTCTAAAATATTTCCAGACCAAGTGATTCGCAGAACACCCGCCATAAGAGGATTACTATAATTTCCCAGGCCAAGTGGTTCGAAAGCATCTAAACTTAGTTGCTAGTGTCCATTCTAAGCTGTGCGAGGAGATTCCATTCCCAAATTTTGGGGTAAGTGTAAACATTTATTTTACAAACGTGAATTTGACATGTTTTCTTGCTTAGCGGTTATATATGAGGCTGGCAACCTCAACCAATGAAAATAGTATATTCATAAACCACTACAGAAAGCGCTAGTGATTGTTTCTTGCTAGTCGTACAGAAAACCGACAGCCGAGGTGACCCCAGACTCCGACTGGAGCAGTGATGAGTGATGAGTACATCACCTGTGCCTCAAGTGTATCATATCATTTTGTGAGATATATGTACCTTGCTAATTTTAATTCAGGCAAAGCATTGATTTCACGCTGTCCAAGCACATATTTTCCCAGTTTAATACCCAGAAGAATATTGGTGATTTCTAATCACATTCCATGAGTTACACTGTTTATACTCAAGAATATAATTATTCAGAGAGATTAACATTGGTGGATGGACAGCAAGACAATGCATCTGTTAACTTGTAGCCCACAAATGTAATTAGCAGAGGCATTTGTTTTATTTTTGTCTAAAAGATCGTGGTACTAAGCTACCAGACCGTTTGAGGAACGAAGCTACCAGACTGTGGAGTGTCATCATCAGAAAAGAATTGACGAAGACCAAAGCTGCAGGACTCGCTCATACAAGCTAAGTGCTAAATAACAGGCACCAGCAACCGGAAAGTAAAATTGAATTTTAATTTTAAATATAAATCCTCAACCAACGTCTCAATGACGAGAAATTTGATTCACATCTAAAATTCACCATCATTTCATCACTATTTTAACCTGCTAAAACTAATTGATTATTAAATGTGTTACATGTTATTTTAAAACATAACAATCATAGCTGATTCAGTTATTTTAAGTGTGAAAGCAATATGTATGAGCAAGACTCTTTAATATTCATACATTTAGAGATATATTTACATCTATAGAGCTAATTCTTATAATAAGGAATTTCGATGAATTTACGCCAGCTGGGGGGCTTGAGCGGGCGAAAACCATTGCTTAATTCTTCACAAAAGGCGACGGACAGATATAAGTTAACAATTGCTCGGCCCTATGCACCATTGTTCTTGACTTCTGAATTATCTTGTGAACAAACCCTTGAGACAGAAGCGTCATTACTCATCTACATCTCTGCCAAGAGTAATCTTGTGCGAAGGTAGACACATTTGACGACCTATTTTAGATACACTTGAGTTTTGGCCACAGTTGGACCACTACTGCAAAGCAGGGGAGGCAATCCGTGACAATTATGTACGTTGATACAAGGCTTATTCCCAAGTTCATGGACAATACCAAGGAACGGGTATTCCGCACAAAACACTGTCATATATATATGCTTGGATCACATCAACCAGTTGGTTTCAGAAGTACGTAAAGGTAGTCCCATTGCAGATAAGGCAGTAGGGGACTGAAGTGTTAGAGACTTCACCATACTAGGTCTAGCATCGACAGGTTTGGGGTGACCAGTTCCCTTCATAGCTGCCTTTTCCTTCCAGGGACCCATTTACAGCTGGGTAGACTGGAACGTGTCGGTACCGTGATTCGAACCCAGCACCTTTGCCGTGAGAGATCACCGGTCTTGCCAGTGAATCGGACGTTGATCTCAATAGTATCACGTTTAATTTCACAGAAACAAGCCATGACCACAGAGTACATAGGTAGCAAGCGTCAGCCAAACACGATCACATCTGGCTGACTCAGCTAGTCTGGTGGACTCTCTAACGCTTCCCTCACCTATGGCAGTATCACCTACGAGACTACTATGTCTCTTCAAGATTACATTGACATCGAGGAGTCGGTCGTATTTTTTTTTTTTTTTTTTGGTTACCAAAATTTGAGGACTTCGTTGATACGATGCGGTGCAAATCACCAACATATTAATGCCGTGTTTTTACATCTTTTGTTATTACTCATCACTTTCTTTTTTTGCTCCATGTGGATTTTGAAGCCACCACTCAAGCGGGTCCCCTTACAAGGAAGCCTGCCCCAAGACTGCATCTTTTGTAATAGTAGTACTTAAATGTTATATGTACATATTCATAGACAGCGCAGACTACGCTGGCTTGGTCAAGTCCGCCGCATGGAAGATGGTCGCATCCCAAAAGATATTTTATACGGACAACTGGCATATGGCAAAATACCAGCCGGGCAACCGCACCTTAGGCTCAAAGATTTGTGCAAGAGAGGCATGAAGGTACTGGACATACATCCAGCAATCTGGGAGAATTAAGCTGCCGATCTCACCAAGTGGCGATGCTCCCTACGGCGTCACTTCAGCTTGGGCGAAATGAAGCTCTGACAAGAAGCAGAAGAGAAAAGAACACCCCGATAGGAACACCAGAAAAACAAGAAGCTGAGGTCTATCACTGTCGTACGGATAGGTTTGAGATTTATTTTTGGCCCGTCTGAGTAGAGTGGATGTTGTTAAGTACGTGACCAAAAAAAAAAAAAAATAGTGAGAAATAGATTTTCACAGGTGAAAGATATGTCTATGGAGCGAGTAAGGTTCTCTATTCCATCCTATCTATACGACTTTAATTTAGTGCAAGACAATCTTGCCCCTCCTTATACATAGAAATAAAAGTTTAACTACACACACACACACACACAGCTATGTGACACCAAGACACACAAACGTGAAAAACTACGGTTAATTGGGTATGGGTCTGACCAACACACAAAGTAAGTTTTCTTTGTTGTTTATTATCATTAAACTTGACAACATCAAATATCTAAAGAAAGATCAAATAAAATCAGATTTACATACGTAGGAAAATAACAGAATAAATGCCCCCCCCCCCCCCTTTGAGAAAAGAACCCCAAAAAGTTAATAACCCAAAGGTCAAAGGTTAGCACTATGTTATAGCATAGACAGTAAAGAAAAAAAAACTTAACCCGTAAAGTAAACAAGTTTAAAGCAAAATCAAGGATGGTACAGTTTCTGTAACAAAGAAAAATATTCGCTCTCTCTGTCATACGTGGCCACTCAATCACTCCTTACCTACTCTTGGTGATCCCTTGGGAATACAATTATCCTAAATATAAAATTGCCAGTGTTTTTATCTTCCAAATTGGCCTCAGTCTATCCTCCAATACATAATATTAATAAGGTGGATGCCTAACTTGTTGGTTTATTCCTGGATGGACAAATGTCACTTCTAATGGTTAGTGTAGAAACCGAGATCTTGGGTTCACAGTAAGCAGTAAAAAATACTTCCAGTATTGGGAAACATCTGGTTGCTAAAACTGATACACTTGATAAATGGTGGTAAATCCTATCAGCAGACTCTATGGTGAGCGCCGATTTTTAAACAGCGTAACTTTCTGGATAAATCCGCTGATACGACTGTCAAAAGTCAGATAGTGTTATTATTTCTGCACAACCCCTGTGGGCTGATAAAATTGAAAAAAATATCTGGGTATTGATAAATCCAGTTAAATGTACACGTTAAATGTTTCTGGTATATCTTTGGCCAATCCTGTTCACAAATGAACTTAGGGATGCACCAGCCAAGAAAAGACAACATTAACCATTCAGTAAATGGAGAAAAGACCAAAATAGAAGACCGCTGGCCGCTCTTATGATTAAGTCTGCTTAGGAATAAAGAAATATTATGGAAAAATGCTACTATCCTATATATCTACATATATGTACACAGACGGGGACAAGATGATCTCTTATCCACTCCGTCAGTCCTGATTAAATTTAAAAGGCACACGGTGTCTTTAGCCTATTCCTATCCGGTTAGCTTGCGCTAGCGCGGCGTGTCTAGGTCGGGTGAAGGTATGCGCCCTTCCCGCCCCTGGCTCGCGTTAACGATCAGCGTACAATGTCTATTATTATTTAATTGTCCATATGCGCACTTACAAAATATCGCCTGTCATTAATAGCTATTGAATTGTCGGCGTCTGTTTTTTGAGTCATATAATATTAAATAATAGTCACTAATAATAAATACACACAATGAAATAAACGTGAATTCTATTCTGTCACAATAGTCGCCCTAGCACTTAATCAGTCAACTAGAACCATCTCTTCTTATGTGAGAAAGCGGGTGATGGAAATTACATTCTAACTGTACATCTGGTAAAAAAAATAGCTACGCGTTATTTTATTTCACTAGTTTTAACGCTAGAAAATCACAGTGAATTATAATGGTAAAACTTAACACATTAAATCACGTAAATGCTAATTTCTATTACCAGAATATCGGAATAAAGATCTCCACGAAATCTATTAACGCATCTTCCACAATGGTTCTAGTCTACGTGTTTAGACTATCCGAAAAATTCTGAGCGACAACTGATAGCGGGTTTCGGAAGACACATTTTATATATCATCATGTTTATCTGATCTCTAGAGGATGCTACTTTTCACACTATTGTGCATAGCAGAGAATCAGAAAACTAAGTTCCCCAGATAAAAGGTTTTCACGGTCGCTCTGTCGGGCGTTGCTAATCGACATCAGAGACTTACAACCGTGTAACGGGTTCTCGTAGATTTTTCCCGCTTCTGGAGATCAAAGAACTCGGGGTTTCCCTTTGTATACGAACATCAAAGGGTACTCGGGGAATTATTTCTGCCCGTGCAACTACTTCAAAAAGGTCCGGTGTTTTCCCACATGCGGTCTGTCAGATATCCGATGATTGACAGATCAGCTCGCGTGAGAAACTTGATACACAAACCCTATTCGCTTCCCGCTATGACTGGCAGGTCGCGAAAGTTGGTAAACAACTTCGTTTGTTTGTGTTCAAGGAAAAGAGGCGTGGATTAAAAAGTGGGTAAACGCAAGCTGTAAATGCATGGATTTGCTAGCAAATCATAGAACGCTACGAGGTCACGAAAGACTGTCAGATACTGTAGGCAATATTTCCATTATACGTCACAATCACCTCAGCCACGCATTCCCATTGTCAGTTATGACTGAAGGGGCCTATTAATACTGAAGAAAATTCCAGATGCCACATACATCCTCGCGTCTCAAACGCCAGCAAACAACTGCATATTGACACCTCAAAGTCTTCCCTCAAATTCAATCACAAAGTAGCATTACGAGCTGCATTAAAGCAGTAGTAGTAGTAGTAATAGTAGTAGTAGTAGTATAAAGAGTAGTAGTAGTAGTAGTAGTAGTAGTAGTAGTAGTAGTAGTAGTAGTAGTAGTAGTAGTAGCAGTAATAGAGGCAGTAATAAGTTAGCAGTTATTGTTGTTGTAGCAACTAGTATTAGCAACGCAGCCTTAACAGTAGCGGTGGGAGTGTTAATGTTAGTACTGCTAGCTAGTGTGGCAGTAGTGTTTAGGGGTAGTTACAGATTTACTGGCTAACCCAAGGGGTAACACTACTAACATGATAAGAACCTCTGTTTCTACGGCATGTAGTTTTAACAAACACTTAGCAATAATTTGGGTCCGGGGTCTCTAAGGAAGCACAGAAAGAATCGGATTACTGCTCATACGGGCATGTCGTATGGGGTGAATAATAAGAGGTTGTGTACTGAGCTGGCAACCTCACCATATAAAACAAATTGCTACATGAACCACTGATGTAACAGCAGATCAATACTTCGATGCAGGCTTCTAGCAAAGGAGGCCAGCTGCATTGGTGGCTTACAGGACAATCATGACAATGATGACCTTTGCCATTCTACACAGGAAAGTGTGAGCAGGAGCCTATGATGGAAGCAGAAATCCTAGCCAGCATTCCCAGCAGATGGCAGACCAACATCGCCTACAACCACAGCTTCGGCATGAGTGACAACTACTTTGTGATACTTGACCAGCCTGTGACATTCAACACTAAGAAGTTTCAGATCTCTAGTATGGATATGCAAGGTGTGGCTGGAACTATAGTCTTGCGGCGTGGAGAACCGGTACTTGTTTTTTTTTTTAATTTATCGTTTTTATTTTGTTTAATTGTGTCTGTGCTGTCCTAAATCAGAAATGTTTATTTGGCTGTTGTTGCATGCTAGTACCGTCCCGAAACGGTTACTGTTTATTATTACTGCTCTGCTTTTGTGCAGTCCTTATTGTAATTGATGTTGGCATGTTTTTGGTGCTGTATTAAATGGTGTGGCCATCTTGTGAGGAAGGAGCCCGATAAATTACCAATACGTGCCTACAGCAGTAAAAGGTCTGGGTTCAGAGCATAAAGAAGACCAAGAGGCAGGTGGATAGACAACATCACATCAATCCTACAACAACATGGGCTCACAGAAGCAGGTGCGACAAATTTAGCTCAAGAACGCAAACATGAACTCCCCACGACCCTTCACTGCAAGAGTAAACCGAAAAGCAAAAGTATTATGGACCGCGTATTGGTACAGTTCGTTTTATTGCTGTGCAGAAACACAGTTGTTTGTCAAGGGATATTTTAGGAGATGAGAATGAATAGTATGGTTGTTATACTACATAGTGACTATGCTGTGTTGAATGTTTGTGAGGTCGGTGAGCACTTGGTTAATCAAGAAAATGTCTTACACGAAGTCTACCAGAGGTGTACCGAGTCAGTGTTTTTAGTTTTTATTGTGAGTGAGCCTGATCTTGTGACATCACACGAGACCCCGATATCATCACAAGACTGCTATGCTATGGACCCCCGAAGGAAAGCGAAAAAGAGGCCGACCAAAAACAACTAGGCGGAGAACTGCTGAGGGCTAGATGCAAAGAATGAACCAGACCAGAGCTGGGGGACTGCACGAAAGATGGCCACAGACGAGCAAAGTGGAAGCAAATTGTTACTGCCCTACAAGACGCCATCAGACATGATGACTACTGACTGCTTTGACAGTCGGCGGCTATGGATCACAGAAGAAGACGACAATATGCCTTCTGGTGTAGTACTAGTAGTCATATTCTTTCCAAGTTATAAGAACTAGACGGGGTGTATATCTATATATCTATATATATATATATATATATATATATATATATATATATATCTATATATATATATATATATATATATATATATATATATATATATATATACTGTCTGTGAAATAGCTACAATAAATGTTCCAGTCATGCATAATTAAAATACTTTTAACTGGGTTTAACACAGTGGTGAGGGATGAGCAGGAGGAAAATAAAAACTTCTCTGTTTAACCCCAGGCCGCATGATAGAGGACATTGACAAATACATCCCCTTTCATTCCCAGCTTCAGTTCAATGTCATAGACAGACGAAACAACACAAGACTTCCGGTTGTTTACGAAACCGACTGCGCTTTTGTCTTCCATTTCATCAACTGCTTCGAAGAAGACGATCATTTGATTATCGATGTTATCATTTATCATCGGATCGAGGCCATCTTTGACCTGTACATGGAGAGCTTGAGAAAGACGGACTACAAGATTCCAGACGCCGGATCTTTTGCCAGATTTGTCCTGCCGCTGAACGTGGACAATGTAAGTAGAACTAGGTCACTGCCCACAATCCTCTACACAGAACAACATTGGTTCATCATTACCCTTTAGCTTCCCAAACAGTATGGGCCTACAACGAACTTATGACAAGTCTTCCTGGTCCGTGCCATCTCAGCTCTGAGTCTGGCCATGTTTTCTCCATGCCGCTCATATTATTTTCTTGACCATCGGCACACTAAGGGTGATGTGGTCAGCATCATGCCGGCCGCCTTAACCTTCCCAGAGTTGCTCTCTTCACCGTGTCCGTGGTTCCATTTGTCTTTCTCTATCTCTCTTACATTAAGGATTCAAGAAAAAAAAGGACTGCCTTGTAATGGTATTAACAGGTTTTTTTTCTCTCAATATGCGGTCATTCCATCCCCAGCGTCTTCTTCTCATCTCTTGTCCAACTGGCACTTGTCAGGTTCTTGTCATCAGTTGCACATTAGTGATCTTCTCATATCACTGTTGAAGTTTTTTTTTTTCTTTTGTGGCTTTAAATTTCTAAAGGATAGGGCAGCCGCCCCTTGCCCAACCATCCTTAATTGCTTGTTACGACATACGGGGGTATCCTTTGCTGCTCCCTACCCCCCTTATGAGCCCCGATAACACATTACTCAATCTACATTGGTTGCAACTTGCTAATTCCCTCCTGATTTGATCAATTCAGCCAGCTTGAGGCAGTTGTGACAGTAATTTTGTTGCCCATAAATTAAACATATTTGAACAATAAAAACAAAAATATATGAACTAAGTCATTCATAAAACTTGAGAATTATAAACTGTTTATATGAAGAATGTTTACGTACTCCACTACACGCCTCACCCCCGTGCTATTCCTGGGGATCTGTGACGAGGCATATAAAGAATTGGACAACTGCACTCTCAGACATGTCGTACCAGGCGACGAATATGAGGTTGTGCATGAGGCTGGCAACCTCATCGTGTAAAACTAATGTCTACAGAAACCACGGCTGCAAGAGAATATGAATGATTGGTGCAGGTTTCCTGTAAGAGGTCTAGCTACAGCTCCATATGGGAGGTAAACGTAAAAGATACCGTTACACGCCCATTGAGGCATATTGGGAATATGGTGTTAGGCCCATATTTTCTTGACCATCGGCACACTAGGGGTAATGTGGTCAGCATCACGCCGGCCGCCTTAACCTTCCCAGAGTTGCTCTGGTACCCAATTCATAAGGCTGGGTCGACCCCGGATCCGTCTGCGGTCTAAAAAATTCCACCTCAACTGGGGATCAAACCATGGACCACTGAGCTAGGTAGCTAGTGCACTAACCACTGCACTACCACGGCTCCCATGCTCCATAAGAAGCGTTAAAAAATGGTGATGACTACACTTATCCTTTTGTTTTGTTTCGTTTTCTTTTATTTTGTTTCGTTTTTTTTTTGTTTTTTCGTTTTCTTTTGTTTTGTTTCGTTTTCTTTTGTTTTGTTTCGTTTTCTTTTCTTGGCCTCAAGGTGGCAGGCCTTGGACAGTAGGATCAAATTAATGGCAACGCGTTGACAAGGGTTTGAGGTTCGTAAACTCAGCACTAATAATGCTGTGAAGACCCCACGCCCTAATATCCGGCCTTTGGCTGGGATCATGTGTCTAGACACAGGGACCAGTACAGTGACATTCATGTGTCATTAGGTCTCTTGTGTGAGAACACAGAAGATCACTACAGTGACACAATTTGTCATTGGGTCTTCTTGTGTTGGGACATGTGGTCTTGACCAGGGCCGGGTTTGGGCGGGGCTAATGCGACTTCATGCGAGGAAAAAATATGCGACCTCAAGCGAGGGAAAAAAAAAAAAAGGGTTTGAGGTTCGTTCCCGGTAATATCACTAGACATGTTTAAAAAAAGCGGGAAACGTGTTAACTGTGACTGATAATGATGGCGTGGCAGGTATATAGTTTATGACTTGTATAAAAGTAAGAAATTTTTTTTTCGCTTGTTAACTGTCGAGGAAGATGACGGTACCTGCAGTAAAACGTGGAGTACGATGGATGGGTATGGAAAAAAAATAGAAAAAAGGTGATTTGTCTTACGAGGACAAAAGACAAAGAAAATAGCTAACGTTGTGGCCACAAGGCATTCATCAGGGAAAGGAAAGAAAGTGAGGGTTAACACATAAGAATCTAAATAAAAATATAAATATACAAACTAGATACTTCCCTAAAAGGCGGTTAAGACCTAGCGCGCCACAAGAGCGTTCATTGTCGCAGAAGTCATTTCAATGAAGGGACCTCAAGACGCAGCAACAGTGATAAATGCAGTCAGCGACCCATAGTTGACTGCTTGCGTCAGGGTCAGCGAACCAGAGCTGACCAAGACCTTACTCCACCTCCACGTGGTGGTCCTGGAAACAGGCTGCATCACTGCAGTCTGGCTGAGAGAGTAAGGATCTAAATGGGAAGGCAAACCCGGTCCCAAAAAAATGCCGTGCAAAAGCCGGATGTGTCGGGCCGAAAGGCGCAGATATCGCAGCTGTGCTATAAATGGCGACACAACGTAATCAACGTCCTTTTCAGGACGAACGCAGCAGAAGAAGAAGAATACCCCTGGAAGAAAAAATTTAAACTGGAGACAGGTTAAATATGAAGAGATAAAAGCAATAATCAAAAACATCTTTAAAAAAATATATCACAAGGGACACCTAGATACCGATACGACAGAACCCAAGAAGAGATGCAAGTGATAATTTTCAGACTTAGAACTGGTCAGTGCAGACTGGAATACCATCTGATAAAAATAAAATGAAAATCATACGGACAGACATGTATCCATGTGGGGAGGACACATAAACAGTAGAACATGTCATCCAAGACTCTCGGCTCCATGAAAGGTGAAGAGTGGTAGCATGGCCTTCTGTAAAATAGTTTGAGGGAGAAGTTGTAGGGTGACAAGAGAAGCTTGAGATGGCCTGTCAATTTTATAAGAGAGATAGATGTGGTTATTTGAGAAAGAACAAAGAAGAAGATGAAGAAGTTTTTTTTCCCTTCTTCGTATTTATGGGGAAAAAAAAAGAAGAAAATTGAGCAGGCGAGGGGAAAAAGAAGAAACTAATGAAGTCAACCACTGTTAACTAGAATATTTGTAAAATGATGATAAAAAAAACCAAAGGCTGATATTACTGGAGCATATCTATCAAAGGTCAAGGTAGTCCCATTGGAGATATTGCCGTATGGCAGTTAACTGTTAGATGTTTTACTATACTAAGTGTAGCTTTCCGGGGTGGGGTGACTAGTTCCCTTCCCTCGCAGCCAGTTTTGCTTTCCCTAACTCAAGAACAGAGCCAAACACACATTTACATCTAGGTAGACTGGAGTGTGACGCTAATACGTTTCAATCCCGTAACTCGGTAACTTTGTCTGTCGCGAGAGGCCAGCGCTGTAACCGGTTGGCAAATCTGAACAGAGGAGAAAAAGCTATACTTACAAACAAATTTAGAACTACAGCGTGACCGAAGACGCACCAACAGTGATAAATCCAGTCAGCGACCCATAGTTTGACTGCTTGCGTCAGGGTCAGCGAACCAGAGCTGACCAAGACCCTACTCCACCTCCAAGTGGTGGTTCTGGAAACAGGCTGCATCACTGCAGTCTGGCTGAGAGAGTAGGGATCGAAGTGGGAAGGCTAACCTGGTCCCCAAAAAAAATGCCGTGCTGACGTCGGATGTGTCGGCTGAAAGGTGCAATTATCGCAGCTCCACTGTAAACTGACACAACGCAACCAACGTCCTTTTCAGGACGAACGCAGAAGAAGAAGAAGAATTTCAGCAAACATGTCACTTAGTCATCAATGTCACTGAGAGATAACGAGCAATATTTAGCAGCAAACGATTGAATTTCATTATTCTAAAACGGTTAAGGTAGTTACATAGGAGATACTGCCACAGGGGAATCAAGTGTTAATGACTTCACTATACTAGGTCCAGCTTTATGAGACGGGGTGACATTTACCCTTCGTCGCTGCCTCTGCCTTCCCTAACATAAGAGCACAGTCATGTACCCATTCAATGTTGGGTAGACTGAAGCATGATGTTACCTCGTTTCGAACACGATGACTTTCCTCGAGAAGAACGCGCTCTAACCATTTGCTCAGTACTTACTTTACTTTGAATATTTCCCCTCCACTATTGCCGTGAAGCGTGGTGGGCAACTGAGCTAAGTGTGTCGCGCTGGCTGCTGTTCAATGATGTCTGTGATGTTGTCTATCCATCTGCTTCTTGGTTTTCCCCGTGCCCTGAATCAGATCTTCCACTGTTGTAGGCGCGTAGTGGTAATTAATCAGGCTCAGTTCTCATTAGATGGCCACACCACTTCATTTTCTGTCTCTCTATATACTTAAAGCATGATGTAGTGGCTCAGTGGTGGCAGTTAAGTAAAACACGTGCGTCGCATAGTTTAGTGAAATATTTTTACTATCTCGTTTCAAGAATCTGTACATTACATGTAGACATATAATTGGCCAGAGATGGTTTGTTGACGATAAATAAATTAGACTGGTAGCTACAAAATAATTCCTCGATGCTGTTTTTATTAGATATTATGATTATTACGTTTCAGCCTCCTAAGGAGCAAAGGCGTTCAACCAATCCATGTCAAGCTTGCTTGACCTGTGACCTCCATCCAATGTCTTTCTATGTCAACTTTATCACTGTCCTGTCCGCTAGTCTCTCGCGACGAAGGTGCCGGGTTCGATTCACTTTATCGACAAGCTGTCTACCCAGCTGTAAATGGATACCTGACTTTGCACTTGAGATAGGGAAGGAAAAGGCAGCAAGGAAGGGAACTGGTCACCCCACCTCTGGATATAGTATAGTGAAGCCTCTTAACACCTCACTCCCTATGGCAGTTTCTCCTATGGGACTACCTTTTATACCTCTCTTACTCTGAGTATTCTAGAACAAGTACTGCCTTGTTATGCTAACAATCATCATCATCATCACCTGCCACCTCCACATCGAAGGTCGGCTGCAGTTGATCTCCAACGTCTTATGCTAACAACAGATTTCCTCTAATGCTTCTTCTCACCTACTATGCCACCGTTCACTTGTCTGGTTCTTGTTATCAGTTTCACATTGATAAACAAAGAAACTTGGCTGAACAGATGGGCCATGGAAAACACCAGGAGAGAGGTTTACAGACAAATAAATGGCCGGTCCTAATCCTAATGGCAATCGGCCATCTTACAAGAAGGAATCAGAGCACCATTTTTTGGTTCAGAACTCAACATATACCACTCAACGATCACTAGAACAGAATCCAATCACAACACTCTCCAGAGTGCCAGCTACGTAACTACCCCTACGAAACTGTTGACCACCACCTTTCTGAGTGCCCTGCGCTCGATGCTGTTAAGAAAATACTCCTTCCTCTGAGGCCAGCTGGGAGCCGCGGTAGCATAGTGGTTAGTGCACTGGCTTCCTAGCTCAGTGGTCTATGGTTCGATCCCCAGATGGGGTGGGATTTTTTTAGGCCGCAAACGGCTCCTGGGTCGACCCAGCCCCAACTGGGTACCAGAGCAACTCTGGGAAGGTTGAGGCGGCCGGCGTGATGTTGACCACGTCACCCCTTAATGTGCCGATGGTCAAGAAAATATGGGCCTAACACGATATTCCCTATATGCCTCAATGGGCGTGTAACGGGATCCTTCCTTCCTTCCTGAGGCCAGATAAGTGGAACACCTTGTTCGGAGACACAAAACAACTTCCGAAAACATGCAGATATCACTACATGGCATTGGGCTGAAGGGAGAGAGCGCAAGCGCCGCTGGATCAATAACAACAACAACATAACAGCAACAACATGATGTTTCCGTACCATTTCAATCGTTATATTCTACGCCAGCCACAGAAAGATTTTGAGTGACACACGGACTTGGCAGGAGTTTGTTGAAAACCTCTGCTCTTTGGGGCGATAAAGGGAAATAATTGAATGAATGATTTTACGCAAGCATCCATTTATGAATGTCTTTAACGTATAAGATGACGGCGTACTCTCCATAGAAAAAAAAAAAGCGAGTTGCGTGATACTGTGGTTTCCGGTGCGCCTTCTGGCCCAGTATCTACGACTTTAGCACCTGTTCAACGGGAGAGTGGGCTCATCCCTAATCTGTTTATGCGTCCGAGCTCGTATGGTGAAAATATGGTTGCGTTATCTTCAAAATAGCCCTATCTTTCCCATGGCTTTTCTGCCATCCTGCAACTTTGAGTTAGGGAGTTCTGAGCTCCAGTCTCTTTCCCAGGCATTTTATCCTGGCCTGGCACGCATACAGAGGACCCCACTTCTGGTTCTAAGTTAGCAGTTGGGGATAGGTGGGGTAGCACACTGTGCATTCCCCGTCATCCAGGGGGCTCTCCAACTATGCAGAGCTTGCACAATGCTGTGCTCTGGTTATGGGCTCTCCCAAGGAATCCTCACGTCCTGCACACAGCCCCTTCCAGATACCCACCACCTGCCAACCCTCCATTGTAGAAATCTCCTGCATGCGGCCATCCAGTCAAGAGCCAGTATTAAGTCTGGTGCCCAAGTAATCCCCCCAAGCTCAGTGTGCAATGCTGGGTTCTCATCATGCTGCAACACAGGGGGGATTGTGATGCTCAGCCATCTCTCTCAACTCTGCACCGATAAGTGACATCGGGGACTTAACTGTGCTTCAGTACTGGGAGGCCTCGTTTCCGGGTACACCACACACAGCCAATTGAGGCAACGGTCGCCGTGGGCGTTAACGTATAAGATATAGTCCGGTCTTAAATTTTAGTGTGACCGAAAATAGTACTTTTTGATGATAGGCTAAAGATGTGTTCGAATTGAATTAAATCATAAGTGCACTGAACAAAGCAAATACAGGAATATATTCTACTGTTGAGGTATTCACAGCTAGTTAATTCACACCAAATAATACACGATGATTGAAATGTCACTCATTATTTTTAAATTATTATTTCTTCACTCCTAGCCAACTAATTTATATGACACAAATGCCGAAATAAAGAAAATTGATTGTTATTTCTCATAAAAACACGGTGTCGTCACGCTCCAGTCTACACTGCTGTAAGTGGGTGCCTGGCTCTGCTCTTGAATTAGGGAAGGAAAAGGCAGCGAGGGACTGGTAGTCACACTTCTCGATGCTAGACACAGTATAGTGAGATCTCTAACACTTCACACCCCTACAGCAGTATCTGATATGGGAATACCTTTTTATTTTATCATATAAAATGCAATGCCAACATAGAATTACAGCTCAACTTGAGATCCAGTCCGTTGAACCCATGACCTCATAACAGGCAGCAATACTCTCCATGTCTTGTAATGTAACTATTTTTTATTTCATTTTATTTATTTATGTTTGTTTCCTTTTCGAGTAGGCAAAGAGTTTTATCAGAATAAGATACAGAAACAAATGGGATGTAGAAACAAATGGGGTGTAGAGCATCCAGGTCACACACAAAATGATGCTTACTACCAGCTCAACAGAAGAGAAGACGTGGTAACCTTCAGACTCCGCACTGACCACAACAGATTGAGATACCATCTATTCAACAAGCTAAAGATAGGAACTACCGATCAGTGTAACTGTGGCACTGATAAAATGACTGCTGAACATCTGCTTCAAAGTTGCCCAACATATGCGGAACTGAAAAAGCGCATATGGCCGACACCAGTACCATTCGTGGGAAAAGCTTTACGGAGATTCACATAGCCTCAAACTGACTACTGCTTTCTTTGAGAACATTCAAGTAGACGTCTGAGAGTGTACGAAGAAGTTTCAGGAAATTAAAAAAACCTAAACTTATTAGTCAGATGGCAGTTATTTGTCCTTATTTTGACATTTGTTTCATGTACATCTAATAAATATAAGTGTGAATATAAACATTTAAAAATAGGGAGTCACTTTTCGTTCACCCTGTCCATGTCTTTCCGGCAGGTACCATGTGATATGAACCTGGTTAACATACCTGGCACCAGAGCTACAGCAATCATGGACTTCGACACGAAGAATACTGTAACTCTGACACCGGATTATCTCCTACCAAGTGAGTGTATGTTTACACATGTAGGACAATGAGTCATTCTTTCTTCCTACCTCTCGGTTACACTATCACCATCTATCCCCCTCTCTGCTCTTACCGTCCTGTAATGTGTTTCCATTTTCCCTTTATTTCTCTGCCCCTCTATTTTCATTAGGCTACTCATCCTCATTCTGCATTCAAGCCCATACTTTAATGCCATATACTAGGACTGGTCTCACTAGCTTTGTGTATAGCGTGTTCAGCACTCTCTCGTCTGCTCCCCAAGCTGTTCCACAAGGTTTTTTTCACGACTGCCATTCTTTGTCTTGCCCTTATCCAGTTTCTTTCAACCTGTTTTTTTCCAAGTCAAACGGCGATCAAAAGTAATGCCAAGGTAGTTTGGATTTTTTATCCAGATGTAGATTTTTCCAGTTCAGCACCAGTTTGGAGCTCTGTGGTTTATTTATGGCCATATAACACCTTGAACGAAGACCACAAATGGAAGGAAAGTTGAAGGCAAACGTGCAAGAGGAAGACATCGCCATAAGCAGGAAGATGCTATAAGCTGTCAAGAGATGAACAGAAAGAATCTATCAGAGCGCACCATCAAGACAAGAGACAGAAGACGTTCGAGATTAATTGCAGTCGATCTTCGTTGTGGAGATGGCAGCAGCTGATAATGATGATGATGATTGTGTCACATTCGTAAAGTATGGGCTCTTCTGTCTCCTGAATGTTTGTTTGGCATAGCTGGCGCCGTGATAACTTTTATGTACAGAAAGCAAGCTACTGTGGCCATCTTCTTCTTCTTGAATCCTTAGCCCATGACTGACAAAGCAGTCAGTGGCCATCACGCCTAGTGATGTCTTGAAGGGCAGCAACAAAATGTCCCCATTTTGCTCGGTCAGTGACCATCCTTCGTGTCGTGCCCCAACTCTGGGTCATGCTTTGCATCTCAGCCTCCACTGTGCTCTGCCAGGTTGTCTTTGGTCTGCCTCTCTTTCACCGTCCTTCTGGGGTCCATAACATAGCAGTTCTGGTGATGGTGTCAGGGTCCCTTCTGAGGACATGACCAACTCAGTTCCAGCGTCTGCCTGCAATGATGGTGTGCATGCTTTTTTGGCTGCACCGTGTAAACAGTTCCTGGTTGGAGGTGGTATTCGCCCAAAAAATTCAAAGAATTTTTCTTAGGCAGGTTGTGTGGAATGAGACTAATTTGGACATTTCATTTTCTGTTACTCTTCAGCACTCCACGCCACACAAAAGTACAGAAAGTATACAACTCTCGTATAATCTTAATGTGGTGTTTGTGATGTACTGAAAAGATTTCCAAATGTTGTTTAGATTTGCAAACGCTGTTCCGTCTTTATTCATTCTGTTACTGATGTCTTTGCATGTTCCGCCATCTGGTGTTACTATGCTTCCTAGATATGTAAATGATTTGTTTGTTCCAGCTTTTGGTTCCTTATTTTAATGGGATCAGGATTTATTGCATTTAGTGTCATGACCTCTGTCTTTTTCAGGTTGATGTTCAGTCCCACTTGTTGTCTATATTTATTTGTTTTTTTTTTCTTGGATGTGCTGCTGTGAATGTGAGAGTAGTGCAGTATCTTCTGCGTATTCTAGATCTTCCAATGTGGTGAACGTTGTCCATCTTATTCCTCTAGGGGTATCCTCTGTTGTCTGGCGCATCACCCAGTCTATGACAGTTAAAAATAGAGTGGTTGACAAGGGGCAACCGTGTCATACACATGTTTCCACTTCGAAATTAAGGTTGTATATCCCAACACTGCATGTAAAGTTAACAGAGACTTTCTATGGGAGAAACGATACACCTAAGGATGCCGTAAACACGTAGTATTTTCCATATACTATCCCTGTGTACGCTGGTCAAACGGTTTTTCAAAAAAAGTGTGTATATATAGTTGCCATTCTGCTCTTTTATGTTTCCTGCGGGTGAAAATATGATCTGCGCATCTTTTTTTTTTTTACCCAACAAAAGTTCACTTTTATTACACAACAAAATTTCAGATTTTATTACACAACACAATTTCATACATGGTCTATATTTTATTCTCAGATTTCTGTAATCCAGTGTATGATTTCTAGCATGCTCTGTTGGTAACATCTTGCCAAGTATATAGACAACACGTATGAATTACAAGACTTTCTTCTTCTGCGTTCGTCCTGAAAAGGACGTTTGTTAAGTTGTGTCGCCGTTTACAGCAAAGCTGTGATATTTGCGCCTTTCGGCCTGACACATCCGGTTTCAGCATGGCATTTTTGAGACCGGGTTAGCCTTCCCTCTTCGATCCCTACTCTCTCAGCCAGATTGCAGCGATGCAGCCTGTTTCCAGGACCATCACTTGGAGGTGGAGTAGGGTCTTGGTCAGCTCTGGTTCGCTGACCCTGACGCAAGCAGTCAAGCTATGGGTCGCTGACTGCATTTATCGCTGTTGCTGCGTCTTAAGTTCCCAATCACAAGACTTTGAATTCAATGACTTTCTTCATTCGGTTTTGTTTTATGTAATGTATATTACCGCTCGTCATATAATGATATCTAATAATGTCAAATAAAGTACAATATCCACCACTCATGTTTATTGCATTAATCAGGGGATAGCGCGAACGCTGTTCCCCCCCCCTTCTACGAAAAAATTACGCACCCGAGTCACTCACATTTGGGGTGATCGCAGGGGTCAACCCAACCGGAGTGCAATGGAAGGGCCTCAACCTGGGAGCACCGTTTTTTAAAAATCTTTATTCGTATTCAGTTTGAATTTACAAGCATGTTCATTTTACATATTTCAATAAAGAAATTTCAATGAAAATAGAATGAGCAGCTGCTTAGAAAACCCTGTCACTCCCTCGCACACACTTATTTACACACTCTTTCTTGCACTATGAAGTTGTACATTGCACATTTATTTGTGATGATACTATTGATTGACAAGAAAGGGGGAAAAAAACGGATAAAGAATTCATACACCCTCGTTCTTGAAAACTTTAAAGCGCCCTCTTTTTTATAGTGATAATAGTAAAAAAAAAAAAAGGGATGTGGAAAAAGAAATAACCCCTGAATGGACTAAACAGTTCTGTTCTTTCTGATTCCTGCTTGTTACTGTAATGACTCGCCATATTACTCGATTGTAACCAGTTAAAACTCACTGTCACGTCTCATAAAGCATTTTTGTTTCATTTACAATAAAAATAAATAATTTTCACTAACAAATAAGAAAATTAAATGAAACTGATGCCTTGAAAACAATATATTTACTGAAATGTTATTTATTTTTAGTTTGACTGGAAATCTGACTTCTGGAATACAAATATGATCTCTTGAAATTTAGAGTCATTTGCTGATGATGTTGCCCTGATTGCTAAATCAGAGGCACATCTCCAATCCAACCTGCAAGTCTGGAAGGAAGAGCTGGAGAAGAGAGGGATGGTCATAAGCAGCTCTAAAACAAAATCCATGGTGATATCACGAGAAGAAAGAAAACATCAGATTAAGTTGGGAGAACAGGTCCTGGAGCAGGTCGACCACTTTAAATATCTCGGAGCTATTATAGACCGAAAGGGAGGCATCAAAGAAGAGTTGGCCACTCGAATAGCAGCAGCTGGGAGACTTTTTCAGGCCATAAATCGTGGATTCCTCAGCAAGAAAGAGGTTGGTAAGAAAACGAAGATGGCTGTATACCGCTCCACCTATGTCCCAGTCTTGACATATGGATGCGAGTCGTGGGCAATGACTACAACCCACAAAAGCCAGATCCAAACCTCAGAAATGAGGTATCTGAGGAAAGTTGTTGAAGTAACAAGAAGAGACATGGTCCGCAACCAGACGATCCGTCAAGGCCTAAAATCCCATCCGCTGCAGACCCAAATAGAACAGTCCCAACTAAGATGGTTTGGCCATGTCTGCAGAATGGGAGAAGATCGGCTACCACGACAAGCATGGGAAACAAAGAGCCAGGGATCCAGACCTCCAGGACGACCCAGAGTCCGCTGGGAGGACAACATTAGACAATCTTTGAAGGACCGAGGACTAGAATGGAACCAGGCCAGGAAGAAGACAGCTGATAGAATGGTCTGGCGCTCTCTCTTCCAAACCTCTACACCTCACGGTAGAAGGGGAATGACTAAGTAAGTAAGTAAGTAAATTTAGAGTTATCTTTATTCATATTGTTTCCCTTAGAGAGGTGAAAAGGGAGACAAAACATTCATACTTTCTGTTCGTCATTACTGTCATCATTAAACCTGCACATTGTTTGCATCTCACAGATAAAATCACAATGGAGCTGCCTCGCATCAATTATGGTTTGTGTGCAGGTAGGAAATACCGATACGTGTACGGAAATTCAATCTTTAGTAACTGCTACAGGGTAAGTTTGTATGGCCCATCTGTGTAATACGTATGTATGTATGTATACGCATGTTTGCATATGTAATATATGTATGTGCATACCTGTCAACCTGTACGAATTTTTCATACAATGTACGGATTTTTGATACTTTTAGCAGTGTACGGATTTTTCTCCCCCTCCCAAAAAAAAAAAATTTTTTTTTTTTTTTTTTAAATTTTAAAAATATTTTCTAACCCAAGTTTTTTTTAAAATTTTAAATCAGAAAATATTTTCTAGCCCAGGTTTTTTTAAAAACAATTTTGTATATTTTTAATTCCGGAAATCTCGGCGTTCGTTTTTAAACTGAGGTCTCTCTCAGGAACTAATTAAATCCTTTTATACCCAAGAATTCGGCAAACACTTTGAATTCGGCATCAAACGCTTTCGGTTTTCGGCGTGACATCACATATTTTTAAAGTTACCTGTTACCAACGACGCCATTTTGTTTGAAAAAGCTAAGTACTTATAACTTGGTTAAATATTGCTGTTGTTTAGCTTTGTTGCAATTTAATCGCTGCCTTAATCTTTCCAGTTAGGCCTACATCTTGCCCCTCAATATATTTCTTATAAATTGTCCTAATATTCTGTGTAGGCCCTACATAACTAGAAAAAAAAAGTTTGTTTGCATTGAGTAGGCCTACTTTATGCCAGCTCTCGCGATTCGCTGCTTTATTTTTTAATAAAGTGGCAATCTGTTATAACTGGTCTAGGTTACAAACTCGTAAATAATAATTTTGTAAATTTTTGGTGGTACGTTTTTCTTCCTAGATTTGATATTCTGTTCATAATTTTGTTTATTATTATTAGTCTATTTATTTATTTTTTTTGCTGTTAGCCGTTTGCTTTGTTCGTTGTATTTTTTAATCATTCTCTTCGTCTACAAAGATTATTAGTTGAAATATTTCATCCACTGAATGATGGCTGAGCCTAATTCAAAGAAACAAAAGCTTGCACGTCATGATAAGTTTCAGGTTGAATGGGTTAAACTCTTCCCTGGCATTGTAGATGCATCCAAGTTAGGATAAACCCATGCTTTTTGTAGATTATGCAGCAAAGATATTAAAGTAATAGCTTCAGGATTACATGATCTGAAAGTACATTTTAAATCGAAATTGCATGAACAAATGTTTGCAATGAAGAAGGGATGCTTCTTGCTCAGCCAAAGCAGGAAGAGGGTGGCATTGATGACAACATACTGGCAATTGGCCTCTCAAACAGAGCATTTATCGAAGAAATGGAGCTTGATAGTGGAGTAAAGAGTTCATTTTTTGAGGATGTCAGAAATTTTTACACATCAGTGGTTAAAAAAATTACTGATAAATTTCCCTTTGACACCCAGGTTCTAAAGGACTTAAAAGTGCTATAGTCCGTTCGGAAATTCGTGCCCACAGAAAGCGTCAATTTTCTCCAAAACTGTTTGTTGTATGGACATGAATTTTTGCATGCAGTCTTAGATTTTCCATGCAGTTATTAATATATTTTTTGCCCTTACAAAACTCATGTCATGTTCGAATTTTCTTCTTTACGTTATATAAAAAACTCTTACTGTTGTCTGGGTTAATTTTTAGTAGTTTTACAGGAAAAGTTACAAGATCCGTTCAAAAATATTTTTGTTTGTTTGAATTAGTGTTGTGGCTACATGTCCGCACGAGTGCGCACCTATTGTACACAGTCGCGAGTAACTAATTCAAACCAAAAAAAATATTGTTGAACGGATCTTGTAACTTTTCCTGTAAAACTACTAAAAAATAACCCAGACAACAGTAAGAGTTTTTTATATAACGTAAAGAAGAAAATTCGAACATGACATGAGTTTTGTTAGGGCAAAAAATATATTAATAACTGCATGGAAAATCTAAGACTGCATGCAAAAATTCATGTCCATACAACAAACAGTTTTGGAGAAAATTGACGCTTTCTGTGGGCACGAATTTCCGAACGGACTTTAGATCCAAGCACTAAAGATAATCTCAGGTATCCAAACATCTGCAGATTGACAGATGCTTTTGCCCAAGATCTTGATTAGGAAGCACTGAAAGATGAGTTCGATGACTACTGTATGTTGTCTGATGTGTGTGTGCCTCTACTGACAGATAGTGGTCAGAAAAAGAGCTTCTGTAGCTATTGGCTGGAAGTTGTTGACCAGAAAACTAGTACTGGTGCCATCAGCTTCCCTAATTTGAAAGTCATCATTCAGCGACTGCTGATACTCCCTCACAACAATGCTGACTGCGAAAGATCATTTTCAATGGTGAAAAAAATCCACACAGACTGCAGGAGGTCCATGAATGCGGACACACTCACTTCTATTTTACAGTGTAAGATTAACATTAATACATGCTGTGCAGACTTTAAGCCCACAAATGCAATTCTGCAAAGTGCTAAAAGTGCATGTGTTGATTATAATACAAAACACTGTACATCGAAAGAATAGTGTACATCATGATCACTAAGTTTCTTATATGTAAAGAACAGCATGAGACTATTAGCTTGTTTGATATCACAATAATTCAAATGCTAATAGATTTGTATATGTCATTTCTCATTTTAAAACTGTATTGCGTATAATTTATTAATATATTTTTTGCGTAAGGATTTTTGGGTGTTTGTAAGGATTTTTTTGGTCCGGCGTACAGATTGTTGTCTCAGGAGGTTGACAGGTATGTATGTGTTATGTATGTAAAATGCTGTATGTGTAAGATACTTATGTATGAAAGGTTCGTATATAAGTATTATGTATGTAATGTATGTAAAATAAACTTTAAGATATGTAAGTATGTAAGATAAGTATGTAATAATTAAACATGCGTATGCATGTAAGATAAGTATGTATGCATTATGCATGTAAGATATGTACAAATGTATTATGTATATAAAGTACGTATGTATGTAAGATATGCCTGTATTATGTATATAAATGTGCATGTTTTTATGTAAGATGGTATTATGTAAAACACGTAAGATAAGTATGTGCATAAGATATGTCTGTAGGTAGGATACATATGTAGGTAAGATACATATTTATGTATGATGAATGTGATACATATGTACGTAAGATTAATGTATGCTCATATTATGTATGTAAGATACAAGTGTGTCTAATATATATGTATATATTTATGTAAGATATGTGTGTGAGATACATATTGAAGATGTATGCATTATTTATGTAAGATGCATATGTTTGCAAGATGTGTATGTATGTATTTATTATCTAAGATATATATGTATGTAAGATATGCATGTATAAGATACATATGTATGTAATATATGCATGTTTGATATGTATGTGTGTATTCAAGATATGTATGTGCATATTATGTATTTAAGACACATATGTGTGCATGTAAGATATGTATGTATGTATGTAACATACCCTTACATGTATTTAAAGATATGTACATGTAAGATACATATGTATGTAACATACCCTTATATGTATTTAAGATACGTATGTATGTACATGTGCAGAGCCACCCCAAAGGACTTTTCAAGGTTGTACGAGGCCTCGTGATCTTCTTTCCCCCCCCTTTTCCCGTGCCATACTTACTGCACACTTCCAAGACTCAATTCCATACTGTCAAGTTGGATCGGAATGTAATTTCTGCCAGTGTTTCACTGTAGGACTTTTACAAAGACATAATACACCTATGGTTTTTAAAAAAAATATTTTATAGCAGGTAATTTTTAAAAAAAAATACGTTAAATTACAGATGGGGGTTCTCAGTGTCCTGCTGTTTGTGGGAACAAAAATCATCATTTTTTTTAATACATGTTGAATTACAGATGGGGGTTCTCAGTGTCCTGCTGTTTGTGGGAACAAAAATCATCATTTTTTTTAATACATGTTGAATTACAGATGGGGGTTCTCAGTGTCCTGCTGTTTGTGGGAACAAAAATCATCATTTTTTAATACATGTTGAATTACAGATGGGGGTTCTCAGTGTCCTGCTGTTTGTGGGAACAAAAATCATCATCATCCTCTTTATTTTCCTTTGTGCTCCTTGCGGGGCATGGGACCACCACTGCAGCTTGTCCCCTTACAGGAAGCCTACATTAATCATTCACTCGCTCTTGCAGCAGTGGTTTCTGAGGACATTTGTTTTACATAATGAGGTTGCCAGGCTCATTGCACTTCATGTTAAACGTCTTGTACGACGATACATAACGACGATACATAACGATGATACATAATGACGATACATAACGATGATACATAACGATGATATATAACAATGATACATAATGACAATACATAATGACGATACATAACGACGATACATAATGACGATACATAACGACGATACATAACGATGATACATAATGACGATACATAAAGGTGCAGTAGGGGGCGTGCCTAAAGTACTTGGCACCTGGGAGCGAATCTTATCTTTGGCACTCCCCTTCCCCCAATAAATAAACACACTTGCATTTTTTTTTTACACTAATGTATTATCATAATAGTGTCAGATGGCACCCCCTTCCTAGCTGTCACCTGGTGCAGACCGTCCCACCAGTAAGCCACTAATGACACTAGAAATATTTTCTAATAACCCAGCCACGAAACTAACAATGTTTACGGACACTCTTTCAACAATTCAAGCACTAAGAAACTTATGAGAATGTAGTACACCTGACATAGCAAGAGGAGATATTTCTGGCTACTGCATACTTATATTCCAGAACATGTTCTGTTTTAATAGCTTGGATACCTTCACATGTTGGCATAGAGGGAAATGACAAGGCAGATAAAGATGCCAAGAAAGGTAGATCTGATAAAAATCCTATAAATGTAGGGATGAGTAAATAAGAGATTAAAAGCTTAATAAAAGAAATAATAACAGATGAATGGAAAGCGGAGTGGAATAAAAATCTGAAAGGAAGACATGCATATAAGATGTTCAAGGCTCCAACAAAGAAAATGTCAGATTTCTAAGAAATTGAAAATTCCCAGTAATTGGAAATTTCTCAGACTACAGCTGGGAAAAGGGTATTTCAGAATAGAAGAACCTTACTGTGCAGGATGTCTCACGACAATAATATAGAACATTTCTTGTTAAAATGTAAGAGGTATGAACAAATGAGAATACCAATATTAGATTATTTGCAGGCATCAAATTTACCTATAAATATTGAAGAGGCGTTAATAATCGGAAGACCTAGGGAAATGCATAATATAGTCAAACATTATTTAACAAGAACAAAAGTTAATATATAGTAATTGGGAAGGTCTGTTGATGTTCTTACAATACATATGACTTATGGCAAGTGAAAGTCAATTAAATATCTAACTAGAAACACCAGTCCTTTACACTACTCTCCCTGAATATTATTTTTGTTTGGTTTTGTTTTATCTCGTTTTTGTTTGTTTTTTATTTTTTTTAACATACACGCAAAATTGGTAATTCTGATTTGCCCTATTTACTGTTATTTGACAGCTGTGATGCCACTAGCCCATATCGGCAGATATTCATCTTATTTGGACTTGAAAACAATGTATATCCTAATTATAACGGATCAGAGGTTGAACGGGATATTTCTCACCATCAAATTAAAATTTTTTAAAAGTATGTATGTTACTACATTGTTAGGTGTGTACAGTTCGATCGTGATTTACGGGAGAATTATGTTTTAGAGGCGCGCGCAAAATTTGAGATCGACCCAAAACTTTAAATTGATCTATCTCAAAACCACAAAATGTGAAGATAGTACACTTTCAATCTCACATTATAGATAAGCATCTCTACTTGCTCAGTCTTTACGATTTCTAACTGCCATGGGATTTTTAACGTGCAAAACTTTAAAAGTTTGAAAAAAAGGGGAGGGGGGGGATAGAATAATAAATGCAATTCGCAAGGATATATAAAGTTTAAGATATATAAATTTACACAACACGGGACCTCCTATTTTTTCGCCCTTATCCGAGAAGGCTAGGCATCTGATCTCACTACCCAGGAGACCAGGGGGGAGTATGACACAATTAAGAATACTGGTTGTAAAAAAAAAATTCCATAAATTATATTTCCTCTACTGGGAATCGAACCTGGTTACACTAGAATTCGAGGCTGACATCATACTTCTTAGCCACCCTGACCCTTAAGCCATAAGGCTGCTGCCTGGCAAAATTTAAAAATTAGAAACCTGCCCACTACAAAAATATTTATAGAATGTGTGACACCTATATCCAAACACTAGGATTCTCGCCAGTGCTACAGAGTTCATGCACTGTGCTGAGATCCTCCTTGTGTGATCTTAGGGAGGAGATCGGAGCACTGACGGAGTTGTCAGTGTGCAATGACGATAGTCTTTAAAAACTAAACCAAACTTTCTCAGTGCATTTCCATCTAGTTAATTAACTTTTTCTTATCAAATTCCATTTAGTTTATTAAAACTTTTTCTTATCGAAACAATCTAGTTAATTAACTTTTTCTTATTGAAACAATCTAGTTTATTAACTTTTTCTTATTGAAACAATCTAGTTTATTAACTTTTTCTTATCGAAACAATCTAGTTTATTAACTTTTTCTTATCGAAACAGTCTAGTTTATTAACTTTTTCTTATTGAAACAATCTAGTTTATTAACTTTTTCTTATCGAATTCCATCTAGTTTATTAAAACTTTTTCTTATCGAAACAATCTAGTTTATTAACTTTTTCTTATTGAAACAATCTAGTTTATTAACTCTTTCAGTCCCAAGCAAAAAAAGTGGGTTTGGCCCAAGCAAAAATGGCCACCCCAGTGCGTTTTTATTGTTGTTGTTTGGAAATAATTTTTAAAAATGTTCATATGCATAAATAACTTTGTTGTTGTATATGAAACTGAAGGTAATTGGATGTACTTTACTCTTGTGCTACAAGTATAAAAGCTTTCATTGAAAAATGATTAGTTATTCAAGGTAAAATGGAGGATATGCGCTTAAAAAAAATGATTATTTATTCAAGGTAAAATGGAGGATATGCGCTTAAAAAAATCTAAAATAAATATCTCAAAACAGAAACACGTTCACTCTTAAACACATGCGGTATTTAAAAGAATGTACTTGCAGTCGGAAATGACTTTGTGGGTAGTTATAATTAGAAACAGTCTCAAACAGAGGCACATATACTAAAGGCTTTTTAAAGTCGATTGGGCCAAGCGCGTCTAACCCCTGAGCCTTTATAAAGTCGATTGGGACTTAAAGAGTTAACTTTTTCTTATTGAAACAATCTAGTTTATTAACTTTTTCTTATAGAAACAATCTAGTTTATTAACTTTTTCTTATCGAAACAATATAGTTTATTAACTTTTTTCTTATCGAAACCAGCTAGTTTATTAACTTTTTCTTATCAAAACAATATAGTTTATTAACTTTTTCTTATCGAAACAATATAGTTTATTAACTTTTTCTTATCGAAACCATCTAGTTTATTAACTTTTTCTTATTGAAACCATCCACTTTTCTTACAGCTGGTGAAAGTGGACACACAAGAAAGGTCATATAAAGAGTGGAGACAGACACAGTACTACTATCCGGGAGAACCCATTTTTGTACCGGCACCTAACGCGACTGCTGAGGACGAAGGTGAGTTTGGGGAATATAGGGAAGATAAAATAATTACAGATGAATGATGGGGGGGAGGGAGAGGATAGAATGATAAATGCAATTCCCAAGAATATATAAGGTTTAAGATATCTACATTTGCTAAATCATGATCATTCATTCATAACCTTTCAACTTCTCAAGAAGCATAGGCCATATAACAAACTTATGCCACGTCTGCCTGTCCCATGCCATCAGGTCAAGGTCTTTCTCCATCTCTCTTCTCCATGTGTTACTTGGTCTCCTTCTACCACTCTTACCCTGAGAATTCCATAACAAAGACTGTCTTCTAATGCTATCAACAGGATTACAAGGCAGTCCTTGTTCTGGAATCCACAGGGAAAGAGAGGCAGAGGTAGACCAAAAAACACACGGAGAAGAGAACTGGATACAAAGGTGAAAATGATAAGGAAAACATGGAAATAACTTGAGCGGATAGCACAGGACAGGAAGACTTGGCATGTGTTTGTTGAAGGCCTATGCCCCTTGGGGAGCTAAAGGGTATTGATTGACCCTACCATACATTTGGGCATAGGGCCGGTTACCCCCACCCTTTAGAAAATTTTAAACCACAAAAACTTCAATAAACAAAAAGAACAGGTCTACTAAAGAAAATCAGTCAATTCAGCCAGGAGGACTGGGTGTGTGTTTGTTGAAGGCCTATGCTTCTTTGGGAGCTAAAGGGTATTGGTTGACTGATATCTTTAATTTACTAAATCATCATCATCATCATACAGTGTTATATCACTGATGCCAGACAATGTTTCCCAAAGTGTGGTAGGCGTATCCATCAGGGTAGATAACTGTGGTGCAATTGAATTATCCTAACTTGACCCAGTTATTGAATGTATGCCCCGTGTACTTCTCTGAGGTCTCCCAGGATTTAAGAGAAACAACTTAAACTACTGCTCCTTCAAAAGCGTGTCATAATGTTTGGTTTGGTTTTGGTTTTTTTAAGGACCATATTCATTACACACGGACAACTCCATTGCTTAGATCACACAAGGAGGATCTCAGCACAGTGCACAAACTCCATAGCACTGGCGAGGATCCCAGTGTGTGTGTATAGGAATCACACATTCTATAAATATTTGTTGTGGTGGGGGAATGTTTCCTAACCTTTTTTGCCCTTATCCGAGAAGGATAGGCATCTGATCTCACTATCCAGGAGATCATGGGGGGGGGGGGGGGGGGGGGGGGGGGTGTGTGTGTGTGTGGAGTGTGACATCATTAGGAACCACTGGTTGTAAAAAAAAAATTGCCATCAGTTATGTTACCTGTACTGGGAGCAAACCTGGTACCTCTAGAATTAGAGGCGGACGCCATACCTCTGGCCACTCTGACCCCCTAAATATATTTACAAAATATGGTAAATCAGTATATCTTCTTCTTCTTCTTTGATCCTTAGCCGCCGACCGTCAAAGCAGTCAGTGGCCATCACGCCTAGTGGCGTCTTGTAGGGCAACAACAAATTGATTCCACTTTGCTCGGTCGGTGGCCATTCTTCGTACAGTGCCCCAATTCTGGTTCATTCCCTGCATCTCAGCAAATCAGTATATAACCAGAATAAAAAGTAATATACAGGGTGTTTCAAACTTATGTTTGCACACTTCAGATACATATACTCGTAGCTCACACATAACAACATAAAATTTTGCAAAAATAGAGCGGAATAATGCTTGATGCAAATGAATAATGTCATTAGATTATATACTCATGAAGTTTTTGTATTATTTATAGAAGGTTGGGTGCATTTAAGTACGTGCGCAGTGAGGGACCTGAGACATAAAATTAAAACTGCATGTTTCACTATTCATTTAGAAACAATACCCAAATGGCAGTCAATTGTTCATCGATGTGAACAATGCATTGTTGCAGGTCGTTGACACTCTGAACATCTGTGAAAATGCCATAATTTTATCTCAAATGATAATCGAGTCTCCAGCATTCAAAGTGTGTGTACATAATTTTAAAACACCTGTTTAACGAATAGTGAGGGTGTGGCGGAAAAATGAGGGTCTGATGAGGTCCTAACGCATATTGATGATGACAGATAAATAGTGAATTGGGTGTCATCCCAGACACTCTTGGCTTTCCCATCCTCCTCCCCCTTGTTAACAACATGACAGGTGTGACTGATTGCCATTTTGGGACAGGGGAGGATACAAACACACACGAACAATCACTCATTTTTATTTACTCTTTCTGGACTGATTGGAGGTGCATGGGACTGGCAAACTCATCATTGGAGATGCTGCCATATTAAGATATCGGAAATTTTAATAAAGGTGTTATCTTGAATTTGTGGGCCAGTCAACAGTGGTGGAAGATTCCCCCCAGATAAATACGGATTAACTAAATAATCCTCCAATGAGTGCATAACAGTTTAGACAATATCATATTTTGATAATAAAACCATACTGAACCATAACTACAAAGGGAAAAATACCTACTAGAGATAATATATTATTAAGCATAAAATAAATACAAACAAAAACATATTACAATAAATGAAACACGTCCTGATATAACCAACAGCTCCATGCATATGGTAGAGGGTTGAAAGGGGCGTGCTACAAAAAAAGTAGCAAACACCTTAATTTAAAAAAAATTTGCGACACATATATATATATACGAACTCACCCATGTGTTACCGGGGCCCGAAAGGGGAGCAAAGAATAGTAACACTGTAACCTACCAGGCTTGTCGTAAAAAGCAACTAAAGAGGGTTGGGCATGGGGCTGGTTACCCCATCCTCTAAAAAAACCTTTTACCAAAAAAACTTCAACAAACATATATCCTAACTACGAGTATAACCCATCAGAGGTTGAACGGGAATATTCGTTCATGTTTAAAATAAACAAATGAAAGAAAAAAAAAAGTAACTAATATGAGGTTATGCACGGGACCAGCAACATCATCATCTTATAAGGTTGCTACATTCTCACCACTGCAAGAGTTTGTGCTTTGGCGTAAGCTTCCTCAAGGAGGCCATCTTCAGAGTCGGCTCCACGCTCCATAAAGAGTGAAAAAAATGGAGATGATGATGATTGAATTTATGAAATTGATTAATGCTCAGTTAGAACATTCATGGAAAAGACATTAAGAAATATTCAGCAACCTAACATTATCATAATTGTCCGATTGACAGAGTGGTTATAGTGCTGGTCTCTCGCGGCAAAGGTGCTGCGTTTGATTCACGGTATTGACGCGCTCCAGTCTACCCAGCTGTAAATAGATGCCTTACTTTCCTCTTAACTGGTCACCCCCACCTCTCGATGCTGGACCTAGTATGGTGAAGTCTCTAACATTTCACTTCCCTATGGCAGTATCTGCTATGGGACTACCTTTACTCTCCTCTTGAGCTAGTGAAGGACAAAGCAGCGAGGAAGGGAACTTGTCACCCTTGCTCTCGATGCTGGACCTAGTATAGCGAAGTCTCTAACACTTCACTCCCCTATTGCAGTATCTGCTACGGGACTACCTTGACTATTTTCATCATCATCATGCCCCCTGTGGAGCATAGGTCTTAAACAAATACGCATAAAGTGTCCCTAACCTGTACCATCCCATCATGGTTTTTCCATGTCAACGTATTCCCTTTCATGTCAGTCTCCAGTTTTCTTCTCCATGTGTTTTTTTTTAAACATCTCGTTCTATTTATCTTTCCAAGGGGTAAAGGGAAAGGTAGACTTTCTCTGTCTTCTTCGTTCACTTTCAGACGTCAACTTGAATACATTCAATGAAAGCAGTGGTCAGCTTAAGACTGTTGGTATCTCCGTATTGCTGTTTCCCAGGAATGGTCCTTGGTGATGGCCATATGTGCTTTCTGTGTTCGTCATATGGCGGGCACATTTGAGGCAGATGCTGAAAGGTAGTCCAATAACAAATATTGCCGTGGGGGTGTCAAGTGTTAGAGAGGCTTCACTATTCTAAGTCAGGCTGTATGAGGTGAGGTGACCCGTTCACTTCCTCGCCGCGCCTTTGTCTTTCCTAACTTGACTTGGCTTTGATCTCCTGTCACTGAGCGTCAGCTCTTGGTAACCTTGATGTCATTATATTGTGTGCAGTTCGTATAAGCTGTTCTGGGCTGCCATTAAGTGTATTGTTTATGGATGTTGCCTCTCCTATTTATAGCTGAGTATACTGTACCATGACGTTACCAGATTTCGAACCTGGAAAACTTTGTTATGGGAAGCAGGTGACATTTAAAAAAAACAAGAAAGGAAGTGAAAGAATAATGGATGCTTCTTATCACAAGAACAGCCATGCTAATGACTCCAGATGGAAAGCGAAAACAAGACCGGCCAAAAGCCACCTGGCAGAGAACTGTTGAGGCAGAGATGCTAAGCATGAACCAGAACTGGGGCACCACACGAAGGATGGCTGCTGGCCGAACAAAGTGGAGACAATTTGTTGCTGGCCTACAAGATGCCACCAAGAGTGATGGCCACTGAGTGCTTTGTCAAGGACAGAAGAAAGATGAACTATCATTTTCCTTTGTGCTTCATACCCAGCATGTAGCCATCACTGTAGCTGGTATAGCTGGAAGCTGACATAAAGCAGTTACATGCTCTTGTAACAGAGGTTTCTGTAGCGATTTGATTTACATAATGAGGCTGCCAGCCTCATGACAAATGTTTTTTGGGGCTGAAAAAAAAAACGTTAACATTTTGTTGCATACTTTATTCTGCAGGTGTAATTCTCTCCCCTGTACTTTGCGAAACCCTAGAGGAGAGATCATTCTTGCTCATACTGGATGCGCGGACGTTCACGGAACTGGCACGTGCATATATCCCACAAAATGTCAAAATGTGCATGACATTTCATGGTACATACACCAGTCGTATACCCAGCAACAACGAGTCTGCAGTTTTTGATATCCACCTATGAGCGCGCAGTCATATTTGAATGTACATGAAAAATATAAGTAGTGTCACTGAAATGGCTTATACGAGTAACAGCACAGTCTATTTATGTGAATTTATGTGGCAACAGTTTGAATATGTGAATCATTACTTATAAATAAACACAGTATATTTATGTGAGTCTGTAAACATAATAACTACTGTTCATATATAAAACATAAACATTAAAAATTGCTCCTCTGACTTGTAAACTTTGGACAACTATTAATCATGTATGCAAGCGTTTGAGAGAGAGCGAGAGAGGACAGCAGATATATGTAAAGATATTTGTCGCATAGAGATTTATGATCAATAAATTTTCTATATTCTTTTCTTTTTCTACCCGTGTCCTCTACTTTATTATCGCTCTTTTATCCTTTTCCCGTTTTTCGCATTCATTCGTTTGCGACAAAATATATTTTCCCATTCTGACTTTGCCGTTTCTTTTCTCGTACTAGTAACGCATTTTATTGCGTAATATTTCAGTACCTGGACGAGATGAAATACTGTGAGAATTCGTCTAGTCAGACATAGAGAACAGACATTTGTCTACATTTTTAAGCTGACATGAGTTTTTCTTTGGAGTTTCTCGGCGTGAGGTGTGAACGGCGCCCTCATGCATAGCTCAGAAATGATACATGTCGTAGTGGGTGTGAAGACGAGTTTTGGCAGTTATGGCCAGCGTTTAAAGTTAGGTGAAGTGTTAAGACAGGACGGGGAGACTATTTCGGATTTTCGAAATAACGTGGGATCCTTTGTCGGGTTTTCAGATATCTTACCCGCAGTTTAAACTTGACTTCATTGAGTTCTCCAGATTCGCAGTAGACAGGTCGCTCGTGTAAAAGAATAAGCTGTATAGCAAAGTTTCTCAGTTTGTTTGGACAATTTGCCGAGCTTCTAGACTTCAAATATATATCAGCGTATAATTCTAAGTTTGTGCGATCGCCTGTAGTTCTTTGTGGAGGTAATATACATATATCTAGTAGTGTTGAGTGTTTTAGTGATAAATCGCTTATTTCATTTTACTAGTTAGATTTGTGTGCAGAAGAAATTAAATATTAAGTCTGTTATATTCTCTAGCTGACGTGTTTCAGTGGATAGCAAAATAAATTATAAATTCTAGCTTAAACTCATTCGGCTATTAATGAATTTAATTAAACTGCTAATAATCAGTCGAGAATATTTTAAACTAACTTATAACTGCACTGATTCATCATTGAGTATTGACGAAATACGTATGTATTTCTAATTCATGATGACTGATTTTATGAATATATATAACTTATTTCACGGGAGATTTAAACGATAAGACAAGCTCTATACGCTTGCAGTTTATAATGTAAGTTATAACCGAGGAATAGTATGTATAAGTATTTTATATGTTGTTTTCTCTTTATTCAGTGAAACTGGGGTAGCCCAACTTTGCCAGTGTTTAAGTACTGAGTAATATCTGTGAAGAACAAAAACATTTTTTTCTTAAAGACTTGGGTGTATAAAGTAAAACCTGTCTGGCATTGCGTTGGCATCCAGAACGACAGAGTACCCCTTACATGAACTTTAAGATTAAATGAAGTAACGGGCCTATCGCGCCAGATTTAATTCTTCCTGAAAAAAACCTCAAGTACATTTTCAGCCCTTGTGGCAAGTAAAATATTACTATCAGTAACATTCCGACGGAGTTTTAACTAGTTGTGGTGTGACCAAATAAAGTCCTATACTGAGAGAAGGCACCGACCTGACATTCCTAGCCACTAGAAATCTAAGCTATTGACACTTTGCTCGCTGTTAACGTTCGTACCTGGACAATTTTAAGGTGACAGAACCAGATATCCTAAAATAAGTATAACCAAGGAAACGTTACCTGAAGTAGCGAATTCAACCTATCTTTGTGGAGCTGGGGTTCCCTTGGCCAATGACTAACCCTGGAGATTCTGTATGTGTGCATGTCCTAAAAATTGTTTGTCCAGAAGCTGCTACCAAAGCTGTAAGTATGAACGAAAGCTAGTGATCACGGCTGACTGAATAGAGTGAATGCAGGACTGAGTGATTCCTTTATTGTTGTATTTTGGCACCCATTTTGCGGTCTTAAATTTCTTTATGCAAGTTTTGTTGCTAACAATATTTTCCTTATGATAGATCAGAGTATCAAAGTCTGTTCACACCTTTAAAGGGAAATCTTAGACTACAGCATATGTATCCGTGACTCTTTGGGGCTATCACTTTTCCTCTAACAGGACTGTGGGCTATACATCGAGGGAAAAGATCATACCAATGGGTCTATCATTCTTGTAGCAATTCATTGACTTTATGACTATTTGTATATTTTTGATGTAATTTTATGTGTTGTGATGGAATTTTATTATGATGATTAAAATTCACTCGAACTTATTCCAGAGTGTCAGTCAGTTCGTTCCCAATTATCTATATTTCCCATTGTCATAGATTCACGTCTGTGCATCTATTGTAGTCGCTTATGTGTGTGTGTATGTGAGGAATATATATCTTAATATATATTATACTAGACGGTCTGACAAATCTTAATCTGTTGTAGATGATAGGCTGACTGAAAGAAATCATCTCGAGGGTCAGAGACCGACTCTAATATATTTCCTCCATCTCACTCGTGAAATCTATTTCTACTTATATCTCACTGAACTATCACCTGTTTCTATTGCTATTCAGAAGGGACCAAACCTAAGTCTTAATTCACCTATCGCAAATCTATGACAATATTCTTCACTCATGCTAGCTGTAAAAATAATAACAATGTTTATCTATGTGAAGTAGCAAATAAGCATAGTGGAGACTTTGGATTTGGGAAAAGGGAGAGAATAATAAGGGCAATTAATGATCGCCTGTTAGAGACCGACTATGCAATTGATGCATCAACATGACTGAGATTGCTGGAATTTTGCATCAAATGGAAAAATAAGCAGAGATGGACGTATCAAAGTAGATGGACATAACAGAGAGGATGGACATATCAGAGAGGATGGACGTATCAGAGTATGGACGTATCAGAAAGGATGGATGAATCTGAGAGGATGGACGATTCAAAGAGGATGGGTCAGGCGTGTATACAACCAGTGCGCAACCTCATACCCTTCGATGTTTGCTGAGTGAGACTGAACACCTACGGGTTTGCACAGAGTTAAAAAAAAGAGGAATTGACTGGATCTTTACAATATGCAAAATAAGTTTAGAAGACAAACTTTCATTTAGGGCTGGCAACCTCATCACATAAAACAAATTGCTATAAAAATCACCACCATATAAGAACATAAAGTACTCTCTAGCACAATGTTCCTGTAAGAGGACTGACCACAGTGGTGACTATATTCCTTAACACAGTGAATCAAATTATCAGCATGCACTTACTTTCACACAAGATCTCTTGCAAGAGACTGGCAAAAGCAACAAAGAAAATCACTGACAGATCACTTAAGGGGGAACACCCACCCAAAAATGGGTTATCTTTTTAAAAAATTAACAGAAAAATAACTAACGAACTTGTTGACATACAATTTGGCCACATGTTACAAGAGATATTATATTTTATGATGAACAAAGTTTACTTTATAAATTTTAATGTTTTATGTGAAAATAATTAATTAACATGAAGTGATGAAAAAAAATGAAAGGAAAACCCCCAGTGCACCTGGGAATGAATTTCACTCACATAAAAAGTGCAAAGAATGCCAAACCAGCAGATGATGTGCATAACATCCCTACCTATGGCGTGAACCACCAAAAAATGTCTACCCCAATGAGCTTTGCAGATATGGCTCTTGCAATATGACCCTTTTAAATAGCACAAATTTAGAACTTTGTATAGCAATATCTCTGTTTCTATACCATGTAAGAAAAAAGTGGAGGTTCATGCCATAAAGGACATGTCAGGAATATCAGTTAGTGGACATAATATAACCAACTTGGGCTACACCGATAATACAGTCTTCACAACAAAAAGTGAAAAAAGAGTTAAAAGAAGTGGTTGACAGAATAATGATTGACATAATAGTGACTGCAAGTGAAAATTAAAGCTTTAGCTGTAATAGCAAAATGACAGAAGTAATGGTCACCTTACAACTTCTACAGAATGCACTATCAAAGTAAATGAAAGTTTTAAAACAAGCCAATGGATTCGAATACCTTCCTTCCTATGCACGTTAATGTTGTTGTTCGTCCATCACAGGTGATGAAGACCACTCTGTTCATCCAATTATTAGGATGTTAGGATAGTCTATGAGTACGAAGGTGACTGATGAGCCCGATGCGGGCCTGGAAGGATCTCGGACAGTGTGGGCAGGGAATGTTTGCTTCATTCTTTTTCTTATGTGTCGCCCGCTGAAGTAGGGTACCCACCAACCGCGGTAAGCTGGTTAGGTAATGGTGGAGCAGGCAATGTTTAGGGCACCTTTTCTAGCTCCTTCCTCATGCCATGGAGGTGAGTAGTGCTTTCCTAAAGAGGGCTGCTCAGTCACTCAGGGGGCTGCCGAATCCCACTGCTGCTCCGATCAGTGGAAGACGACCATATGGCCTGAGCCGCCTGTGTGTAGGTCTGCGACTACGACTGCCAGCGCACCCACGCCTGCCGCTTCGCCGCTCGCCCATCGCCACAGGACTAGGATGGATGAGTGGATGAAAGAGTGACTTGCGCAGTGATTTGGTTTAAAGTGAGGAAGAGTTGCGCAATTCATCGACCTCACTCTCTCGCCTGGGTCCATCTTAATCCAGTGGCAAGACAAGTCAAGACGACTGGAGATGAAGTCAGATGCAGTGGATGACCATGGCTTTCTACGTGCCTCGCCATGCTCCTTACGCTCCACAGCGCGTTGCTGGTAATCGCCGTCATGCCCGTTGAACCAACAGGTGGTTTCTTCCGCGCAGTCTACCGAATCCAGTCTTCGCATGCATGGGTAGGCAGACCCTAACTCACCGAAGGTTTATAACCAGTCGGCTACCCTCACCTAGTTTAGCCGGCCTGTCAAAGCCGTTTCCCGGGGGGTGGCCGGCCACTGGCCGCTGTCGCATGCTGACAGCTACGAGGAGCCACAGGTGAGAGCTGAATGCCAGGTTTGGACCAAAGGTGGCCGAGCTGACGTTAATAACATCAGATGAAAGATGCATCTCAAAAATGAACAGCAGAATAGTCCAGTCAAAAGCAGCATTCCGTAAAGTAAAAATATTTTATGCAACAACTTATTATGAATAGAAGTAAGCATCCCTCAAATTGTTCATAATGAATTTCTATGAAGAAAATGGTCTCAATTAATACGAATCCCAAATTAAGTGCTCACCTGTGGAAAGTAACTGTTGTGTAAATTTCAATCACGGTGTAATATACAACAATTAATATATGAGGATTAGTGATGCTGTGACGGGAGGGTGAGGGTCTTGTGAGGTTATCGTAATGCATAATGTGATGACAGAGGATTAGTGACTTGGGTGTCATCCCGGACAACCCAGTCTTTCCCTCCTTCCTCCCCTTCATTAACAACATGGTAGATGTGAGAAAATTCTTTTTTTTGCTGGAGGGGGAGAGACAGGGGAGGGCAAACACACACAGGCACATTCATACAATTTTACACTTTTGATTTACTCTATTTGGAGTGAGTGGATGGGGTGAATTGATGCCATATTTAGATTGCAGAAATCAAAATTATTTTCTTGAATTAGCTACACTATAAGTCCTAATTATAACCCATCAGAGGTAGAACAGTACATTTTTTTCTTTAATCTGCACTGTAATAAACAAACTTCATTCTTAATGAATGAAGTTAAGCTTTTATAATTAATGAAGAAAAGCTAATTGTCCAGTTGAGCTATACTTAAACACAGTTACACCCAGAAGGAATCGGCAAAAAATCTTCATCAGCAGTGAAAGCAAAGATTAAAAAAATAATAATAAAAGGGTAATAAAAACACAAGAAATGTAGGCTATATAAAAGACAGCTGAGGAGTTGCTCTATATGCCAAAAGCTATCAACATTGTGTTTTCAATCGTCTGATGCTGGGTAATGTCTAAAAAGGAAGAAAAGGCACAGCTTTAAGGGCAGGAATGCAGAAGACAGCCCTTAACAGAAGCTGGTAGCAACAAATTCAGTCCTATGTTCCATGTGGAACAAAAAAAAAAGGATGAATGAATATGAACTCAAATTTCTAACAGTTTTACTTCACTCAAACATGACCTCATACGTTGCCACTACATCTGAATTCAACACTCATCAGGCGCAGTTTAAAATGCACAAGAAAAGTCAAGTAAATCAACCTATGTTTGTTGCAAAGAAGATTAAAAAGTTCCATACAATCACAGAGAGCAACAACAACAACATAAAATGCTGGATATTTGTTATTATTTTTCAAGTCTATTAAGAATGAGCAGTTTTTAATTAATCTGAACTAATACTTAGTTGAGCAATTTAACCCTGCAGGCGGTTGAATGATGAGAAACATTACATGTATACATTGAAAGAACCGCAAATTAAATACATTTATTGATAAAATAAAATAAAATAACTAATCTCTTCAGCAACAATCATATATGTGACAGTACGGACTGTTACGTCGGATTAACACTAAGGTGCTGCCACTTAATTATAGTTAGGGTAAGAATACTTAGCAAGATTAAACACTAAGTATTTGAGCGTGTCTAGTTAGTGTAATAACACTAGTCACAAATCCTATGAGTGATTTAATTAAAGTGTTCAGGAATGACGTCATCCAACTTGGGGTAGAATTGCTTAGAGCTAGGACGGAAGTGATGGTTTGAGAGAAGGGGCTTAAGTGAGTGGGTTTTAGGCACGAGACGTGCGAGGCAGTGATTTTGGGGTTTTGGACCATCTTGTAAGTTGGATGGCTGTGTGTTATTTCTTGGGATGACTGGTTTGTATACCACAGAAGCACATGTATTTATGAACTATTATGAAGTTCTCAGAGGTTACAGACACTTAATAAAGGTGTTCATTCATATTTAATCCAGCTTGAACTTATTTCCTGAACGTCAGTAGGAAGTGTCGTTTGTTTACATCAGGTAATAGAGAAAAGAATGTTACCATATTTTCGACGATCATGCAGCCTAAAACATAAACACAGTTACGAGTCTCCAAAAGAATCACCTGGGTTATGTTCCTATTCTGTAATCACCATCTCTGGCAGTCGCCAGTAAAACAACAGATGAGCATTGATAAAAGATTCCACCCCATTCTCACCCTGTCACACTAGACTTGATTTGTCACCGTGACATTCACATCTAACTTGATTTCGAACCGTCCAGGGCCACATATTTAAGTTTTCACTCTTTATCCTTGTGTAAATTTGTTTGGAATTCATGTTCAAACAGGGCTTTCTTGAAAACCTAGAGGGCTTCCCCAACTCAGTGTATTTGGGGGAGAGTTCCAGGGCTTTCTTGAAAACCTAGAGGGCTTCCCCAACTCAGTAGGTTCAAAACTGATAACACATACCAGACCCACTAAGTGGTGGGTGATGCAATGACATGAGGTGACCAGATACACTGGTGTACAAAGTGTGAATGTGAGAAATACACTATTTTTTTTTTTTTAAGTGGGATTTTTTGCCTTTTTGGTGAGGGGTGCTCTGTTCAACATGGACACAAGGTCCATTGGTTATATTAGGGCACATTTCCAAATATAAAAGATCTTGTCTGGTCTAACATTGAGTTATTTTTTGTGTGGTTTCACTAGCATGTGAAACAAATATAAGAATGAAACACTAGTGTATTAGATAAAAGAGAATGATACAGTGGTGTACAAGACAATATTAAAATGACACACTACCATATCAGAATGATACACTTGTGTATGTGACCGCTAACGGTACAGTAGTGTACTTGATAAAATATGAGTGAAACATCAACATTAATCCTTTCCTTCATCACTATTCTCCCTTTGCGGCTAACTCAACTGCCAAAACATGGTGGGAAATAATTATGTTGTGCTTTGTCTGCTGCATTTCCTCATGACGGCAATAATTCTCCTGTAGTCTTTCACCTGGATGCACTGGTTAATAAGCTGTGGAGCACCACGTCAAAAATGGCATGGGGGAGAAGTGAAAAAAAATCCACGGGACTTTAACATGACTAATTAATTAACAGCTGTTTTATCACAACATGGTTTGTACGAGGGGCGTTCAGAAAGTAATGCACCACATCGTTTTTCTCAGCTAATAATGAAGATAGAAGCATGAAATTTTGCACACTTCAAATATGGCATGTGCCAATTGCGTGCACCAAATTGCACTGCAACCGGCCAAATAATACGGCTGCCCTAAACTGTTGAAATGGAGCGTGTTAGCAACTTAGCGTTATAAACAACGAATTGTGATAGAATTTTTCGTTGCAGAGAAGGAAACTGTTGTGAATATTCACAAGCGTCTATGTGATGTGTATGGAAGTTTTGCAGTCGACAGGAGTACAGTCAGTCGCTGGGTTCAGAGAATCAAAGAATCAGGAAGTGGAGATACGGAGCTGCTTGATCGGCCGCGCTGTGGATGTCCTGCCACAGCCACCAACGCAGAAATGTTGAAATGCGCTGAGGGCATTATTCTTACTGATAGGCGTATCACTACTCAACAATTGGCCTTACAGCTGTCAGTCAGCATTAGTAGTGCAAATGCAGTTATAAAAACTCACGGATTTTCTAAGGTTTTCGCAAGATGGCTTCCTCGAAGTCTCACAAATGACCACCGATTGCAAAGGAAAGCAATTTCTTCTGAATTGTTGGAGCGTTTCAATGTTGATGGAGAGAACTCTTTGGCTAAGATCGTTACAGGTGACGAAACTTGGGCACATCATTTTGAACCTGAGACAAAAAGACAGTCAATGGAGTGGCATCATCCGCAATCACCAAGAAGAAAGAAATTCAAGACAATTCCTTCAGCTAGAACGGTCATGATCACTGTCTTTTGGGACATTGAAGGTGTGATTCTTGTGGACGTTATGCCAAGAGGAGAGACAATCAATTCGCAAGCTTACATTAAGACATTGAAAAAACTCAATCAACGTTTTTGCAAAGTTCGGGCGCACAAGAATCCAGCAGACCTGCTTCTCCTTCACGACAATGCGCGCCCTCACACAAGTCTGGCAACATGGAAAGCAATCACCAAATTGGGTTGGACTGTACTACCCCATCCACCCTATAGTCCCGATTTGGCACCCTCTGTTATAGAAGAATTTTGCGCATTTGCTATAAAGAGCACAAAACAAATGTCTATGTTAGAGAGAAGATAAACACCTATGCAGGCCACCAAGAACCACTTTTGTCGGTAGTGAAACGTCGAAAGCTTGCCTGGTTTGGGCATGTAACTCGTCATGACTCCCTTTCGAAAATGATCCTCCAGGGAACAGTCGACGGTAAACGGAGAAGAGGAAGGCAAAGAAAATCCTGGGCTGATAACATCAAAGAATGGGCAGGACACGGTTTTTCCACACTTGTACGCATTGCTGAGGATAGAGAGCAGTGGAGGACCCTGTCTGCTGATGCTTCCACCATGGCACCCCTACGACCCATGACGGGTTACGGGTTGAGATGAGATGATGAGGAATTTTCATCTATTTGGTCCACTTAAAGATGCACTCCGTGGGACAAGGTTTGAAGATGATGAAGGAGTGATTCATGCAGCGAAGAAATGGCTAAATGATCAAGACAAAATCTGGTACGGGCTAGGAGTACATGCACTTGTTTCGCGCTGGCATAAAGCCGTACAAGTTGATGGGGGTTATGTTGAATAATACCGATGTTTACATGACATATCCATGTATATTGTGTATAAATTTCACGCTTTTTTAATAAACAGCTCCTTAGAACAGCGATGTGGTGCATTACTTTCTGAACGCCCCTCGTAACTGTACGGATATCTTTTAAAATCTGGCCTTGGTAAGAATTAAAAAAAACACAAAACAAAAAATTCAAAATAAAATGTACTATTACTCCATCTCCGAATCATTATTTAAAGGAGCATGGACGTGAGTGACTAAATCGGCCACATTACTGCAAATGTAACAAACTCCCTTCATTATCTCCTGTTAAATCTAAGATACTTTTTCATGATCACCCAGAATGCAAATGGGGTAAATTAAGAAATTGTGTCCAGAATCAAACATCTGTCATTATTAAGTATGGAAACAAAATGCGCGTAGTTTCAACAATCACACATGTCAGTTTCCCTCCTGAAAAACGTGCCATGAAAAAAGACTGCAACTTTGGTGGGAAAAGATGTAACATAATATGCCAGGGAAGTAGGGATAAGACAATTCTTATATAAGGGAATGCTTCTTAAGGAAAATGGGGTCATCACTGGAATAAGTCTACACCACAGCAGTTAATGTGTTCTTGCAGTGGTGGTTTATGTAACACATGAATTAGTTTACTACATAGTCTGCTATCTTTTTGCAATCTTATCTCAAACAGGGTTATGGTTAGTGGTAGTGAGGTAAATTGAGAGTTCTAACAAGTGTTTATTTAAACAGAATATAGTTAGGGTTAGGGTTGGACAGAAACATAGCCACTTACCTTAACCCTAACCCTGTTTTCAACAAGATGGCTGACTGTACAGTAAACTGTGATTCTAATTCTGTAACAATTTGTTTTGATGAGATTTGTCTACTGTTTACAACTTGCCGGTGAAGGTGGTGGTTCTATTTATTCATCACCTCCTCCGAGATCTCAAGAAACCGACTGATATCTGAGGAAAGTAAAATATCTAATTAAGGTGAGACAAACTGAGCACAACTGGGGAAAAGGGCAACCAGACAAAGCCAGAAATGGGGTTATGGAAACATTTGGAGACAAGTCCCATTTATGATATTGTCTGATAAGAAGTTACTATGAAGTGGTCATTCAAATTTGTTAACACCAGAAATGCTGTTTGAGAGGAGACTTAGTAGTAAACCTACAACAAAAACATTCTACCTTTCTCTGCTCTACAGCTTGTGGAGGGATAAAAATGTTTGTCAGACATGAATGAATAACACAACTCAAAAAGCAAAACAGTAAGGAAGGAATGTTTGCCAAACTGAAACTGGTCCCCAGAAGGAAGTAACTTACAACAATGAAATTTTAACATTAAAAACAAACTCTGCTGTAAACATCTTTTTGTACAGGATGAGTGTTTTATGAATACAGTTATCAGAGTTTCAAGCACTATGCTTCAGGGATTCATTTCAGCCTACATAATAAATACAGTGCAGTCTGGATGGGTAGAAGTCCTTCAGACTATCTAAAATACCTTCTTCAAGTCTGTATTCTTTTATCCGAACAACCGAAAACCTAAATATTCTGAAAATAGAAAGTTTCTTTGGGCTACTTTTTGATTATATTTGGGTGATTTTGGGCAACTTGGGGTGATTTTCTAACATATTTTTGGGCAACTTTGGGTGATTTTCAGACACATTTTGGACAACTTTGGGTGATTTTCAAACATATTTTGGGCAACCTTGGGTGATTTTTGAACACATTTTGGGCGTCTTTGGGTGATTTTCGAATACACTATGCGCTATTTTGGACAACTTCTGGAAAATTAAAAAATCTGGTTTAAAACACAGCAGTCCCTGAGGATTTCTGATAAAAGTATATGGACCTAAACTTCTGCTTATCAGAACTTCTGCTTATCAGAACTTCTGCTTATCAGAAGTTTGCTAAAAGATGGACATTCTACAGTCATAATCATACATAAAGCACGAAGTAATTATTTTAATCACTTATATAATTCTTTCAACAGCTAATTAATATTTATGCATACTTTCCAATTTTCAAAATCATTTTAATGAAAGCATGAAGTGTAGTGCCATGTTACTTTTGATCAAGGCAGCTGCAAGTGTCAAAACATTTGAAAGTCTAATGCACTGACCGATTTCAAATTCTGTACTACTTGTAGCATGATGTAAACACAATGCCTTGTTATGATAGAATGAAAGGAAATATTGGCAACCAATCAGAAGCCGCGAAGCTCGCTTGTTGACGAACTAGTTTTGTAATGGCAATCTGCAAGAGGAAGGGAAAGTGTTCAAATACAATGGATTCGTGTGTCATACAAGGAAATTGGAGAGACAGAAAGTAATGACAATGATTTCGTTTTTTGAGAGATAAGACCAGCTATATTCTTTCCAAGGGAATAGTTGCTGTGTGTATTACTTTTGGAGATAATTGAAGGTAAAGACGCCAGCACGATGAAAACTGCTGTGTTGATTGTCTTTAAAAATTTGGTATAAATTGAAGTCGGAACCAATTATGGAAAACTTTATATAAAAGGAAAGCAGAAGTTATGGAAAGTGAAAGGAGATATAGATAAGTCATGAATAACATGGTTGAGAAGCATGAAGAAGATTACTGGACCCAGCTAACACAAACTCACTCGAGTCTGCAAAATATACACAGTCTGCAAACTGTGACACCGCCTTGCTCCACGATACACCTGCTCTCTTACTATAAAAAGGCAGCAGCAGACTTTTCAAATTTACACACACACACAGCAGAAGACAGATAGACTGCAGATAAGGGATGCTCGTCAAGGCTATAACTTTTCCATCTGTATGCTGTGCAGCGCTACTTCACCAAACTGAGTCTGTTCTGTACTTTGCATCTATCCTAAGAGGGTTCATTCGTGTCACACTACATCAGAGGTCTAGCATCCTAGATCAATATTGCATTCCTGGACCAACACAGGAGCATAAGAGATTGTTATCTAGATTCAAGTCCTAGGCCCTATCAGTGCTTGGTGGTCTTGTGCACGAACTGCAACAGACTCTGCTGTGTATATTCATAGAGGACAGTTACAGAACTTTAATGTTAAGTATTCTGTCACAAAATTCAAGCAGCCATTGTGAGTGGTCAAAGCAAAGTGTTTAGTGTGTTATGATGAGAAAACAGTTCTGAAATAATAGACCAGACAAGAGATACTTTAGTGATCAAGTAATAATTGGATGAACATTCTATGTTATTCAGAATATTCCAGAAAGGACTTCTTATTTAGTTATTGAGTGAAACTCAACTATCAAGTAAATATGTAATTAATTTTTATTCATTCAGTTTTCATCATTCATAATTGGACAAGAAGAAAACAAAAGATAGATGTACATAATAAATGATTCAGTAATTGTAATTCTCTGACTTATCAATTTTATATTGTTGAATTTTTAGTTTTTACTGAATTGTTGATTATCATAGGTTAGTTACTAGCGAAGGTGGCATCCTAGGCTCTAACTTTAATCCGAATACTATCTGAAGTAGAGACCTTCACGGCCGTGACTATCCTATGATACCAGTGCTCTTCTGTGACACTGGGAATATATTCTTGTCAGACAGAATTCTCCTTCTGTTTTATCAGTGACTACTACTGACAACTATACTCATAAAAACCTTTCACTACACTGCTGTCAGAGTATAAAATGATTATTAGAAAATCTGCATCACAAGATATATTAACCATTCAGTTCAAATATAAATTGGTCCTAAGAAAAACAAAGTCAACATTTTTTTTAAACTGCAGATTTATTAACACATATGACCATGACCACTCTCAGCACTGCTGAACTACTGTAGGACAGATGAGCCGTTTCTAAGTTATCTGCCTGTGACCCAGGGCCTTCTCCAAGATTTCTCTATGATCAGCATGCTACTGTTGCCGTCTGATCTTCCCAAATGCGCTTTTCTCATAATCCAGTGTGATCATCATCCCCCCCCCCCCCACAGATCACCATACATTGTGATGAATTTAGCAATGAAGGCTACCTCCCAAAAGTGCGTATACGGCCATGCTAACATAGCCTTATGGCAGAACTTCTACTTACGTGAGTCCTAATTTCAGTTGGGGCCGAGAAAAAATACCTCAACTTATCATAAAATTCTAGGTGACAGATGTCGACATAACCAAAGGTAAAGAAGACTTGTGGCCAGGACCCCCCGAATTGCTTCGAGTTAAGCAAAAATTGACTTAACTCTTAAAGGCCGGAACGACGCTGGTAGCGTACATCCACAAAACCCCTAGAAGCCGAAACGACGTTGGGAACGTCACTTTTGTGTTCTGTGAAATTTGTTCCATATTTTCATTATGACTCATAACTGAATACTATATGTAGAATATCACTAAAAATCCTTCATATTCTAATTCTACATTCATTTATCTTTACTGTGATGTATAATATGTGTGTCTTTGTTGTGTAATAACTCAGAAACTTTAGAATTTATAAAGGTACTGCTTTAAGGTACAAAAATAATTCTGGCAAAACTGATGAAAAAATTCCGGCCTGCAAGAGTTAAGCGAGTTCAATATAAGTAGACTGCACTGCATCTATAATTTAGACCATAAAATAAACAAACATTAATAAATTGTAAATATCAGAATTTACGAATATTAAAAGCTTAAAAAATATGAAATTGCTTATGAAGGTCATTCTTGTCATGTACTAGTAAGTTCAATGTGCTTATAGTAGAACTCAGCTTATCTTAACTTCGTTTATCTGAATTGTCAATTAACTGATCAACAAAACTAAGGAATTGGGTACTGTCTGTGACATAAGCACCCCTTCACTTCCCGAGTCAGTCCACATGGTCATTATTCTAGTCCATTTTAGTCTGTTTCCAGCTGTAGTTTAGTCTGTTCAAAGTTGTGTTTAATTTCATTTTCAAACACATTTTAATTTTCATGAATGCCACACAATTACAATGTCAATTAAATGACAACTTGTTCTTGACAATGGCGGACAAAGAGTAAATAATTAATTTGTTGATAAAGGGTGGATTAGTTAAGAAAACCCCCAAATGATAAGGTGTTAAAGCAGCCACAGTTTCTTATTTTAAAAAGAACGGTATGTCAACCTGTTCAGTTTATTTCTATATTACAGCATTAGAATGGACATTCTTTCAGGGGAAAAAAGGTAATGAAAATGTCTGACAACAACAAAGTAGAGGATAGGATAAGTATGAGATAAGAAAAGTTGAAGATACAAAATTTGTTTTCTTAACTTTTAAAGGATAAGTGACCAATATTCAGGGCCAATTTTCCCCAGACATTCATGACGGGCACCCAGTATTCAGGGGATGGTACATTTTAAGTATGTTTTTGTTATTTTTTCAGTTTGATATTTTATTAATCCTCATTCAATTTCCTTAACAACTATGTATAACTGTTACGTACATTTATTACCTAAGGGGGTAGTCTTCGGTCCTGCCAAATGTACGCACCAGTTTTATGTAGTTATATTGTTTGAGCGTTCGATTGATTCACGCACTGACATGCACAAAGCAGTGAGTGTTGCTTTGGAACGCACGTGTAACCTAGTTGAGTAGTTGGTGACGTCAGGTTTTCGAAGTGGCAACATGGCACTTGCTTGTGTCCATGATTGTAATTTTATATTGTGTATTTCAATGGCATGTTGAAGGAAGCCATTTATTCTAGTGATCTGTATTGGTCTTCAGGTCGAAGCCAATAGCAGTTATGTCACGTAAGTTATCGCCCCACTTCGTATTTTAATGCATTATGAAAAGGCCGCTCTACTGCTAGTCTAGCGGGAATTTGTTATTCCTAGAATGGATCTACAGAGTCGCTTGCCTTTAAGATTTTAATCACTTGAAGAATTCCTACGAGTGGAAGAAGTTATATTGATTACCTTATGCACATGTTTTAAATGCCGTACATGCTTCAATGCCAAAGTCGTGGCATGAAGGTAAAGAGAGGTTAGCCGATTCCGAACTCAATAGCTGAATAGATTGTTGCGGGTGTTGATAAGACTTAATCACTTGAAGAATAACTAAGAATGATCAGCAACTTCAAAGTATGACATTTTGTACCTATAACCTATAACTATGATCGTATCGTTTCTTCGTATGTGCCATGTCAATAAACTATATGTCCAGCAATCACTGACTTATGTACTGCCCAGTTTACCATCGAGTGATCAGTTCAAACACTACCTGTTGTAGTCCGTTTTACAGAACAGTTTGTTGACATTTTCGTTCAGTTTGCCATTCGCGTTGTGAAGACCAACACCATTACCATAAACGGCTACAACAGTGATTGGTGCGCCAGCGTGGTTTGAAATTCAGTATTTCAACGGATCTTACTCAAGCAAATTAATCGTTTGAAAATAGAATGTGTACTTTCAAGGCGACATCATCGTCAAGTTGGAACTTGTTGTCAACATGAATCGTAATCAACTGACCGTTACAAGATTCTCAAGGTCATCTATCAACCTTCACTTCGGGTTGTACAGTGACTGACTGCCTTGCTCACCTCTTCGTCAGTACTACGTGCGAGCTAGTTTGATATACGCAGAGCGAAGTATTGCATCCTCTAACGTACATACACGGGGACGAGGCACTTTGATTTTTACCTGCACGCGAGCTAAGTATAACTTGTATCCGTTATACACTTTATTACTATTAGCTGTGCCTTAATTGATTATGTCCACTTTTATATTTTCCGTGTTATGTGTTATATGTTGTGTATTCTTCGCGGGAGGTTGGGAAGTAGATCTGACGAACGAGATCCATCTCGAAGCCAATTCGGGCTCTTCGTCAGACGTTCTGTAGAGCTCGTCTTGTAAGTTTCAATTGAGCGATAGTTCCGGTACAAGGCTAGAAACCTTGCCGAAGTTCCGATCGCTAGTTGCTTCTTATAATACTATCTATTTAGCTGTTTTGTCACGTTTAATTGTTGTTTTTGGTAGCTATTTTTACTTGTGCCTTAGTTTTATGATGAATTTTGTATGTGATTATTGTCCATCTCACCTTTCCTGTCGTTTAGTTTTTTACAAAACCTATGTTTTTTACACTGTGTTGTCAATTGTCTTGTGCATTATTTAATCGCAGTTATCATCGTAATCCTTTACGACATTCCATTTTAGTTTCTCATTTTATTTTAATTGGATTTCTGCGAACGTCTTCGTTTGTTTTAAATATCTTGTCGTGTCATTATTGTGCTATTGTCTGTCACATTACTGCTTTCACACCATTACATGCTATAAATTACATTATTAATTATTAATATTATTGCCTATTATATAAATTGATTTTACCGTTCTAGAACAGGAACGAAGAACACTAGTTGTAGTAACACTTTTAAGTAGTATTATTACATAATAATATTGAAATGGCTACCTTAGACTATTTCATTAAGCAAGCAAAAGCTCTTCAGATGGCTCCTGATGAAGCTAAAGCATTTGCACTGTCAGAATATAAGAAAGCTCAAGAAATAGAAGCTGATCAGAGAAGATTGGAAACTTTACGTTTGGAAAATTTGAAATTTGAGGCAGATCAAAAACGAATTGAGGCGGAGGAGAATGAGAAAAAAATGAGATTAACCGCCAAACTGGAAGAGAAACGTGCTGAGGAAGATAAAAAGAGAAAATTTGAGGCGGAGGAGAATGAGAAAAAAAAATGAGATTAACTGCTGAGGAGGATGAAAAGAAGAGAAATTTATAGCTGAGGAAGAAGAGAAAAAAATCGAGAGAGATTAGCCGCTGAATTGGAAGAGAAACGATTTCAGCGAGAGGCAGAACAAAGAAATAGCAAAAAAGAAATGGAAGTTAAAGAAAAGGAAATGCAAAATAAACAGAAGGAAATGGAAGAAAGAAGATTAATAGCTGAACAAAATACATTACGACTTCAGCTTGAGAGGGAAGAGAATGAGAAAAAAACGACAGCATGAACTGAAATTAGCAGAGTCAGAATATGAGAGACTTAGGTTAACTCAGGAATCTAATTCTCAGAGAACTTTTGAAAGCCACACTTCATCCAGACAGGATCATTTTAAGGAGATTAACCTTAAATTGCCAAAATTTAATCCCCCGTCTGATGACGTGATATTCTTCCTAGATAGGTTTGAGGCCACTTGTGTGTCTTATAACGTGGATAAAGCTCTATACTGTACATATTTATCCAGATTACTTACAGGAGATGCATTAGCAGTTTATCATACCACCAGCATTGGTGAGAAAAATGACTATAATGCTCTTAGAGCGGCACTTCTGCAAAAATTCCAAATGACAGAAGACCAATATCGATTAAGATTTCATACATTACTACCTCAATCTAGCAGAAATTTTAGTGATTTTCTGTCACAAATACGACTAACATTAGAAAGATGGATCGAATTATCCAAAATTGAAAAGTCATATGAGGGTCTCTTTGATTTAATGATGCGCGATAAGGTACTTTCGTCTGTAAATCCTACATTTCTCGCATTTTTACACGAACGGAAACCTTTATCAATAAAAAACTTAGAAGAACATGCGAAAAAACTTCTGCACTGCTCACCCAACCATGGATCTGAGTAATGCGCAGATAAAGAATGAATTGCCTGTTGCTTTTGCAGCACAACAAAACAATTTTCCACGCAATCGTTCTTTTAGTGCTGACAGGTATGTCAATAAGGGAAATAATCATAATTTTAACAATGATAACTTTTACAAAGGGAAGCAATTTCAACAAGCTGCTCCATTTAATGCTCCTTGGAACCAAACTCACAGATCGCGAGATTTTGGTAACAATTATTTTAAAAATAGTCAAGGACATTATAATAAACAAAACTGGAGATCAAGATCTCAGGGTCCACAAAACAGACAATTTTTTGGAAATAGACCATTTAACCAACATCATAACGATCATTATACAAATTATCGGACTCATCCGAATTTTAACTCTGGCAGAAACGACAATTGTAGCAATTTTAATGACAAAAATCACAATCGATCGCGCCGACGAGATAGATCGTCGAGTAATACAGGTAGACATTCTAATGTTGCTTTTAGTGATACACAGGCGAACATTGAACAGGGTAAAGTAGCTGAAACTCACAATGCTATGTCTTGTTCTCTAGATTGTTCCCAGGTGAAAGACTGTCCAGAATGCTCGACTCTTTTCCAGCCTAAGGCGATCACGACGCTGCGTTGCGGACATACCTTGCCTAGCCTGCCTGCAGTCTGTACAGCCACTGCTGCGTCAGTACACCAGGGACAGGGCTCTCTTAAGTTTCACAAGGGATTTGTCAATAATATTTCATGCTCTCTCCTATTTGACTCAGGTTGTACAACAATCGGTGTCCGGACTTCGCTGATCAACCCAAGTTGTGCCACGGGCCGGGTTGTCAAATGTGTAACATTTGGTGGCACAATTGAAACATTTCCCACTGCTATTATTGATCTTCATACTCCTTTCTTTACAGGAAAGATCCAAGCATGTCTTCTGCCTAACCCAATTTGTGATGTAATACTGGGTCGCATACATGGTATTAAAGAGTGTACACCTCAGCAAATAGCTGAATGGGAAGAGCGACATATTCAAACTGCAAATGCAGTAGTGACTAGAGCGCAAGCTACTAATATGTCGCATGATACACCTATTGAACCTACTGTTCATACCACTGGTAATGATGATGCTCCTATTTCACGGGAGTTGTTTGCAACATTGCAAAAGAATGATGATTCATTAAAAAAATTTTTTCAGTATGTGAACAAAAAGAATACAAGCAACAAACTTGCAAAATCTAGACATGACTTTATACTTAAAAATGGGATTTTGGTTAGAGTAATACGGGAAAAGGATTCATCCTTATATTCTCAGATTCTAGTCCCATCCTGTATGAGATCTCGGATATTACGACATGCGCATGACTCGCAATGTGCGGGCCATATGGGTTTTTCGCGTACTAAATCCAGAGTGCTTTCTGCATTCTACTGGCCAGGCGTGCATAGAGATGTTACTCTCTATTGTAGGTCCTGTTTGATATGTCAAGAAGTTAAGGTACGGGGTCCATTTCATGCGGCTCCTATTCAAGCTGCGGACATCCCGATTAGACCATTTGACAAAATGGCCATTGACATTATTGGTCCGATACTTCCATCTGCTAGAGGGCATACGCATATCCTTACGTGCATTGATATGTGCACTCGTTGGCCTGAGGCCATCCCTCTAAAGAACACTTCATCTGCCAGTGTAGCAGAGGCATTGATGTTAATCTTCTCACGCATTGGTTTTCCACGGAAAATCTTGTCAGATCATGGGGTTCAGTTCATTTCTGAATCCATGTCTCAAGTGATGAAAACATTAAGGTATAGATAGATCTCTTAGTTCTATTTATCATCCGATGTCAAATGGGTTAATTGAGCGTCTCAATAGGACACTCAAGCAGTTGTTGGGTAAGATGACTCAAGACCATCCCCAAGACTGGGATCGGGTCCTACCCGCTTGTCTCTTTGCGTATCGCGAAGTACAAAATCAAGCAACGGGGTTTTCTCCATTTCAACTTGTTTTCGGCATGCAACCACGCGGTCCGATGTCGTTAATCCACGACTTATTGGTTGACGAGAATATTGAAGAGGAAACTCAATCCTCTTATGAGTATGTGATCTCTCTGAGAAAGAGAATCATAGATGCTTGTAGACTAGCTACTGCATCATCTGAACAAGCCAAAGAAAAAGCTCGTCTATTTGCAAACAAGTATAGACGTCTTCGCCAGCTCATACCTGGTGATGAAGCTTTTGTATTACTCCCTGCGCATAATAATCGTCTTTTAATTACCTGGAGAGGTCCTTTCAGGATCATCTCAAGAATATCCGATGTCGACTACATCGTTGATGTTAATGGTAAACATAAAACCTTCCACATTAATATGTTGAAGGAATATTACTCACGTCCTGATTACTTACAGTCAGTGTTTCAGGCAACTGACGATCCTACACCTCCTATTCAACACTATTCTAGTTTGTCAGTCATCCAAGAAGAGGAATCTTCTTTCGATGATGTACAACTACCAATACCAGTTGTACCACTCCATTCCACTGAGAAATGGAATGATGTTACTATCTCATCTACTCTTACTGATGATCAACGTCAGCAAGTCTCTAATATTCTACACACGTATGAGGATGTCCTCACTGACATCCCAGGTCATACGTCAGTCATCCAACATGACATTATTCTGACTGACGATACACCGATTCGAGTTCGCCCATATCCTATTCCTTTACACTTTCGTGATAAGGTTGATAAGGAATTGGATGAGATGCTTCAATTAAATATAATTGAACCATCTTCATCACCATATTCTTCTTCTATGGTAATCATTCGGAAGAAGGACAACAATATACGTCTTTGCGTAGATTACAGGAAACTAAACAAAGTTACAAAATTCGATGCGGAACCATTACCTCTTTTAGACGACTTATTAGAGAAATTATCTCATGCCACATTCTTTTCGAAATTTGACCTTTCAAAGGGTTATTGGCAAGTGCCATTAACCCCTAAAGCAAAGCCATTCACCGCTTTCTCGACGCCACGGGGTCTTTTTCAATGGAATTTTATGCCATTCGGTCTAATGAATGCGCCAGCTACCTTTGTACGCATGATGCGTCGCATATTGTCTCATCGTCCCGATGTCATTACATATATAGATGACATCTGTCTTCTCAGTGACTCTTGGGATGAACATATTCAAGGTTTAAAATCTTTACTTTCTACCTTACGGGATTATAACTTAACAGCGAAACCTTCAAAGGCTTTTGTCGGTTTTCATGACATCTCATTTCTTGGTCACCGTATAGGTCGCGGTTTAATGTATACAGAAGACAGTAACGTCTCAAAAATTTTAAACATTTCAGCACCTAAGACAAAAAAACAAGTGAGGTCACTCCTAGGACTAATACAATTTTATTCTAAATTCATCCCTCATTTGTCTACTATAACTGCACCTCTTTCGTCTTTACTGAAGAAGGGCACACCTAAGGTAATAAAGTGGTCGCAGGATCACCAAACGGCGTTAGATTATATCAAACAATTTTTTTCAAATAAGCCTTTTTTAAGGTTGCCTAACAAAGATCTCACCTTTGTTCTTCGCAGTGATGCTTCTTCCTACGCTATCGCGGCAGTTTTAATGCAGGAATACGGAGGCACCTTATTTCCTATTATGTACGTATCCAGAAAGCTTACGACGAGCGAGATGAAGTATTCCGTTCTGGACAAAGAGCTCCTTGCTCTTGTCTGGTCGATCACAAAACTGGATCGTTATCTCCTCGGATCACACTTTGTGGTGGAATCCGACCAGAAAGCTCTTACAGCACTGAACACAGGAAACGTTAAGTCATCAAAGTCAGCGCGTTATGCTATAGCTCTACAACCGTTCCATTTTGAGATACGAGCTATTCCTGGAGTACAGAATGTGTTTGCAGACTGTCTTTCAAGATGCCCTAGTGAACTTGGTGAAACTAAACCACTTTTAGATGGAGAAACGTCCTCACCGAAACATGAATAACTTTGTACAGTGTCATTGATTGTACATCTGTGGATACTATATGTAGTTCTACAGTATTCGTATAAATATAACTTTCAGAATATAGTTACTCCTGGATTATAACATGACTTTTCTTGTGAAGTAACTTTTTGTTAGAACGGGAACAGTGATATTAAAGTAACATTTTTTTTTTAGTATGGAAACATTGGTAAAAAGCAACAAATAGACATTCGTTAGTGTTATGGAACATATTACACTACATATCGTGTTCGTAAACTTATTTCGTGCATGGAACATTAGGAACATATTCTTGTTGACTCTAAATAGTTCTGAACGAATATTCACAATGACTGAAATTAGAATTACTTAGAATAAATTACTAGTTATTTATTTATGTGTAATTAAGTACTAGAATTAGATTAATTCAATTTAATCAATTTGATTGTTTATAAATCACACATCTACTAACGTTATTAGTGTCTCGCAATACGTGTAGTCACGTATACCACTACATGATATTTCACTTTTAGATAACTAGTCAAACTTACTAGTGCTAGATAACAGTAGGTGCGTTGCTTCTTAAAGTGTTTAATTTTGCATTGCTTCATTTTTGCACATTGTATTTCAAAATTTTCTGTTTCACTGATTCTTTTATCATTGATTATCATCAGTGTTGCTGTTCATTTTCATTTTTTGAAATCATATGTTTCGATTTTCTTTTGAAAAACTTAGTTGAATTTTATTATCATCTTTTTTGTTGATTTTTCATTTTCATTTTCATTTTCAACTTCTTTTTACTTCGAATATTACCACATCGTTCCAAAGTAGGTCGATGGTGGATGTGTGCTTTAATGCATACTATCATTTAGTTATATTGATTTATTTTAAATTTTCTCTTCTTAATATGATAATTTTATGCATGTCATAAATCTTGTTGTAGTTTTGACTCACCTCTCTCGAGTAATTAGTTCGAAAAAAATTAATGGGATTAATTTTTTTAAGGGGAGGTAATAAGGGAGCTGTTACGTACATTTATTACCTAAGGGGGTAGTCTTCGGTCCTGCCAAATGTACGCACCAGTTTTATGTAGTTATATTGTTTGAGCGTTCGATTGATTCACGCACTGACGTGCACAAAGCAGTGAGTGTTGCTTTGGAACGCACGTGTAACCTAGTTGAGTAGTTGGTGACGTCAGGTTTTCGAAGTGGCAACATGGCACTTGCTTGTGTCCATGATTGTAATTTTATATTGTGTATTTCAATGGCATGTTGAAGGAAGCCATTTATTCTAGTGATCTGTATTGGTCTTCAGGTCGAAGCCAATAGCAGTTATGTCACGTAAGTTATCGCCCCACTTCGTATTTTAATGCATTATGAAAAGGCCGCTCTACTGCTAGTCTAGCGGGAATTTGTTATTCCTAGAATGGATCTACAGAGTCGCTTGCCTTTAAGATTTTAATCACTTGAAGAATTCCTACGAGTGGAAGAAGTTATATTGATTACCTTATGCACATGTTTTAAATGCCGTACATGCTTCAATGCCAAAGTCGTGGCATGAATGTAAAGAGAGGTTAGCCGATTCCGAACTCAATAGCTGAATAGATTGTTGCGGGTGTTGATAAGACTTAATCACTTGAAGAATAACTAAGAATGATCAGCAACTTCAAAGTATGACATTTTGTACCTATAACCTATAACTATGATCGTATCGTTTCTTCGTATGTGCCATGTCAATAAACTATATGTCCAGCAATCACTGACTTATGTACTGCCCAGTTTACCATCGAGTGATCAGTTCAAACACTACCTGTTGTAGTCCGTTTTTACAGAACAGTTTGTTGACATTTTCGTTCAGTTTGCCATTCGCGTTGTGAAGACCAACACCATTACCATAAACGGCTACAACAAATGATGTCATACTTCCCTTGATCTCCTGGGTAGTGAAATTGGATGGCTAGCCTTCTCGAATAAGGGCGAAAAAATCAGAGATCTTGTGTGCAAGTTGCCCATGTTAAAAATCCCTCGGCAGTTGGAAATCATAAAGAGTAGGCCATATGGCCGCTGCCATATTTTTTTTAAAAATTAGGAAACCTACCCACCACAAAAATATTTATAGAATGTGTGCTTCCTATATACACACATTGGGATCCTTGATGGTGCTACAGAATTTGTGCACTGTGCAGAGATCGTCCTTGTGTGATCAAAGGGAGGAGATCAGAGCACTGCTGGAGTTGTCCTTGAGCAATGAAGATGGTCCTTTAAAAAAACCAAACCAAACCAATCAATCCATGTCACAAATTAATTCTGATAATCTGAGTTCTACTGTGTGTGTCTAAGTACATACAGTTTATATGGTCTACTGGAAACAGAAAATAACTTTAAGTAAGTTTTAGAAAGTTATGAATGTGATTAAAGTTTATTAAAAACCTATACAGTTGACAGCAGTCATCATAAAACCAATTAAAATCAAAACTATCCACAACAAACAAAATTAAAATGAATGTAAAGCAGCCTCACATGGATTTCACAAAGTAAACTTACACAGAACTTCACTGAAGCACCTTATTTTATGAATTTGGAAAACACAATATTTTTGGCTATGACTTTTGACAAGAAATTTGTAGTACCTGTCTTCTCACATAAGCACAATTTGAGCATTTCTAATTACGTTAAGTGTCGTAGAGGCGACTAATATGAGACTGTGCAAGGGGCTGGCAACATCATTATATAAAACATAATGCTACAAAGACCATCACGACAAAAACACATGAATGCTTTAAAGTAGGCTTCCTGAAAGGGGACTAGCTTCACTGGTGGCTCCATGTTTCCGTAAAGAGCAAAAGGGGAGAGTAGAAGAATTATACTTATGCCGACCAAACAGCTACAGACCTTGCAAGTCAGTGCTTACATATATTACTAAATATTACACTTAATAGCAAAAACAGGAAAGGAATTTATTTTTTCTTTAAATTATGACTGCTTTTGGCAAAGTTTTTTTAAAGTGCCTTACATAGTTATGACATTACAATTGAAATATCACATTAAATTTTTCTAGTGCTAAATCACAGCCAATCAACTGAGGACATCTGCTGAACATCATAAAAGATGCATTCACTCACAAGCATCCCTATTTCACCTACAACCCCACTCCTCATCCTTCCAGGTACATCACTGACTAGCTATAAACACTGTTTCACAAATACACTGTAGATCCGATATAATGCAGATGGTGGGGTCCTAACTTTGGCATTGTGTTATAAGTTAGTCTGAGTTGTATCGAATTTCCTAATTTTGATGTAAATTTATGGATGTTTGACAGAAATCAGCAGCCTGAATGACCTCTAATGTAAGTACAGTACAAACAACTACCCCCATACACATTAATCAGCAAAAGTAAGTAAAAGATATATTAATCATGTACATCTTTTATTTAGGATGCTGAAAATAAAGATTTAACTCAAACTTTTTTGTGTTTTTATTGCTTAACTCATGAATCATTCAAAATTGAAGCACGTGACAGGAAGCAATCAGCAAAATTAGGGCCCAACCTCCAACTGTAGTATAAGTGATCCCACATTACATCAAGCTGCATTACATTGGGTCTATAGTGTACCATTAAAACAGTGGTCAAGGAGTGTTACGTGAGATCATAAGAACACAGTATGAACAGCTGCCAATATTTTTGTTTGTTTTTTACAATTTTATATTATTTCTCATCTGTGTGCTAAGAAGCTAAAGTATGAGCACAACTATAAATCTGTCAAGTCTTCTTCATTGTCGCATGACACGTGTGCTCAAATATCTTAGTGGAATCGATACAGCGAAACACGAAGGTTTCAGCCAATGAGATCAGCTCGAACCATACACTGCGAGTCTGAAAGGGTAGAAACTGTAACAAAATATGGAAGGTTCAAGTGTGCAAATGTGTTTGTCTTTCCACTGGAAATGAATGAAAATTCACACAATGAAAAATTTCCACAATGAAAATTCGGATGGATTACAAATAAGACCATCACGTTTATATAATAGAAGGCCTAACCTTCGTCCAGATATAATTCTCTTCAGGAAATGTGCAGACAACCCGAGATAATTGAGGTTGAATGCAGAAACACGTGAGTTGTACCGACTTTTGCACGTTTTCGTTAGCCATAGCGAATTATATATTGGATTGAAGGGGAAGAAAGTTACATAGAACAACAGCTCTCAATTGTCCAGTTTAAACAAGACCAAGATGGAGAGAATCGGAGGAATATTAAAGGAGTAGGATAGAATGGAAGTTGGAATAAAAACACACTTGGCTAATTCAGCTCAATTTGCCAATAATTGAGATGGACAGATAACCTATGATGTCACTGCTTTCTCGTCTGGAAGACAAAGGGGTATAAAATGGAGAGAAAAGATTTGAGTAGCACACACCTCCAAAATATTTTTTTTGCCATCTGTATGAGTGTGTAGCGTGCCAGGCTCTTGATGCCCTGTGTGTATTTCTGAATTGAGTGTAAGTTGACTCGCCTTAGTAAATATGCAATACTTTATTACAGATTCAATTATATTGTGTAAATATTTGGAGGGAAGAAGCCACTGATGCTATTCATTTTTTGAAATAAACCAGAGGATGAATTGGAATGCAGATTAGTTATCAGGAGACTTACAAAGCCTTTCTTGATTACTGGATGATAACATATGCCAGTGAAATGTGAAAGAATAGGATGAATCAACTCAAATAAATGATGTGTATATCTTTATCATAAAATATGCCAATATATGTCACTGAATTAATCTGTCTGGTCTGACTATAACAAATGACATCCGATGACTTACTGGCCTCACATCTGTGCTAGAGAAAGCTTCTCCTAGTCAAATACTAGCCTAGGGACATTATGTTGTTGCAGGTTAAATCGTACATGGCAGAAGACTGTTTGTCATACCAGTGATAGCCAGAGAAGCATTCAAATCACCAAGAGTATACAACAGATCAGGTCTGGAAACCCTACTGCATGGGACTGCCAGCCACTGTCGAAACCTAATTGACAGCACGGTGATGTCATTCAAGATAAGTCATCTTAAGAAAGACTGACTCATAATATATGGACTACCACAAATTATAAATCAAATGATGAGAAAACATTTGTTTATAAAGTCAGCATATGTGTAAAGACAGTATCATAAGTCAAAGTGACTATAGTTAAGTTTGAGAACAGTGCTTCAAGAACTAATAGTGCAAGTCTATTCAACAGTGAAAGTCAATTTAAGTGACATTAGAATCTAAAGTGACATTCATAAGAGGAAAGAGACATTGTATGAATTTTGTGTATAATTTAATATTGTGTGTTACACATTTTCTTATGTAAATATAAATACCAGTTTTATTTGTCTTTCATTCATTTTCCTAAAAGAGAAAAGAATTAATATACATAATAAATTGATTTTGTTGTACCCGAGGACTTGAATAACTTACTACTGTTTTGTTTGAAGTTACATTTTTCATTATTTTATTTACCTAGACATAATACATCATAGGATAGTTGCTGAGAGGAGACGACCAAGTGTCTGGTACTTATTATTACCATCTGGGCCCGATAACTTTATAGTCTGATTATACCTATGACAACTATACACCAGTGCTTATTTCTAAGACTGGGGTATTTCTTTTAAGACCAGAACTCTTATCTGGCAAGTGTATCCTTGTATCATCTAATACACCTATTTATCTACTTATCATAAATACCAAATTAACATCTCATGACATTTATGACCAACAAACTTTTTTAAAAAACAAAATATTTGTATTTTAAAAAAGGCAAACATAAAAAACATAGCTCAAGAACTCATCACTGTCTAGTGGCACTAATGACCAATTCACTCAACAATTCTCTCAAGATTCCAGTACTTCTGGTAATCTGAGCAAAACTAATCTACTCCTGCCGGAAAGTGTTTTCTGAGCCATCTACTTCTGCCTGACAGTGTTTTCTGAGCCATCTACTCCAGCCTGATTGTGTTTTCTGAGCCATCTACTTCTGTCTGACAGTGTTTTCTGAGTCATCTACTCCTGCTTGATAGTGTTTTCTGAGCCATCTACTTCTGCCTGACAGTGTTTTCTGAGCTATCTACTCCTGCTTGACAGTGTTTTCTGAGCCATCTACTTCTGCCTGATAGTGTTTTCTGAGCCATCTACTCCTACCTGATAGTGTTTTCTGAGCCATCAACTTCTGCCTGACAGTGTTTTTGAGCCACCTACTTGTGCCATCTCAGATCTTCCATCTTCTCTCTCATCATCCCCAGTATTACCAAATTTTCAAGACCCCTTCATTTTTCATTATACAGCCAATAAACTCTGCCCGTCTTGTAACATTGTTTTCTTGCAATATTTTCTCATCATATTTCACTAATGTCCATGGAGCTCACAGCACTTTCCTTTGCTCACTGCACTGTTTGTTTATTCCCTGTACACAATTCCTGACCTTGCAGTAGTACTGAGCCCAATAACACTGCAAGACTCTCATCATCACTTCCAATGCCATATTCTTGTTTGTGTTTATGTTCTATATGTTTGTGGTAGACTGCCATTTTAATAAGCATTGATAAAACATGTAAAAACCTTTCTAATTCATTCATTCAGCATGTACTTTTTTCATCAATTTTAAAATCATTTCATTAATTTTAAAAACAGTAAAAGTTCCACCTTCTTAAATAAACTGTTCAGACAACATAAGATGGGCAGTTCAACAGAAAATTCAAGGTCAACTGTCCAAACTGAATATAAAAGATAAAATGTTTAAACAGAAAATTCAACAGGAACTGTTAAAACAGACACTGTAATATCGTTCTGCTCGTTCTCTCCATTTTAATCAGCTTTTTTCATGCCTAGGTGGTCTTATCCTCTGTGCCTAACCATTTCAGATATCATCACCATCATCTTCATCATTATCATCATTGAGCTTCTTGGACACATTCTGTATCTCTGTTTTGGGTCTTCTGATGATGCACTGTGTGAGGAAACAAAAAATATAATACAAAGTAAGACATCTGTGTACATCATGGTTACAGATTAAAACACCTATAAAATCACTGATTACCCAGTAAAACTGTGAACCAACTTTAAAAAAAAACTATCATTACTTGTAATGTGAAGGACGGCGAAACGAGAGGCAGACCAAAGACAACCTGGTGGAGAACTGTGGAGGCTGAGATGCAAAGCATGACTCAGAGTTGGAGCACGGCACGAAGAATGGCCACTGACCGGGACAAATGGGAACAGTTTGTTGCTACCCTACAAGACACCACTAGGTGTGATGGCCACTGACTGCTTTGTCAGTCAGGGACTAAGAATACAAAAAGAAGAAGAAGAAAGACATGTAATGTATGTGGAATAATATTTCATCTAAAGGAAGTTGTATCAAGTGACTCATTGGCCAAATATGATGATCTGGTTACAGACTTTAGACATGATGGGCTCAAAGCAAAAGTCCTGGCTGTAGAAGTAAGTGCAAGAGGTTTAGTATTATTAAAAATTTAGCTGAGCATCTATGGGCTTGCCCGCTGTGCAATGTCATCACTTCTGATCAAAAATAACAATTAGCTTTGGCTTAAATAGCAGCCAGAATCAAACCCCTCCATGAAAAGGATCCTAATGTTTTCATACTCATGGACACATTTACCATAAGATTTCTCTACCATTCATGCATGAACAGAACAGTCTATTTTAAAACTGGGATAAAACAAGATGACATCCAGATAGAAGCAGAAAGTCCAGTGACAAGGAGGACACTGTCAAGTCAGAAAAAAAGGAAAACATCCAAATTATAAGAATGTCCAATATGAATGCTGACAGTAAAGGATATATAAACATTTTCTGTCTCTAGTCTCGAGGGTTTACACTCTGACCAACTACATCCTATTGGTTACTAGGGTACTGTTGTTGTTATTTACCTAGGGCTGATGAGCGTGTCGCTCTTTCGCAGCCAATTTCAAGCTGAGAAACCCTTGGCTTTATCTACATTGTAGATCTAGGCTTTACTTGTGGCTTTTCTGCCATTCTGAAACTTGCTGAGTCATAAGCTTCAATTTATTTCCTGGGCATTCTACCCTGGTCTTGCATGCATTTAAAGGATCCTCACATCTGATTTTAAGCTGGATGGGGAAGCAGACTGGCATACTATGCATTCCCCACCATCCATGTGGCAGGACAAAAATACTGTACTCTGGTTCTAGGGCTCTCTTAAGGAACTGTCATGGCCTGCACAGAGCAACGTTCCAGCTATTCCTTCTGAGATCCTCCTGCATAAAGTTGTGACAGTCCAGTGACCATATAGATTTGCTTATTCTCCAGACTAAGTTTCGTTTAATAAATTGTTCAATGGTTTGTGTTGCAGTGGAATGAAAGGCTATACGGATGTAGATTCCCACTACGTTGTAGAGGAGAGTGAAAACCTCAGTTGGTTCTCTGACTAACCCCACTGTTCTTTTGCAGCTTGTTATTTGTCATTACCACCACCATAATATATACAATGTTAATTGGAAAACACAACTCCTTGACATCACACCAAGTACGCTAGATGATATATCAACTACAGATGCAAACGTTTTCTTATGTTTAATGAGAAAGAGCCCAGAACACAGTGTTGGTTCGAAAGTAAATATCAAATAGTATCTGAAAATTTATAGTGTTCATAGTCGTCTTCCTAGAGGCTGGAATACATTCTAAGTCGTCAGTCGTTTATATCAAGTCCTAAGTTGCCTGTTTGGTCACGTCAGCAAATATTTATAATAGCTGGTTGAGAATCTCTGAGCTAGCTTCTTGTAAAAAAATCTGTAGTTAACTTTATTGTTCTTTGCTGCAATTTTCATCTGGTTAAAGGGGCTTCTATAAATCGAAAGTTGTAATGGCCCCGTTTCTAAAAATGGTTAGAAGCACTCTTGCTATAATGTTCTCATGAGTAGTGAGTAGCCTAGCATCACACTGAGATTGATTGTAGCTTTATAAAGTCAATGGTCGAAATGAAAGAATATCTTCTTTATAAAGTCGCTTGACGAAACGAAAGTTTACTTTCTCCTGTCTCACGTGGTCACTACTATTTAGAACTTAATAGTTAGTTACCTCAATATGCTGACGAATCTCACCAAGGCTGCTGTAGGTAGTGCTGGACATTTCTGCTCCAGAGTACGTAAGTTTCCTAAATTGTTACTAGAAAATTCCGGGCAACGCTGGGTAATAACAGCTGGTTCTAACTACAAGTCAGCACTTCTGTCTGCTGTCTACTTCTACATGGTGGATTCCGAGCTCTCTCTTTGTTTTTGACTGTACTAATTCTAGTATTTATACTTTCAATTTGTCCTTGGCACCTCTATTGTTCTATGAGAAAATGTCATGATTTCATAATTTGTTAACCTGACCTCTGTATGAAATGCTGATCTCAGCATTTATCTTTTAAATCTAATAACTCTTTCTCATGCCCCAACAATATACTTTTACGTATATTCTCCTTAAAATGTCCCTTTTCCACGCATGTGTTCATCGCTCAAGATTAAAATTGAATTTATTTTCCTAAATGCAACTTACCTCTATCTACACTTCATTCCCTTCTCTTATTAATAAAATAAGCTGTCCCCAAATTATATTACTTTATCTTTGATTTTTGGTGTTATTGTCATAATTGTCATTTTCATGTCCACTGTTTATACTTACATCCACGAGATGTCTGTTTACAGTTACATCTCATAAATTCAACAAAACCACTTTCCAAATACACTGTTTTGTTTTTGGGCTGTCAGTTCTAGAATGACCTTCACCAGTGTGAAAACCATGGTATAAAACTTAAAAACTGTCACTCAAGTTTCCAACAACAATACAAAATGACCTGCACTTAATGCTAACTACAATACCAGTGCTGCTTTGTTTAGTCTAACCAAATTACTTTGATTGACAGTTCATGATCTCCAGTTCAACAGCGGGTGAGGCTGACCTTTAGTTTCAGTTTTGCAATTATTAGACTGTGAGAAATAATTACTGGATGTTCTTGCTATACATTAAGTTATCATTACAATGTATTAACTTATTCTTTATATTGTCTGAAAACAATGCTCCAGATGGAGCAAGCACCATGTTGTATTATTCACCATTTCCTTATTATTTGTTAATGTTTTACTTTGTAACTCAGATGTTTCTTTATGCTTCTGAGCACTGCACAGTCACACAAAGTCAACCAAGTAAAAGCCGGCGTTAGGTCTGGGGCTCAAGAAATACCCTTAAGCTTAATGTGCAATGATGGGTTCTCAGTATGTTTCACCACAGGGGAATCATGATGTTGGGCCACTCTGGTGTGGCTACTCAATCCCTGAAGTGTTGGCTAGGCAACCCAAAGGCCGCCTGTTTCCAAGATGCACCATGTGGAGATGCTTCAGGGTTTTGGTTAGAGATATAAACACTGGAATTCACATTAAAAACTGAGTGAATTCCTGTTCATCCCCTACTAGGGTTAATCTACATAAATTAAATTTCACAGTTTAAAATCTCTGCAAAGTGCTTCTTTCTTTTCTTAAGTTTATTACCAAGCTCATGATATACTGCTTTAACACTTTAATTACTTAATATATCTTTGTTTGTTCTAGTATGCCTGTTTGTCATCAACAGTAACTATGAATGTGTGTCCAGTTAGTTCGTGATTATGACTTGTAAATAAAGCCAATACTTATTTACTTAAAGTATGACAGTTTACTTTAAACTTTGAAACTTTACTGCAGTCACCTGCTTATTTTTCAATGCCTCAACCTGGCAATATACATAAGCACTGCCCAGGTGTTAATAATAAGGACATAAACTGGCAGCATAAAACACTTACCGACCACTTCAGGGGTTCCTTTTCAGCAAATACATAGCAGTCTACTAAGGTAAACAGTGTGATCAGATGTTTGGTTTCGCAGTTACACTTTTCATCAGCAGCCCAGTTAATCACCAGCTCAGGACATTTCATGTTTTTTCTAAATTTTGTAGACTTCAGTGGAAGTTGCTGTGGACAGACACCAAAAAAGATAACTGTGCTGCACAAAAGAATATATCAAAGGGTAATAACTGCTCTGCATTTCAGGCATGGAAATAACCTGAATAGCTGGCTCCCTCTTCGTCTCTCATGCCACACCTCAATAACATGATGTCTGTTACCTTGTTAACTCGTAGTTTGTTGCTGTAATGTCATTTTTGATATAATTCCTGCTTCATTCTTTTTTTATTAAACTGTTCATTATTTCTGGCCATATATTATTTTATGTTTTCTGTTTGTCAGTTGAATTATTTATCTCGAGCAAATCGTGCTTAAATTATGTTGGCAAATGGTAGATGTAGATTGACCAACATTTCAACAATAGTGAGTTGATAAATCCGTTGGGGTGAGAGTCCACATTTTATTAACGGCATGAATTCCACAAGACATTTCATCAATTGAATATACATAATGTTCAAGCAAATATAAGAATCGTCTCCTGAGTTTACTTCATTAAACGTTACAACGTCTTGTTATTTACTCGCGATTCCGTAGGTCGGTAATCCGGTAACGAACAGCTAGAGTTGAGCGATCATTATGCTTTGGATACTATTTAATCAAGATACTCCCTGAAATATATTTGATTTGAAGAATAATTCACTTCATCAAACTGAGACGTTATTTGTATCCATATCCAATAGGCAGACCCTGGTGCCATATAATAAAGAAACCCTTTACACAACTATTATCATCAACGGGAGCCTTATAAAATCGCGTCCGTCTAGGACCGAATCCAAATTACAAAGGGTACAATTATAATGTCGTCACGTGCTAGCTTACCAACGCGACACGTCATCCTAAATCTAGGCGACTCTACAACTTCGCGTTCAATACCGTGAAGCGTAAAACATAATATATATATTAATAGCATTTCAAAACCCACAATGCGCAACTTTTAAAAGAGCTCACTACAATAGTGGCTAACATCATAAATCCTCTCGTAACAATGTCAATCATTCATTATCCTTTGGGTCACCAAGAAGCCCAGACCTTAAACAAATGTATGCCAAGTCCTCCTGTCTCGTGCGATCAGCTCAATATCTTTCCATGCTTCCTCAGCATTTTCATTTCCACCTCCAGTTCTCTTCTCCATGCATTTTTTTGGTTTACCTCTCAATCAAAGAATCAATACACATTAGCTCCCAAAGGAGCACAGGCCTTCAACAAATGTGTGCCATCAGCTCAAGTTCTTTCCACATCTTCCTTATCATTTTCACTTCTGTCACCAGCTCTCTTCTCCGTGTTTTTTTTTTGGTCTACACCTGCATGTTTTTCCCTGGGGATTTCAGAACAAGGACTGCCTTGTTATCTTCTTCTTCTTCTTCTTCCGTCCTTAGCCACCGACCGTCAAAGCAGTCAGTGGCCATTACGCCTAGTGGCGTCTTAGGGCAACAGCAGATAGGTTTTCTTTGCCATTGTTTCCCATCACGCCTATTGGCGTCTTTAGGGCAACGGCAAATCAATCCATTTGCTGTCGTTTCCGTAATCGAAGTGACTGGCAAACGGGTGATCAGCCCGTTGGTTGCCTTGTTATGCTATCAACATATTTTCTCAACATGTGTCCTATCTACCTCGGTCTCTCTACAAAAAAAACTTCAAATAGCATGATGTGAGCCATTATTAATGAACTATCATCATCATTTCCCATTTCTCTCTGCACGGAGCATAATCATACCACTGAAGCTGGTCCTCTTGTATAAATCCTGCGCCTAAACACAGAACTGCCTTTACAGTGATAGTTTCCTGTAGCAATTTGTTTTACATGATAAGTTTGCCAGCCTCATACACACAACCTCATATTAATCTCGTACGACATGCCCGGGAACCACATGGGGTATACTGTAATACAGTACCTGAATTCTTATCAATCTGCAATGACAGCTAAGGCTTTCATATGTGGGCCTTTCACATTCTTGAAAGCTCTAATAACTGGCATCTGCAATACCAGCATCGTCATCATCAATTCTCTTTTCTCAACTTATGGAGCAAGCAGCCACCACTGGTTCCTTTGCACCCAGCATTCACAGGCTCTTGCAGTGGTGGTTCATGTAGCAATGTTTTTTATAAGATGAGGTTGTCAGCCCCATGCATGACACGTCCTGGAATACCATGCAGATCATACAATTTTTTGCTGTCTGATCTAGGATAACAAACTTACACTACTGCTACTTAGTCAACTCTCTTCTACCATGAGGTAGAGGTTTGGAGGAGGGAGCGCCAAACTATCTTATCAGCTGTCTTCCTTCTGGCCAGGTTCCAATCTAGTCCTCGGTCCTTCAAGGATTGTCTAATGTTGTCCTCCCAGTGGACTCTGAGTCGTCCTGGAGGTCTGGATCCCTGGCATTTACTTTCTCATACTTGTTGTGGTAGCCGATCTACACACTGATACAAAAGTCTGAGCAGACAAGCAAACATTCAATGCTACCTATATAAACTGAAGAAGTAATCAGTAATACTCTAATGCCTGTGAGGACAGGTTCATCTTTTCCTTCTCGTTCCTTATAGAGCATGGAGACATCACATCAGTGCAGCTGGTACCTTGCCAGAAAGCCAGCATCAAAGCACTGATGTACTCTTGTAGTGGTGATTTCTGTAGCAGTCTATTTCACATGATGAGGCTGCCAGCCAGATACACAACATCTTATTATTTGCCTTTTATGACATTCCTAAGGGAGAAGTGGTGATACTCTTTCTTTGTCTTCTTCGACATCCAAGGGAACTAAATGGGGCAGATTTTTGTCACGGCAGACTAGAAAAACTCTGATCAAACGTCCAACTATTCCATGTAATGCAAGATGAAAGGCAGCTGTAAACAAATGTTCAGTTCCTTGTGACATACAGAATTCACTGAATTATTGTGAAATAAAGGTACCAGTGTCTGAAACGGCTGTGTCTCGTAACTTTTCATGTACAAATATCTTAACGTATAGTTGCTCCTGTAGTGGCTGAACTCATGTCACAGATGTAAGGATATCTGGAGTATGCATAAAAAGCAATGTATCAATATTGGTTAACAAAATGTCCCACACAATCAATGTGAATTCTCTCCCACTGCTGTTCAGGATCACGTTGCCACTGTAACTGCTATGTGAACTGTCCTGATTGACTTGACATGAGGCTCATATCTTCGTTGTACTAAAGTTTTGGTACTGCTACTTGGCCATCAGATGTGCATCTTGCCCGCCCACTTTTTCATGAGCTACACTGAAATGTCACAGAAGCAGTAAATGTAGTGCTTTCTTGAAAAGTGATGAAGGATTGACGATGTGCCTGAATTCATCTTGCCCAAGTTAAATGTTCTTGTCATCAGATAAGTTTGGATAACAATCAAAATAAGGTCCAAGTATGTTATTGTTATCCTGGTTATCCTTGTTGCACAAATCTGTGGATTCAACTCAATATTTGCATTTCATCTTAGGATGTCTCAGACTTTGCTGAGAATCAAGAAACGATCCCACTGATCCTTCTGCTGGAAAAGTTTAGAAAATGATGGAATGTTAAAGTGAGAGACCGGCATAGGTGTTCATGCTGCTGTAGCAGATTCAAGTATAATCATATCTGCTAACAGATTTAATTGTCCCGTATGCTTGAAGACAGCTAGTTATTTTTGGTACATCACTTGAACTATCAGTTTCTCTGAATTCTCAAACAAATGAGATGGTGTCAAGAAGGTAAAACATGCTTATCATCTGACATTCAAGATACATCTAAAAATCTAAGAACTATTCCTCACTTTTAAAAAAAAAAGAATCCTAACAGACACCAAATCTGTAAAGATGTGTTCTGGGTTCAAACTCCAGTTCTGGCAAAAAAAAATAACAGGAGGATAACACATGGGACTCGTAACCTAAAAGGGTACTCCCACATGTGGAATGCTGAGAAGCTACAGGGACAAAACGCTTTGTTGGGAAAGGGGACGAATGAAATACTCTGAGGATCAGATGTCCTCTGAATACAATACATTCTGTGGTTTTCTATCACAGGTATTCAGCTCATTAATACTACAGAGAATTTCCTACTGACATGTAAGAAGTATGAACAACAGAGAATTAAAACTATACACAACAAGAACAAAAATGAATATATAAGGATTTGTGAGGGTGAGGTTCTTGTAATGCATGTTGATGATGACAGATGAATAGTGAATTGGGTGCCCTCCTCCCAATAGTTAACAACATGACAGGTGTGATAGACAGGGGAGAACACATGCATGCATATTCACACAATCTGACACTTTTCATTTACTCTATTTGGACTGATTGGAGTGACAAAATGATGCAATATTCATATACTGGAAGTCAAAATTATTATCTTGAATTAGCGACACCATATACATATTAATTATATCCATCAGAAGTCGATTGGGATATTTTTTCCTTTCTTTAAAAAAAAAAAAATAATGCTTAATTCCACTTACTTCAAGGTAAACCCTTTTAACAACACCGAGTCTGAGGATGAGAACATCAAATGACTTGTCCAGCACAGCCATCACCATGCCTGACTCTTCAAGAGGACCAGCTTCCTATAGTCAGATTCAAATGTCATATCTACCATGAAACAATGAATTAAGAAGAGCAGCTACAGCTATTACCATAAACAATTGCATGATTTCAATTAAAATGCACAAGCATAACATCCAATAATAACAGTAATGCACAACAAGGCATCAGGAGCCACAGTAGGGCAGTGGTTAGTGCAGTGGCTTCCAAGCTCGGTGGTCCATGGTTCGATCCCCAGTTGAGGTGTGATTTTTAGACCGCTGATAGCTCTGGGGTTGACCCAGCCTCATGAATTGGATCCAGAACAACTCTGGGAAGGTTAAGGCGGCCGGCGTGATGCTGACCACATCACCCCTAGTGTGCCGATGGTCACGAAAATATGGGGCTAACATCATATTCCCGATATGCCTTTTTTATTTAACAAGGCATCTGATGGTAACATGTTATTGGTAGCCATGGAAACAGCGTCCAAATAAGATTTTAATGCTATATTTCAATTCAATAAGGCTTTTTTATTGTATGAGTTCCAAGCAACAAAAGTGAACTGAAAGCTCATCATTGTATTTTAAAACTCATCAGATTTAAGATTTTTTTATATACAGGATATTGAGCTACACAACGTTAAAGGTACAAGGGGATTGACATAAGTCTTGGGCCTGACCATGAAGGAGTCGCAGGAGGAAGATGAAACTTGGCACATTTAAAGTTCATCATATTTGCACTGAATGTGTAAAGTATGCGTTTGTTTCTTCAATTGGTTTTCCCGCTACGGTGCACGGCGCAATGTACCCTATTGACCGGATCTGCTGCTCCAAAGATTTGACAAAACAATGGAAAAGAAGGAGGCCAGAGCTGTGATAAAATTTCTGATGTTTCAAGGAAAAACACCTACAGAAATGCACAGGGAGATGGAACCAGTGTTTCGTGATTCTTGTCCTTCATATACTTCGGTAAAAAACTGGTGTCAACAGTTTAAGTGCGGCCGCTCAAATGTTGCTGATCTGCCAAGATCTGGTAGACCAGCCTCAGAGTGCAACGATGAAAATGCAACAAGAGTGAAGAAAATCATTGACCAGGATCGAAAAATGACAATTGTGGAGATAGCTAGTAGAGTAAAACTAAATGAAAGAACAGTTTATAGAATTTTACACAGCAGACTGAACATGAGAAAAGTGTGTGCACGCTGGGTTCCGCGACTGTTGGCACGTGAACAGAAGCAAACCAGGGTAAATTGCTGTCAACAGTTGCTCAAAAAGTGTCAGTCAAAAAATTGTTTGGAGACCATGGTGACAGTAAATGAGACTTGGGTACACCATTATGACCACAAATCCAAAATTGCCAGCATGCAATGGAAAACCCCGGGCTCCCCAACACCTGTCAAGCCGAGGGTGCAGAAATCTGCAGGAAAAGTGATGCTGACTGTTTTTTGGGACGGCAAAGGTGTCCTTTTGAAAGATTATCTGCCTCGTGGCAACACAGTTAATGGACAGTACTATGCAGATCTTCTCACAAAACTAAGAAAGGTTGTGACCAGGAAACGAGGGATAACAGCGCACTCAAAATCTTCCTTTGCTTCAAGACAACGCGCCCTCTCACAAAGCACGGCTTGTGCAGCTAGCAGCACCCGATTTGAATATTGAAATTCTTCCACACCCACCATATTCTCCAGATTTGGCTCCATCAGACTTTTTTCTAATCCCAAATCTTAAAAAACAGCTAAAAGGAAATCATTTTGACAGCGATGAAGAGGTTATACTGGCATGTGATGACTGGTTTAGTTTGAAAAATAGGGTGTTCTACTCCCAAGGTCTTTTCAAGGTCAAGCAGAGATGGCAGAAGTGTGTCAATTCAGACGGTAGCTATATTGAAAAGGAATAAACACTATACAAAATTTCAGCTCTCTGTGACATGTCCTTCATGGTCAGGCCCAAGATTTATGTCAATCCCCTTGTAGTACCTAAAAATATTTTTTTTAATGTTACATTACTTGATATAAATCAAAATTTTGATAATCACAATACACCAGCCTAGAATGTCTTTGGAGGCAAAGGCAGCTATTGCAGCCTTAATGTGGTTGTCTGAAACTTCATTAAAAAAGGCAGTTATTGTGTCAGACTCTCAGCCCATGCTTTGGAAGGTTCAAAGTGGATGGCACTATCCTGGTCATGCAGGGGTAAGCGGTAATGAGGTAGCTGACAGACTAGCCTCATAGCATACATAGCGGATATGGATAAGTGAGAAATACTGAGGACAATTAATGATCGCTGTTGAGGCATGGTTATGCTTTAAGGCATATGCCATATATTTAAAGAGATATAGTTACGCACATTTTTTCAAATTATATAAATGATTTTTGTTAGAGATGATACCTCACAATTGCAGTGTCTCTATGTGACGCTAACAAGTGTCCGCGTTCGTTTCTAGATGACTATGTTCATAGCCTTTCATTAGTTGACATGGTCCTGTGTGGACACATTCTGAATTTGCTCCCTGTTGTGAGCTATGCTAATCTATAAGCGCATTCGTTATGCAGCTTGAGCCATTAGGCCAGTATATTATTTACCAGCCATGTTGTGCTGTCGTTGTAAATGTGCAATGTTAGTCACTAAGTATATTCTTCATTTGTTAAGAGGCCACAGAGATATATTTCGCGTCTTGCCGTAGTGCTCCAACTGGATCACACAGTATCTAGTTGCTAGTTGTATCAGTCTAAACTGTTGACGTCTACTACATATTTATATATATGCCTGTCAAAACAGGATTGTTGCTGCTTGATGCTATTTTATCATGTACTATACACCAAATGCTGTTATTAAAGATGCAAGCTTCGGATGCAGTTTATCATTACCAGTTGTTTCAACGTTCAAGTTATGGTGTTGGTTTTAAACGCATACTCCTTCAAGAACCGATACACGAACATTCGCATTAACAAATAGCCAGTACCAAAAATGGTATGCACAATCAACCGAGCCAATTTTACTAATCAACACCACCATCTCAATACCTGGTTGTAACAATCACCTGTAAGAGAATGACACTGCAACAGATGAATCAACAAGGTTAAGATTGTCGGAATTTGGCATCAAACTTAAGGCTAGCAGGGATGGGCGTATGAGGGGATGCATCTGTCGTGTATTCAATCAACGCGCTACAGGACCAGTTTGCATTCATTCCCTTTGAAATAATCTGAGGGAGACTGAGCACCTATTGGTTTGCCTAGGGTGTAATGATGTTGATTCTGTTCAACAGGAATAATAACAATAGAATGTGTTCGGACAATTGATTTTAAGGAGCTAACTTACAATATGAACAGTATGATCGTGTATACATGAATGTTGGCTTCACAAGAGAAGCACATTGACAGTATAGCCTTTCTCCCTGCCACAGAGAAAGAAGCCTGAGACAGACTGACAATTTTATGAGATAGAGATAAATGTGGCAATATGAGAATGAGTAATGAATGTACGATCTAATAAATGTGGCAATATGAGAATGAGTAATGAACAATCTAATAAATGTGGCAATATGAGAATGAATAATGAACAAACAATCTAATGAATGTGGCAATATGAGAATGAGTAATGAATGAACAATCTAATACATGTGGCAATATGAGAATGAGTAATGAACGAATAATCTAATAAATGCGACAATATGAGAATGAGTAATGAACAAACTATCTAATAAATGTGGCAATATGAGAATGAGTAATGAACGAACAATCTAATAAATGTGGCAATATGAGAATGGGTAATGAACGAACAATCTAATAAATTTGGCAATATGAGAATGAGTAATGAACAAACAATAAAAAAAATGTGACAGTATGAGAATGGGTAATGAACGAGCAATCTAATCAAAGTGGCAATATGAGAATGAGTAATGAATGAACAATCTTTATTTTAAAAGGGTGGAGAATTGGGTACACAGTCCCATGTAACATTCTGCCCTCTGCACAAGGAAAGGGAAGAAAAATACCAAAAATCAGATAATTAGCTATATTTGAACACAAATGACAATTCTATGTGTACTATATATATATTGGGAGCCGCGGTAGCATAGTGGTTAGTGCACTGGCTTCCTAGCTCAGTGGTCTATGGTTCGATCCCCAGATGAGGTGGGATTTTTTTAGGCCGCAAACGACTCCTGGGTCGACCCAGCCCCAAATGGGTACCAGAGCAACTCTGGAAAGGTTAAGGCGGCCAGCGTGATGCTGACCAATTTTAGCTCCCCAGGGAGCACAGGCCTTCAATAAATACATGGCAAGTCCTCCTGTCCTGTGCCATCCGCTCAAGTTTTTTCCATATTTTCCTCATCTTTTTAACTTCTGTATCCAGCTCTCTTCTCCATGTGTTTTTGATCTACCTCTGCCTCTCTTTTCCTGTGGATTCCAGAACAAGGACTGCCTTGTAATGTTATCAACAGGTCTCCTCAATGTGTGTCCTATCCATCGCCAGAATCTTCTTCTCATCTCTTGTTCCACTGGCACTTGTCTGGTTCTTGTCATCAGTTTCACATTTGTGACTCTGTTATACCATTTTAATCCTTTTATTCTACGAAAGCACCCATTTATGAAAAGTCTGTAGATTTTTTATTGTTGTTTTCCATGTTTCAGAGCCATACAATAGGACTGACTTGACATTTGAGTTGAAGATTCTTATTTTCATGTTGAACTTGATTTCTCTTGATCTCCATGTTTCCAAATGCAATGAAAGATCCTCTTGCTTTTTGTATTCTTATTTGGATATCATTGTCTTTCCCTCCAACTTTGTCTATATAGCTGCCAAGGTATGTGTACGATTCTAAATCTTTTAGTGGCGTTTCTTCAAGTTCAATCATGTTATTATTTCTAGCATTAATTCTCATTATCTTTGTATTTTCCCAATGTATTTTCAGATCCACTTGCTGTGACCTCTCATCGAGTATTTTCATTTTGTCTTGCATCTGATTATGGTTATTGGACAGAAGAGCCAAGTCATCTGTAAAATCTAGATTTTCAAGCTGTTTAGTCAGATTCCACTGGATTGCATTTCTGTTTCCATTAAATACAAAACAATTATAAAAATATTCACAAGCAAGTTTTTCAAAAAAAGGGAACACGGAAAAATGCACCACATTTTTTAAACTCTAAATAAGCCATTAAAAAAAAAAAAAAAAAAAAAGCAAACAATATAAAGACAAACCTTGACAAAGATTGCAAAATACATATCACTACTGCGGTCTGATGCCATCTTGGCATTCTGTTTCTTATCATTGCAGTAGTCAGCCTGTTTCTGCAATATTTCAGTAGCCTTATTGGTAGCAGCTGAGTAACCTATGAATAATAATGCACTACATGACGTTAGGTATGACATTTCCGAGACAAATGATGATGTGAAATTTAAACAACAGTGGAAATCTATTTCACAGACAAATATACGAGGGGCGTTCAGAAAGTAATGCACCACATCGTTTTTCTCAGGAGCTCTTTATTAAAAAAGCATGAAATTTATATACAATATTCATGGATATACCAACGGGCTGATCACCCGTTTGCCAGTCACTTCGATTACGGAAACAACAGCAAATGGATTGATTTGCCGTTGCCCTAAAGACGCCAATAGGCGTGATGGGAAACAATGGCAAAGAAAACCTATCTGCTGTTGCCCTAAGACGCCACTAGGCGTAATGGCCACTGACTGCTTTGACGGTCGGTGGCTAAGGACGGAAGAAGAAGAAGAAGATTCATGGATATGTCATGTAAACATCGGTATTATTCAACATAATCCCCATCAACTTGTACGGCTTTATGCCAGCTCGAAACAAGTGCATGTATTCCTAGCCCGTACCAGATTTTGTCTTGATCATGTAGCCATTTCTTCGCTGCATGAATCACTCCTTCATCATCTTCAAACCTTGTCCCACGAAGTGCATCTTTAAATGGACCAAATAGATGAAAATCAGAAGGTGCACAATCGGGACTATAGGGTGCATGGGGTAGTACAGTCCAACCCAATTTGGTGATTGCTTCCCGTGTTGCCAGACTTGTGTGAGGGCGCGCATTGTCGTGAAGGAGAAGCAGGTCTGCTGGATTCTTGTGCAGCCGAACTCTGCGAAAACGTTGATTGAGTTTTTTCAATGTCTTAATGTAAGCTTGCGAATTGATTGTCTCTCCTCTTGGCATAACGTCCACAAGAATCACACCTTCAATGTCCCAAAAGACTGATCATGACCTTTCCAGCTGAAGAAATTGTCTTGAATTTCTTTCTTCTTGGTGATTGCGGATGATGCCACTCCATTGACTGTCTTTTTGTCTCAGGTTCAAAATGTGCCCAGGTTTCGTCACCTGTAACGATCTTAGCCAAAAAGTTCTCTCCATCAGCATTGAAACGCTCCAACAATTCAGAAGAAATTGCTTTCCTTTGCAATCGGTGGTCATTTATGAGACTTTGAGGAACCCATCTTGCGCAAACCTTAGAAAATCTGAGAGTTTTTATGACTGCATTTGCACTACCAATGCTGACTGACAGCTGTAAGGCCAATTGTTGAGTAGTGATTCGTCTATCAGTAAGAACAATGCCCTCAGCATTTTAACATTTCTGCGTTGGTGGCTGTGGCAGGATGTCCACAGCGCGGCCGATCAAGCAGCTCCGTATCTCCACTTCCTGATTCTTTGATTCTCTGAACCCAGCGACTAACTGTACTCCTGTTGACTGCAAAACTTCCATACACATCACATAGACGCTTGTGAATATTCACAACAGTTTCCTTTTCTGCAACGAGAAATTCTATCACAATTCGCTGTTTATAACGCAAGTTGCTAACACGCTCCATTTCAACGGTTTAGGACAGCCGTATTATTTGGCCGGTTGCAGTGCAATTTGGTGCACACAATAGGCACATGCAATATTTGAAGTGTGCAAAATTTCATGCTTCTATCTTCATTATTAGCTGAGAAAAACGATGTGGTGCATTACTTTCTGAACACCCCTCGTACTTAGCTGGGAGATGGGAATATTTATGCTTCATAATCTAGAAATAAAAGAAAATGAACTGTTGGAAAGTCAACTTAAAAACTCATTCTTCCATTGAAAATAAGTAAAATATTAACCATTCTACAAGGTAACTGAAGGAAACATTCACTGTCTATACATAAATTCTTCTTCCTCGTTTGCCCTGAAAAGGACGGTGGTTGTGTTGTGTCTGTTTACGCCGTAGCTGTGATATCTGCACCTTTCGGTCGACACATCCGACTTCAGCACAGCATTTTTTGGGACCGGGTTTGCCTTCCCTCTTCGATCCGTACTCGCTCAGCCAGACTGCACTGCTGCAGACTGTTTCCAGGACCACCACGTGGAGGTGGAGTACGGTCTTGGTCAGCTCTGGTTCGCTGACCCTGATGCAAGCAGTCAAGCTATGGGTCGCTGACTGCATTCTCTATTGCTGCATCTTTTGGTCCCAAAAAAAAAAAATGAAATAAATGAGATGTGAGGGAGAAAACTCTGTTTCAAACACACCTAATTAAAAATAAATGAATTCACAAAAATGCCAATCTCTGCTTTACACTAAAGATAATTAATTACATGAACTGAGCGATTATGCCGAAAAGAGTGGGCATCAGATGGTCGACGGTAATGTGCCAATTAATTCAAAGTGTTTCCTCAAACAACTAGGTCAGTGAATTTTTTTTTTTTTTGTGAACAATAAGATGAATTACTGATTAATATCATCAATTCTATTGTATGGAAAATTGTCTTGTTTTTTTTTTTTTTTGTCCGCGCATTTGGTAACAATCCAAATTAAGTAAAACATTATATGCGCTAGAGGATACAGCTACAAACTGTTTCACTGTCAATAAATAAATCAATAACTGAGGTGAGATAGACAGGTGTAAATCTCTCTGTTCCAAACACTGCTAATAAAACATAAAAGAATTGGGAGCTGAAAACCTGTTTGGCAGGCAAGATAAAAACACAAAATGAGTGATTATATTGTTACTGTCTTTCAATTTCACACTTGATATTTTAATTTTTTTTCTGTTTAGAAACTGACAATCCATTTCTGTAGTTTTCAAGTCTACTTTGCTCTGATCAATGCTTGATTTGCCAATGTTCTTGTGACTCTGGCAAGTTTATTTTCTATGTGTGTGCTACATTTCACCCTTATTCTACAATTATCTATATGTGCTAAATCTCACAACTGTTATACTGTTTTTTTCCATATGTGCTATATCTCACAGCTATTCTAAGATTCTACTCTATATGTGCTATATCTCAGAGCTGTTCTATGACTCTTCTCTACATGTGCTAAGTTTCACCCTTGATCACAGTTCTTCTCTGTGTGCTATATCTCACAGCTGTTCTACAATTCTTCTCTATTTGTGCTATATCTCACAGCTGTTCTATGATTCTTCTTTCTATGTGCTATATCTCACAGCTGTTCTATAATTCTTCTTTCTATGTGCTGTATCTCACAGCTGTTCTACGATTCTTCTTTCTATGTGCTATATCTCACAGCTGTTCTACGATTCTTCTTTCTTTGTGCTATATCTCACAGCTATTCTACGATTCTTCTTTCTATGTGCTATATCTCACAGCTGTTCTATGATTCTTCTTTCTATGTGCTGTATCTCACAGCTGTTCTAAGATTATTCTCTATGTGCGCAAAGTTTCACCATTGTTCTAGTTATTCTCTGTGTGCTATATCTCATAGCTGTCCTACAGTTCTCTATGTGTGCTAAGTTTCACCCTTGTTCCACAGTTCTTCAGTGTATGTCCTACATACATCGTTGTTCTAACGCTCTTAGGCACTTATTTCATACACTGAAATGTATCACTTTATACTGCTACTACTAATGAAGAAACCTCCTTGAGCGCTACTTTTTTTTCCCAATTTATTAATTAAATATTTTAAGTTCATTTCACATTTATTCTCTTTCACTGCTTTTTTATCTATTTTAATAACCCACTTCTGATATTTTCATATTTGATTTACACAACCAAATGCCAGATTGTTCTTCCCATCCTGTTTAATGCTATTCACCAATGTTCTAGAATGCTATACATTATTACTTTATATATGAAACCCTGAAAGATGATCATATCTGCACATAATATTGGTGATGATAAGGAACGAATGAAATCTTTATTTCATCAGGGTAAAGAAATAGACACTATTGCCTTCTTACATTTCTGCCCTGCAATAACACAATTCTCAAAAAGTTTTCAAATTAAAAAAATTCTTAACTTCAATAATAAGTGATCAATATTATCAATCATATTCAGTAACTGAGAGCACACATACATGCACAGAGAGAGAGAGAGACAGAGAGAGACAGACAGACAGCCACATTATCCTGTGAAGAGTATGAGGATCTCAATACCCACCTAATGATGCAGCCAGCAGTCTGTGCACCATAATGTCCGGGTAACGTCTGATGGGAGACGTAAAGTGAGTGTAGAGTGGCACATTTAAGGCATAATGGTGGTATAAGGTCTCATCGGGAAATATACCAGCACAGAAGTATCTGGCAAACTATCAGAGGTTTAAAAAAAAAAAAATGGCATCGTGTTAGAAAAATAGAATGCATGAGTTAATTCCAATGTTCATGTTGTGTGACTGTGACAATTTATGACCACAAAGCAGAATCAATGAGCTTAAACTGGGACCATAAGGTTTCAGGTTAGTAAGGCTCTGACCGCCTGAAGCGGGATGTGCTCTGCCAAGTTCAAAACTGCCCAAGATACAGCATGAATAAACACAATAGTTAAAGTTTTCATTCATTTCTATTTTTCATTCCTTATGGAACAAAGAGACATCACTATGGTTGGCCTCTTGCAGGAAGTGCATCAAAAGTCCCAATGCTCTTTAAGTGGTAATTTCAGTATCAAATTGTTGAACATAATGACACTGCCAGCTCCATGCACAATATCATATCCATTTATTATCATCATCAGCTGCCATCTCTACACTGAAGGTCAGCTGAAATCGTTCTCTAACGTCTTGTCTTGGTGCACTCTGATAAGACTCTTTCCTGTTCATCTCTTGATGTTATCTTCCCATTTAAAGGGTTGTCTTCCTCTTGCATGCTTCCCTTCAAATCTTCCTTCTATTTTGGCCTTCAGTATAAGGTGTTATGTCTTTTTACACCGCCAAAATATTTTAGCCATCTAATTTTGATCTCCTTTATTAATTCTCTTTTCATTCCGAGGTTTTCCAAGACATTTTTATTTGTTTGATTCTCTTTCCCCATCCCTCTATATATCCACATCTCAAAGGCCTCAATTATTTCTTCTAATTACTTGTTCATTGTCCATGTTTCTACACCATACAATAAAGAACAACATCACATTACTCATCTCATACAGTTTGCTTCAGGGAGCAGCAGTGCCTCTCATCAGAGTCCCCAAGATCTGCACAGGGTGAGTTAAGTGTTAACATCTCATTAAAAGGCCCCATGTAGTTACCGGGGGGTCTCTGAAGAAACAAGTGGCTACTGCTGCCTCCGGCATATCATAAGAGGAGACTATGAGGTTGTGCATAAGGGTACAACCTGATCATGTGACATAGACTGCTACATAAACCACTGAGCGCTCGACTGACTGAGTGGTTAGAGTGCTGGTCTTTCACAGCAAAGGTGCGAAGTTCAATTCACTGTATCGACACGCTCTAGTCTACCCTGCTGTAAATGGGTATCTGACTTTGCTCTTGAGTTAGGGAAGGAAAAGGCAGTGAGGAAGGGAACTGGTCACCCCTGTTTTCAACAAAACCAGTTGCCGTCCAGAAATCTTACTCTGAGTTTCAACTTCTGTGTCCTCTTTGCCTTTCAGCCTCCCAGCGAAGCACACATTAACCAAATCTCTCCAAGACTTGACTTTCCTCGATGGCCTTATCCAGTTCTTTTGATCTTACTCATCCTTCTTTCTGTTTCATGTTATCTTTTTCGAGTGATTTGCACTTGCATCTTTTTTTTCTTCTAGATTCTAAGCTTCAAAACACTAATTTAAGCCTGAACCAAAATCATATCTTGTGATTTAGAAGGGATTAAACCATCTGACAATACATGCTTACCTGCATAGGTTTTGATATTAGAACAACAAGAACCTGTAGTCTTGCCAAGGAATATTCATCTTCCTCATAATATTTCCGTAAGGAACGCTGTGGGATAGAAATATATGTGTATATATAGGTAAATGCACTGGCTTCCTAGCTTGGTGGTCTATGGTTCGATCCCCAGTTGAGGTGGGATTTTTTAGACCGCAAATGGCTCCGGGGTCGACCCAGACTCATGAATTGTGTACCAGAGCAAGTCTGGGAAAGTTAAAGCGGCCGGCGTGATGCTGACCACATCACCCCTAGTGTGACGATGGTCAAGAAAATATGGGCCTAACACCATATTCCCAATATGCCTCAATGGGCGTGTAACAGGATCCTAAACCCTTTATAAGTAAATATTCATACAAATAAATGTACAAATATATTCAAACCATTTTAAGGACTCAAACCCTACATTAAATCTATTATAGCTACGTTGCCCCATGTAGTTCCATGAGGGCCTCTGAGGAGACAAAGAAAGAACAGAACAACTGGGCCTTCAGACATGTAACAGATGACTAATATGAGGTTCTGTATGGGCCCCCCAATCTCATCATGTAAAATAAACTGCTATAGAAACACAAACACACAAGCTCACACTCACACACATTTACAAACACACAAGCTCACACTCACACACATTAAGTAGTACAGGATAATGTATAAACAAGCAGATACATTCAAACATTTTTATTACACTGTAATACATTACAATGTATCCATCTACAAAGTTTCTGAACTTGAAGATCTATCCACATAAAAGAATAAATCCACATTTCCACATAAAAGAATAAATTCACATCTATCCACATAAAAGAAGAGATCCACATATATCCACATAAAAGAATAAATCCATATCTATCCACATAAAAGAAGAAATCCACATCTGTTCATTTAAAAGAATAAATCCACATCTATCCACATAAAAGAATAAATCCACATCAATCCATATAAAAGAATAAATTCACATCTATCAAAATAAAAGAATTTAATCCATATTTATCCACATAAAATAATAAATCCACATCAATCCACATAAAAGAATAAATTCACATCTATCCACATAAAAGAATAAGTCCACATCTATCCACATAAAAGAATAAATTCACATCCACATAAAAGAATAAATCAACATAAAAGAATAAATCCATTTTTATCCACATTAAAGAATAAATCCACATCTATCCACATAAAAGAATAAATCCATATCTATCCACATAAAAGAATAAATCCAAATCTATCCACATAAAAGAAGAAATCCACATCTATCCATATACAAGAATAAATCCACATCTATCCACATAAAAGAATAAAGTCCACATCAATCCACATAAAAGAATAAATCCACATCTATGTGGCAGAGATATTATGATTAATAGATTTCAGATATCTATTCTTTATTCTACATTTGTCTTTTACCTTTCTTTCGCTCTTTTACCTTTTTTTCACATACGCTCGATTGGTATTACCTTTCTTTCACATACGTTCGATTGGTACTTTTTCCTCCCATATTCAAACCTTTCTCATTTTTCTAATTTAGCAAGCATTTAATTGCTGTTTGCTATCTTTCTTTGATGTGAGTTTGCCAGCAGACCTGATTAGCATATGTGAGCCGGTTTCATTTAATTTTTAACGACAGAGATCGAGTAATCGTTGTAAGAGATTAGGTGGAGAACCAGAGGTGAGCAAAATTTTATTACTCCCCCTTGGAAATCTGTTCGCCTGTGAGTTAATTATTCACGGTGAAAGACTTTGAGATGAAAGACGGGTTTCGCTCGTTGACCACGTCTGTAAGTAATAAAGTAATTAAACATGGTCTGGTCAAATTTTGATTTGCCTGAGTTCTGGTTCGGCTAGTTTGTAGATTTCTTTTCATCTTGGAATCTGAACAAAGAATTTACTGTAGGTGTTAGGTCTGGTTTTTCGGTGGATTATTAACTTATTTCCTTTCATTAGAGATATATATATATACCACAGAAATCTAACTCAAATTCATTCAGACTCCGCAGTTTCTCTGGACATATCTAGCAGCGTTTCTAGATTACTTTATTAAGTAAAATCTCAGTTTGCATTGGAGAATAGTCTTAATAAGTTCTGTTTTGGAGGTAATATATACTGACTAGTATTGTCGAGTGATAGAACTGTTAGTTTGAATTATATCTGCACTAGATTTTGTGCAGAGTGTTTTGCCAGTTAGGTCAGTCAGATAATTCTCTAAGTTTACTGTGTTACAGTGGATAGCAGAATAAATAATAATTTCTAGCTAAAACTCATTCAGCTATAAATAAATTTTATTCATTGCTAGTAACCAGTCAGTGAATATTTTAGCTAACTGGTAAATGCACTGATACATCATGAGTGTTGACGAAATATGTATTTATATCTAATTCATGATGATTGATTTCTTTTAATGACTAGAATTTATTTCACGGGAGTTTAAACGATAAGACGAGTCATAAGCTTGTAGTTTATAATTTAAGTTAAATGACCGACCGAAGTGAACATATTCTATTTACGCATAGGATTGTGTATACTATTAGGGTTGAGTATTTATGTTTTTCTCTTCTTTATACAGTATCTGGGTCAAACCCTAAACCTACCAGCGGGTTTTTCCATGAGCGTATGAGGATAACCATAGTAAAGAACATTTGTATTTAATCGTTGGGTTTTCATGGTAAACCTGTCTGGCATTGTGTGTGCAACCAGATGGAGACAGAGTACCGACCTAAAAGACATTAATACTAAATGCTGTAACAAGGCCTATCGAGCCAGATTATATTTCTTTCCTAAATCTCATTTACATTCAGCCTATATGGCAATTTACGAACATTAACATTTCCGACGGTTTGATCATTTGTGGTGTATCCAAGAAGTTTATACTGAGAGAAGTTACCAACCTGACATTTCCGAAGTACTGGAAATCTCAAGAATTCTGACACTGTGAGTCCTGTGGCATCTCTTACCTGAACTGATTTCTAGCGACATAAACAGTAATCCTAAAATATAAACAGTGAAGATAACGCTCCCCGGAGTCTTGGAATTAACCGGTCACTGTAGAGCTGGGGTTGTCTTTGCTAACAGAACACTGGATGTGCTGTGAGTGTGTGTCCTATGATTGCGCCAGGAGGTGAAAAGTCCAGTTTGTAGGTAAGAACGAAAGCCAGTGGCCACTGTTGAATGAGTAGAACGAAAGCAGGAACGAGTGATTCTTTCATTGTATAATTCTAACACCCACTTTGTATTTCTGTTGTGCAATTATTTCTAATGCTGTTTCCTCTTAGAATAGATTAATGTATCAACTCTGTTCTTAACTGTAGAGGGAAATCCTAGACCATAACGTATAAATCTGTGACTCTTTGGAGGCTATAACTTTTTCTGCTAACAGGATCGTGGGCTCAACAGAGGGGGAAAGGATTACACCTATGGGTCTATTCTTTTAGCAATTCATTACCTTATGTGTATGTATATTTATATGTGATTGATATTCTAAATTTTATGCTTGTGGTGAATTGTCTTATGATAAATAAAATTTACATAAACTTATTCAAGTGTGTCGGTCAGCTCGTCCCAAAATATCTATATTCCATTGTTATAGTTTTCACGTCTGTGCGTCTAACTGTCGTCACTTATGTGTGTGTGTCGGTGAGTGGTTGATATATAGTACATCTATATAACTGAGTAATCTGTCTGACAAATACTTTCTGTAGTAGAGATAGGCTGAGCGAGAGGATCTCCTTGAGTCTCAGGGACAGAATTACCTAGTTTCCTCAATCTCACTCGTGAAAAATCTATTTCTTATATTATCTCCCACTGAGTTATACCTGTTCTATTTCTATTCAGAAGGGACCAATCTATGTCTTAATTCCCCTATCACAAATCTACATCAATCTATCCATATAAAAGAATAAATCCACATAAAAGAATAAATCTACGTCTATCCACATTAAAGAATAAATCCACATCTCTCCACATAAAAGAATAAATCCACATCTCTCCACATAAAATAATAAATCCACATCTCTCCACATAAAAGAATAAATCCACATCTATCCATATAAAAAATAAATCCATATCTATCCGCATAAAAGAATAAATCCACATCTATCCACACAAAAAGAATAAATCCACATCTATCCATATACAGAACAAATCCACATCTATCCATATAAAAGAATAAATCCAAATCTATCCACATAAAAAATTAATCCACATCTATCCACATGAAAGAATAAATCCACATCTATCCACATAACAGAATAAATCCACATCTATCCACATAAAAGAATAAATCCAAATCTATCCACATAAAAGAAGAAATCCACATCTATCCATATACAAGAATAAATCCACATCAATCCACATAAAAGAATAAATCCACATCTATCCACATAAAAGAATAAATCCACATAAAAGAATAAATCCACATCTATCCACATAAAAGAATAAATCCACATCAATCCACATAAAAGAATAAATCCATACTCAACATTTACTGCTACGTTATTATCACTATCTCCATTGTTTTTGTTTTTTTCACTCATTACAGAGAATGGAGGCACCGCTGCAAATGGCCCCCCATTGAAGAAACATTTATAACACATAAGGAAGGGAAACCCTGTAAACAGTAAATAAATATTAGACAAACATAAAGGTATGTTTTCAGGCACTCGTAAGAAATAAAGAAGTAGAACACTAGACAACAGAAAAACAACAGACGTGAGTGGCTTACCCAGGACTCGAACCCAGGACCTTCCGTGCAACAACCCCATTGAAGAAGCCTAAGCCAGAGAACAAACTCTTGCAACAGTACTTTCTGAGTTTTTTTTTTTTTTTTTTTAAGGTAAAGTATTCTGTTCAACCCTTGATGGGTTATAATTAGGATATATAGTGTATTAAATTTAACAGAATAAAATCCGATTTCTGATATCTAAATACAGTCTCTCCCCCCCAATATAGTAAATCAAATTTTAAAATATATGAATGTACGTGTGTGTGCCCTCTCCCTTCCAAAAAAAACAAAAAAAAACAAACAAACAATTAAAATTTAAAAAAAATAAAAATACAAACACCAACAGCAACAACAAAAAGTAGTCTCTCACAACTGCCCTGCCGCCAACAAGGTGAAAAGGGGTGAGAAAGCCAAGGGGCGTCCAGGAAGACACCCAATCCACCAATTATCTGCCATCATTTACACGAGCACCCCATCAGACTACCTCTCATCATCACTGATCCTTATATATCAATCTTAGTTCTTGTTATATAGTTTTACTCAATCGTGTGATTCTGTAGGTCTATCTATGCTCAACACCTGTTCCACACTTATGGATGAATTGCACACCTGTAAATAATCTAATATTGGTTTTCTCTGCTGTTTATACTTTATGCATTTTAGTAGGAAATGCTCTATTTTATATTTAGAGCATTCTGAGGTTTCTAGCCCCAAATACAACCTCATATAAGTCACTTTTCAAAACACACAGGGGTCCTATTCTTTATAAGCTTCCTGAGAGACAATTAGGAACAACATGGGGCCTGCATTATCAGAATTGAATAGTTATTTCAACCTTTACCCCCTCACCCCTTCAGCAACACATACCTGCAAGTCACCTGCTGATGCTGCACTGATCTGGAGTCCTAAACTTTCACACAACTCTTCCTGTGGCCGAGAAAAGAATAGCATCATGCTTGAGACCTCACACAATCTTGTTTAAAAAATCTTTGACTCATCATTTTAAAGAATAGCCTCATGCTTGAGACCTCACACAATCTTGTTAACTTAATCTTTGACTCATCATTTTAAAGAATAGCATCATGCTTGAGACCTCACACAACCGTGTTAACTTAATCTTTGACTCATCATTTTAAAGAATAGCATCAAGCTTGAGACCTCACAATCTTGTTAAAAAAAATCTTTGACTCATCATTTTAAAGAATAGCATCATGCTTGAGACCTCACAAAAGAATAGCATCAAGCTTGAGACCTCACACAACCTTGTTAACTTAATCTTTGACTCATCATTTTAAAGAATAGCATCATGCTTGAGACCTCACAAAAGAATAGCATCATGCTTGAGACCTCACACAATCTTGTTAACTTAATCTTTGACTCATCATTTTAAAGAATAGCATCAAGCTTGAGACCTCACACAACCTTGTTAAAAAAATCTTTGACTCATCATTTTAAAGAATAGCATCATGCTTGAGACCTCACAAAAGAATAGCATCAAGCTTGAGACCTCACACAACCTTGTTAAAAAAATCTTTGACTCATCATTTTAAAGAATAGCATCATGCTTGAGACCTCACACAATCTTGTTAACTTAATCTTTGACTCATCATTTTAAAGAATAGCATCAAGCTTGAGACCTCACACAATCTTGTTAACTTAATCTTTGACTCATCATTTTAAAGAATAGCATCAAGCTTGAGACCTCACACAATCTTGTTAAAAAAATCTTTGACTCATCATTTTAAAGAATAGCATCAAGCTTGAGACCTCACACAATCTTGTTAACTTAATCTTTGACTCATCATTTTCCATTATGCTCCCATACGGAGCATAGGGCCACTAATGCCATTGGTTCCCTTGAAGGAAACCTGCACCAAGCATTGACATGCTCTTGCAGCAGTGGTTTCTGTGGCAACACAATGATGTTGCCAGCCCTATGCACAACCTTGTATGACATGCCAGAGGGGGCCGGTAGTCCTATTATTTCTTCAGAGACCCCAGAGAACTACACAGGGTGGCCCCTGACTTTAAAGAACTAAAATAACATGGTTATGAAATAGAATCCTTAACTTCGTTTGGTTTGGTTTTGGTTTTAAGGATCATCTTCACTGAACACAGACAACTCCATAAGTGCTCTGATCTCCTCCCTTAGATCACACAAGGAGGATCTCAGCACAGTGCACGAACTCCGTAGCACTGACGAGGATCCCAATGTGTGTATGCAGGAATCACACTTTCTATAAATATTGGTGTGTGGTGGGTAGGTTTCCTAATTTGTAAATCTTGCCATGCTAGCGGCCATATGGCATACTCTTTAGGATTTCCAACTGCCTAGGGATTTTTAACGCGTGCAACTTGCACATGGGACTTCCTATTTTTTCGCCATTATGCTAGGCAAGGCATCTGATCTCACAACCCAGGAACGGAGGGGTGTATGAAATCATTAGGAAATGCCATATCTCTTAGCCACTCTGATAACACTTTAGTAAAAGGATCTCTGACTTCACAGAGACATATTAGCAAAGGGGAAAAACATGTTTTAGCAATCCACTTTTATTTTCATTACCATGTGCATTCAGAAAAACATAAAATACATTTTCCATACATTCTCTTCCACAGAATAAAACTGGACGGCAAGCATATCATAAATTTTTCACGAAATAATATAAGAATTATTATTATAGCAAAAAAGGTTAACCAAACTTAAAAATTGTTTGGCCAAATACTATCACCACTCAAAAACTGGTTACTCGGAGCAATCAAGAGAACATGCACACCATCACAGCTGGCAGACGCTGGAGTTGGTTTGGCCACATCCTCAGAAGAGACCATGATGCCATCACAATAACAGCTATGGACCCCTGAAGGAAAGTGAAAGAAAGGCCAACTAAAAACAACTTCGCAGAAAACTGTGGAGGCTGAGATGCAAAGAATGAACCAGAGCTGGGGCACTGCACAAAGGATGGCCACCGACCAAGCAAAGGGAAAACATTTTGTTGCTGCCTTGTAAAACGCCACCAGGCGTGATGGCCACTGACTGCTTTGACAGTCGGTGGCTAAAGATCAAAGAAGATGAAGAATTTAAAAATCATATACTGTTTTGATATCATCCACCACAGTATAAACATGAGTATGGACTTAACATTTGGCTCAAGTCAGTACACGAAAACTCTCTAATGTGAAGGTAAAGACAGCCCCCATAAAAGATTCCTGCCTTAGGGAATTAAGTGTAAATCAATTCACTATACTAGGTCCAGCTTCAAGAGGTGGGGTGACCAGTTCTCTTCCTCACTGCCCTTGCCTTCCTTAACTCAACAGCAGAGTCAGGTATCCATTTACAGCTGAGTAGACTGGAGCATGACACTTCCTTGTTACAAGCCCGGTACCTTTGACTAGAGAGGTATATATAGGTAAATGAAATGGCTTCCTAGCTCGGTGGTCTATGCATCGATCCCCAGTTGAGGTGGGATTTTTTAGACCCCAAACAGCTCCAGGGTCGACCCAGACTCATGAATTGTGTACCAGAGCAAGTACTCTAATTACTCTGCCAATTGAACGCTATAATGTGCCTGCCTTTTACACATGTACGTGCATACGTGCGTGTGGGGGGGCATCAAAGAAAAGATTTTAAAAGCAGCATCAGTGTTTGTTGGACCTTATTGATTTTCACAAAGCTCAAAACAGGGCTGGGGTTAGGTAAGGCTAGCTGTAAAACATGGATAGCCAGTCTGGCAACATGGCATACCTTGTCTTGGAAACACGGCGTACCTTGGCTACTGTCCCCGTCATCTACCCTGACCTTTTGCTACTGAAGGCTACTAATCATACTTGACTGAAGTAAACAATGCTTTCTATTTTCTATTTAGTTAATACAATGCGCTGTTCCCAATGGCTTCCTGATGCCATTGGGCATAATTTCCCCCTTCTGTCTCTCGCAGCGACAATTGCGGCGGAATAGGCATCTAAGCTTTTGTGCTGCTGATTTCTAAGGTTTACATTATTTTTTTCTCTTTAACATTAGGAGTCCTTTTTAATCCTTTATGCAGGGTCTGATGACCTCAGTTTGGACACTGTCCCGGGTGAGTTAAGGCACAGATTAGTCTAGTAGAGTCAACTTATCAAAAGGTGGTCCCAAAGCAGATATTGCCATAGAGGAAGTGAAGTGATATAGACTTCACCATATTAGCTCTGGCTTTATAAGGCAGGGTGACCAGTTCCTTTCCTCACTGCCTTTGCCTTTCTTAACCTGAGAGCTGAGCCAGGTACCCATTTACAAATAAGTAAATAAGTACAGGGTGATGCAACCAGGATAGGCAGAGTAGTTAGAGTGCTTGCCTCTCACAGCAAAGTCACTGGATTTTGTGTTCAAAACCTTGGAGCATCATGCTTCACTCTCCTACGGCAGTATCTGCTATGGAAATACAAACTCATCAAGCATACTAAAACTGTAGCAAGGTATAAAGTAACTCTTTGTTACCACAGCTTCCAGGGGTTTGGACTGAGGTGGAGGATGTCTTCTTAAAATTGCTTTGTCAGGAAAGCAGGTTTTTATCTTGTGTGCGACAGCCATGTTTGCTAACAACATAAACTCCTCAATGAGCCTGCAGAGAACAAAAAAACAAACAACAGTCAGAGGTAATGAGATACATCTGTTTCTTTCTTTTTTTTTAGTTCTTTCTTCTGCTTTGCTTTTCTTTCCCCTATTTCCTCTCCATATCTCACGCTAATTTCTTCGCTGAAGGTGTAACATGTAAAGACCATAACTACATGCAGCTCATGATATACACATATACATTCAAACATTCTATTTTGGGCTAAAAAGTACTCTTCAATCTAGAACACATCTGCAAATCAATCCTGATGGTCACGCTTATATGCCTACTAATACAACATAACTACAAATCAAACTATATTCATTCACATAACACATAGATAAATATCAATCAATCAGTCAATACCCTTTAGCTCCCTAAGAAGCATAGGTCTTCAACAAGTACATGCCAAGTCGTCCTGTCCCGTGCCATCAGCTCAAGTTCTTCCCACGTCTTCCTCATCTTTCCAGAGAACCCTCTTCTGTCATGAACGGCTGAATTGACTTATTTTCTGTATTTCAACTATCCATATTGTTTGTTGAAGTTTCTGTAGTAAACATCTTCTTTACAGCATACATGCCACATGCTATGGTTTACCCATAATCTGTACAAGGTGTTTGCATTTTTAGATGTGTACACCCTGTACATCCAGATGATCTGGATGTTGGTGCAGACATCCCGCGGGGGGAGGAGGTCATCACGGCAGTCAAAGGGTTGGGGAATGGGGGGGCTCCTGGTCATGATAACTTGGATGCAGAGCTATTTGGGACGGACCCAGGGCTGGCGACGGAACTGTTGGAGCCGCTGTTTGCGCGGGTCTGGAAGGCAGGGATGGCACCGGCGGAGTGGAGAGAGGGAATGGTTGTTGGGTTGCCCGGGGGGGGGGGATCTTGCGGACTGCAATGGTTGGAGAGGGGTGGCTCTTCTCTCGGTTCCCAGCAGAATGCTGGGCAGGATAGTTATACAGAGAGTCTCAAGGGCAGTGGACCAAGGGCTGAGGAAAGAGCAAGCGGGGTTTGGAGAGGGCAGGGGATGTGTGGATCATATATTTACCCTCAGGAGCATTGTGGAGCGGTGCTCGGAGTGGCAGAGACGGCTGTACATTGATTTCGTTGGTTTTGAAAGGGCTTTTGATAGTATGCATAGGGACATTTTATGGAAAATGCTGAGGGCTTGTGGAATTCCAGGCTGCATGGTGTCAATCATAGAAAGCCTTTGTGCCAACTTTGCGTGTAGCATTGGGCAGAGCAGCCTGGCCTTTGGGGTGAGGACGGAAGTGCGACAGGGATGCCCCTTGTCAACCACTCTATTTTTGACAGTCATGGACTGGGTGGTGCGCCAGACGGCGGAGGGCAGTCCAAGAGGAATGGGATGGACTGCATTTTCTGCAATGGAGGATCTGGAGTATGCAGATGACGTTGCACTGCTGGCACATTCGCATCGACAAATCTGAGAAAAAGCGGATAGACTTGGTAAGTATGGCCAGCGGGTGGACTTGGACATCAGCCTAGGGAAGACAGGGGTCGTGGCGCTCGGTGTGGGCAACCCTGGGCTCATGTCGGTGGGGAATTGGCGACTGGAACAGACAAATGCCTTCACATACCTAGGATGCATAGTGACACCAGACGGCGGGGCAGGCGGGGACATCAGTGGCAGAGTGAACAAAGCAGGAGCGGCCTTTTTTAGTCTAGACAGCGTCTGGGGGTCCTCTCGGTGCAGCACAGGCACAGAATTAAGATTATATCGGAGCTGTGTGCTTTCTGTGCTTCTCTATGGCGCGGAGAGCTGGAGAGTTGCAGAGAGGGAGATGTCGAGGTTGCTCTCTTTTCATACAACATGCCTGGGAGAAATTCTCCGAGTCTTTTGGCCGAATGCCATCGCCGGCCAAGATCTGCTTGCTCGGAGCGGGTGGAAGGACATGCGCACCATCGTGGCTGGTGGACGCTGGGGCTGGGTTGGCCATGTCCTCAGAGGGGACCCCGATGCCATCACAAGAACAGCTATGCTATGGACCCCTGAAGGAAAATGAAAGAGAGGCCGATCAAGGGCAGCTTGGCGGAGGACTGTGGGGGCTGAGATGCAGAGAATGAACCGGAGTTGGGGCACTGTACGAAGGATGGCCGCCGACCGAGCAGGGTGGAATCAATTTGTTGTTGCCCTACAAGCTCCTCCAGGCGTAATGGCCACTGACTGCTTTGACGGTCGGCGGCTAAGGATCAAAGAAAAGAAAAAACACCCTGTACATAATTTCTATACAGGTTTTCTTACCCATTCCCCTTATTACTGTGTCTCAGAGTTCTTTTATAAGGTCCTATTGAACACAGGATTTCCCAGTCTGTTAGTGATAATTAAGCACAGAAATAGACTAAATGATGACACGATCACATCATTTTTACAGCGTAAAATAAACTCAGACATTTATTGTTTGGGTTTTTAAATAAGTGAAGACCTGTTTTAAAAGGCAAAGTCCCCGTGCCTCATTATAATGCAGCCCAATGTAATTGAAAATATTTTTACACGAATTAACTCTTTTGATACGTTTTTTTTTCAGTCTTTGTACGGGTTTTGCGGGTCTTTGTACAGGGTTTTGGATTTTTTGTACAGGTTTTTCATCTCCGAGGTGTGGCATGTATGTTACAGGATGAGGTAATCGGCCCCATGCTCAACCCTCCTTAGTCTCTTCTTATGACATGCCTGGTAGGGTACAGTGTTTCTAATCTTGTGATGTGTATTTTTTAAGGATTTTTCTGCCCTGTTCATTATTGATTTTGATAAAGTCCTGTAAATGTGTGTAACTGTTATACTTTTACAATGTTGGGATTTTACTTTATTTTATTGCATTGATTTTGTTTATTTTTAAAAAAAAAATAATATTGAAAATGCATGTGTAGGATAAATGAATTCAGTATGGGAGACGAGAGAAAGGATGGGCAGAATGTTAGACAGGCCTGCGTGCCCAATTCTAAACCATTTGAAGATAAAGTTCATACATTCATTCTATCTGATTCTGCTCTTGAGTTAGGGAGAGCAAATAAAAACACGGAGTTCCTACTCACTCAATAGCAGACTGTTCAAATATTTCAGGAGTTCCGATTCTATACTACCCTAATGTGATCATACTCGAATTATTGTCTGATTTACCGTACAGATGTTTTGGATTTGTTTGTTTGTTTGGGTTTTGTTTTTGTTTTCATTACGTTCTTGTTTGCTTAAACAAATACTTTATTTTGATTATGATTGGGTAATGTCATTTTATGCTGTTATAATGTTTTATGCCTTTAATTTAATGCTTAAAGTAACATGTGGGAATGAAAGGGTATAGTATGCAAGATACGTGAGAATGGAAGGGCAGAATGTTAGACGGGCCTGCGTGCCCAATTCTTAACCCTTTGAAAATAAAGTTCGTTCGTTCGTTTGTTACGCTTTTTGGTCCCAGTAACACACAGGGGATAGATATGTACACACACACATAAACCCACATCAGAACCCACAGCTAACCACCCAAATATTACCAGCATGTGCGTGTCAAGTGGCTGAGTGATTAGAGCATTTGCTTCTTGAGGCATGAGTTCAAACCTTGTTAGTTTCATGCTCCAGCCTACCCAACTGTATCTGACTCTGCTCTTGAGTTAGGTAAGGCATAGGTAGCAAGGAAGGGAACAAGTCACCCCACTTTATAAAGCTGACCTAGTTTAAGTGAAGTCTGTAACATTTCACTCTCCTATAGCAGTATCTGCTATGGGACTAAATTTACATTTTACAGCCAACCACATTAAGATGACATGAACACATATCACTAACTTGAGATTTACCGCTATCATCATCCCACTAAATGCATGGATGCGTATCTGGAGTCACCCTTATATGACTACCAGTTATGCACAATGCTATAGTATGTATATTTGGATGTGAACGTCTGTCTGTGAGGCTAATTACACTTCCATTGACTTCTGAAATGGGGTCCAAATGGGGCAGTGATGCGCAATATAAGACTCAACATGTCTCTTAGCCTCTCCTGCCCAAGTCTACCTCACCTACTCGTGGTGGACCCCGTTATACCCAGTAATCTTGCCAAAGGTTGGGTATCAACCCCAGCGGGAGGCAAGATGGGACAGCAAACGAGGTAAAGGCAAAATCAAATCCCCCAGCCAGAGGGGGAGGCATGAGCACACTCTGCCTTAAGAAACAGGTGCTGAAGTCAGATGTACCAGGCCAGGAGGCGCACCAGCAACCATGGTACCATGCAACCCGCTTTGGTTTAATATGTCTACACAACAGATGTCAAAAAATTATCGTTATGGTGCTCGCCCTGTGAAGTCCCTCCAGGCAGGAGCAGTGCCGGATTCTGAGCCTCGACAGAATCCACCCTCAGCTACTGGAGGTCTCCTTAGTCCGCCAAATGGAGCCAGGAGGCGGAAGGAGAAAGTAACTGGCCAACCAGATAAGACGACGGCCCCTCTGAATGTCATGCATTGGAATGCAGAGGGAGTCAACAACAAAAAGACTGAACTAGAGAATACCCTATTTCGGAAAGAAATTAGCATATGCTGCATACAAGAAACCCACCTACAGGAAGGAAAACATTTTAAGATACGGGGCTATCAATGCTTCAGAGTTGACAGAAAAGATCGGAAGAAGGGTGGCATACTAACACTGATAAGGAATAACCTCAACGCTATAGAATCCAAGACATATAAAGAAGGTGCAGAATACCAAGTAATCCATCTAAAACATAACACTCTGGAACTGGATCTCCTAAACTTCTACTGCCCCAATGACATACCACTGAACATGACTAGCATAGATGTCCCCATTGGCAACTTCATAGCGGTGGGAGACTTCAACAGCCATTCCCAAAGCTGGGGATACAACCAGCTAGATAGAAGGGGCGAAGAGATAGAAAACTGGCAAGACGACAATAACCTAACCCTTCTAAACAACCCTAATGATCCTCCAACCTTTTACTCCAGAAGATGGCATAGCACCTCTACTCCAGACCTGGCATTCTGCACACCTGATTTGGCTGGGATAGTGGAAAGGGAAATAGGAGAACAACTCGGTGGAAGTGATCATCGTCCTGTATTCATCAAAATTAATAGAACAATTAATACAAGTCCAAGTCAGCCAAGATGGAATTATAAAAAAGCAAATTGGTCCATTTATCAACACAGAGCAAATCTGCTTACAAAAGATATTAAGGTACTAGACAGAGACATTAACAGTCATCTGGGATTTTAATAATGGAGTACTCAAGGCAGCAAAGGAGACAATACCGAGAGGAGCGAGGAAGAACTATGTACCATATTGGTCCAACACACTACAAAACCTACATGAAGATATGAATGAAGCAAGGCACACTGCAGAGGTACAACCATCCCAACAGAACCATATCATGCTACAAAAGGCAAAAGCAAAATTCATTAAAGGAAAGCTAGAAGCCCAGAGGAGAAGCTGGAGGGAAAAAAACATATAAACTAAACCTTGAAAAGGAAGGGAGAAAGTTGTGGAAACTCACTAAACAATTGAATGACGATAACAATTCTCAACGACAAACCATTACACTAGACGATGCAGGGAAACTATATACCGGCAAACAAGCAGCAGACATATTTGCGGAATCCTACAGAAATGAAAGTAACATCTCCGTCAATTTACGCAGACAACGAGACATTCGTCAAGAAATAATCCACACTAGAACTAATGGAAACAGTCCGGACGTTATGTCCAAACCTTTCAATATGGACGAGTTAAAAACAGCCGTGTGGAAACTTAAAGACAGGAAATCACCAGGCCCGGATGGTATAACCAACGAAATGCTAAAACACCTAGGATATACAGCAATGAGCAAACTGTTGCAAATATACAACTACAGTTGGATGACAGGCAGTGTGCCACAGATATGGAGAGAGGCGCTCATGTGTCCCATCATAAAGAAAGGAAAAGACAACAGGAAGGCCACCAGCTACAGACCAATAAGCCTAACAAGCTGTGTATGTAAGACAATGGAGAGGATGATCAACAGAAGATTGAAATGGTACTTGGAATCCGAGAAAATTTTAGTGCCAGAACAAGCAGGGTTTAGAGAGTGCAGCAGCACAGAAGACCAAATCACATACCTGTCACAGATCGTTGAAGATGCCTTCCAAGAAAAGAGAAAAGTCTTTACCCTATGGATAGATCTCCAAAAAGCTTTTGACAAAGTATGGAAAGACGGGTTAATAGTAAAACTGCAAAGGAACGGAATCAAGGGTAATATGAGAAAATGGATCCAGTCGTTCCTACACAATCGGAAAGCAAGAGTCACTATGGAAGGTCACAACAGCAAGAAAATCCTCCTAAAACATGGAGTTCCTCAAGGCTCGGTATTGTCTCCCACCCTGTTCCTTGTATTCATCAATGACCTCATCCACGATCTGCCACAAGGTGTGAGAGCTGCCCTATACGCTGACGACTTGGTGGTGTGGTGTGTAGAAGAACATCTAACTATCGCTAATAAGCGAATACAAAGGGCAGCAGACAACATAGCAGCATGGGCAGAGAAATGGATGGTGCAGATCAACGCTGAAAAATCATCAACAACACTTTTCACGCTCTCCAACAAAGACAAAGCAGGAGAGATACGACTTGGAAATATACATGTCCAAACAGATGAGGAACCGGTGTACTTGGGCATTACATTAGATAAGAGAATGACATGGAGGCACCACATCGAGAGAACAGAGGCTAAAGCGAGAAGAAAACTTTCCATACTGAGGAAAATAGCTGGATCAAGTTGGGGAGCTAACGAAACAACACTAAAGAAAGTGTATACAGGTGCAATAAGACCTATATTAGAGTACGGATCAGCAGCATGGTCTACAGCAGCCAAATCACACCTACAAGCCTTAGATAAAGTACAAAATCAAGCGCTTAGGTTGATCACGGGTGCCATGAAGACCACACCAATAAATGAAATGGAAAAAATCACAGGCATTCCACCTTTATTATACAGACGAGACACTAAGACCCTGATCCAAGCAGAAAAGTACAAGAACATGCCCGCACATCCAATGAAAACTAGATTTGGAGATTTAGCCAGTGGGAGGTTGAAGAGAAGCAGTTTTGTGCATCGGTCCAAAAAACTAATTAGAACATACAAGGATGAACTACCAGACATCACTAAGGAAATAACTCCCACGCTCCGCCCAACCCCATGGGAACAACATCAAAATTGCAGTATTAAGACCTCCATAACTACCACCTGCCCCATGGGAGAGCTAAATACTCTCCAAAGGAAAATAGCAGCATGCATGTGACATGATTGAAGAACTATACCCCAGAGAAGCATGGATCCAAGTATATACTGATGGATCTGCAACCAGAGCAGTGAAGAACGGAGGCGCAGGAGTTTATGTGGTCTATCCAGACAAAGAAAATGAATCCACCTGTTCACCTACTGGAATATTCTGTTCAAACTATGCTGCTGAAGTACAGGCCATAAGCATTGCTGCAGGAATAATAAATAACACAATAAGCCAATGTCAGCAGGTTGTATTCCTTACCGATGCAATGTCAGTTCTGCAAGCCCTCAACAGTGATAAACTGCCAGAATTAAACAAAGTCCTATGCGAAGTAAATATCAAAAGAAGGGTAGTGCTACAGTGGATACCATCACACTGTGGCATACCAGGAAATGAGAGAGCAGATATGTTAGCAAAAGAGGGAGCAACACAGGAACAAAAAGAACAAACAATCACATTCCAGGAAAAGAAGACCCTTATCAAGGCCATCAGGAAAATTGATCAACAAAGAGACAACTATCAATATCTTGATCGAGCAAAACAGGTGATCCTGTTCCGTATGAGAACAGGACACAACAGACTGAACAGTCACTTATACAGACTGAGATTGGTCCCATCACCCCTATGTACGTGTGGACAGGCAGCACAGACAGCCGAACACATCCTGCAAGACTGCCACATGCTTAGTCAATTGCGAACTGAACATTGGCCCACAGAGACGCACATCCACACAAAGCTGTTTGGGAGTCTTGAAGAACTTTCAACCACAGCAACATACATCCAGAAAACCGGACTTCTTGTGTAGACATTTCTAAACAACAGCGAACGAGAAGAAGAAGAAGAAGAAGAAGAAGACTTCTGAAATAGACCTCCAGCAGCATAGACCTCCATAATCCACACACTTTCAGGGATTCCCCCTGTGGTGAAATATGTTTAGAACCCAGCATTCCATTGACTTCTGAAATAGACCTCCAGCAGCATAGACCTCCATAATCCACACACTTTCAGGGATTCCCCCTGTGGTGAAATATGTTTAGAACCCAGCATTGCACACAAAGCTTGGAGGAGTCACTTGAGCCCCAGATGTAACTCTGGCTTTTACCTGGTAGGCTGCATGCAGGAGGATCGTACTGTGGACCCATGATAGGTAGGGGGAGCTGAGAAGTGGCTGTGTGCAGGACGTGACAATTTTTGATATCCCAGAACCAGAGCACAGTATTTTAGCTCTGCATATTTGGAGAGCCCCCTTGGATGGTGGGGATGTACAGTATACCACACGCTTCTTCCTCCTAGCTAGGGACCAGATGTGATGATCCTTTAAATGCAAGCCAGACTGGAGAAACTGAAGCCCATGACTTCAACTCAACACATTTTTGGATTGGCAGAAAAGCCACAGGAAAAGCCAAGATCTACAGTGTACATAATACCAAGGAGTCTTCAAGCTTGTATTGGCTGCAAAAGAGCCAGCTCAGCAGTTCTAGTTAAACAACAACAACATCCCACTAAGACAAGGACAATTACCTGTTACTGTCCTTCTGCTGATAAACAAAGTATCCATTAGGAAGTCCTGTCTGACTATCCAGGGTGTACTGCAGCTTGACCTGATCTAACCGCAAGGCACCATTATCAAACCTCTGCTTTCTGAGGTTGATCGCAATCTGAGAAAGAAGTAAATAAAATGATAATCAATCATTCAACTCTCATAGAAGCACAGACCTCCAACGAACACATATCGTCTTAACAGCATAGACCTCCAACGAACACATGTTGTCTTAACAGCATAGACCTCCAACGAACACACGTTACCTTAACAGCATACAACTCCAACGAACACCCATTGTCTTAACAGCATAGACCTGCAACGAACCCATGTTTCTTAACAGCATAGACATCCAACAAACACATATCATCTTAACAGCATAGACCTCCAAAGAACAAATATCGTCTTAACAGCATAGACCTCCAACGAACACATGTTGTCTTAACAGCATAGACCTCCAACGAACACACGTTACCGTAACAGCATACACCTCCAACGAACACACGTTGTCTTAACAGCATAGACCTCCAATGAATACGTTTCTTAACAGCATTGACCTCCAACAAATACATATTGTAGCGGAAGGTTTTATATGTGTGAGATGATAGTGCTAGAGTAGAAATAGTATTCTCTCCAGAATGTGTGAGGTCCCAGTGACAGAGAAGTACACTGGTATCACTCGATAGTCACGGCTGTGAAAGTATCTGGACTGAAAATATTCAGAGAACAGTCAGACCTTACTGCGCCACCTCCGCTATGTGACCACCTGTGATATTAATAAAAATTCAACCAAACTCAGTATCAACTATATTGAATGAATAAAGCTGGTGAATACAATTTATATCCTCTTTATTTACATCTATCTAATTGTGGTGATTGTGTGTGACTGGTGATACAAAAGTTATATTTATACAAAACCAAATTGGCGAAATCAATTACAGTTTTTGCAAGTTAAACTAAAATGTCATTTCTTTAGACTCTTCCAATTAGTTGGGTAATAGACTTCTTCACTGTCTTATTCACTTTATAACTTTCACTAGTTTATCACGCAAATTGTCATCACAAAACTTTGCTTGACAGTTATCACTTCTTGGGTGCACGATTGTCACAAATATCACTCATCTGTTATTATAATCAGTGTTCATATGAGATGTACAGCTTCAGTAGGTCGTGCTTCTACCAATCCAGGCACTGCTGGGGCGATTTGCATTGATCCTCGAGCAATTCTTGATCATTGACCTCTGACTTTTGGTTGACAAGTATGAACCTGCAGATAATTGTAGGATATGTGGCTATTTGTGGATAACAATTACCACATTCCTATTGTAGGTGAGATGAATTTGTTTTCAGATGTATGCGTGAAAATGCATGATTATGGATCAGTGACAAGACAGGTGTCTACTGTGGAACATTTTATAAAATCAAATAATACAAAATAATATGTACACACATATGTGGTATGAGGTTATAGTATCCCCCTGCCTGACACGTTAGCTCTGTAAAGTACAGTAACTTGATGACACGATAGCTCTGTAAAGTACAGTAACTTGAAGACAGATTGAATAAGCCCTGATAATGATTGTTGGTAGTCCTGAAAAAAATTGTTATTAGTCCTGAAAAGGATTGTGCTAGCCCTGATACGGACTCAGTCATGGTGGTTATATTTCGGGTTCCAATCTTCAACAATCATACCAAGTAATCAATTAATATACATGATACTTTCATAACATATAGATTAAACAAATCTTGAAATAAAGATTAAACAAATCCTGAAATAAAGTTGTAATTACTGTATTATTTTACATAGTAACTTTACATACCCTCGCAGGATCTAATTAAGATCAGTAAAGACTGGCTTTAGTGGAGTAACAGAACTGCCTGGCTGCAAATAACAAGATATTGGCCTCTGCACGTTCCTCTCTCTCCAGCCGTTGTCCTTCTGTCTTGCTTCGCTGTACAAGTGAATTTGAAATCATTTCCGTCCGCCCTTATATATGCAGCTACCAGACGTACAGGAAACAAGGCTCGCAACTCCAGCAAACTTCCCAAAAAAGTTGTAACTTCGGGGGGGGGGGTTTGTGCTAGAGGTGTTTCAAACCTTGGTCTCGTGCATTTCACCTAACCCAGTTCAAGCCTTTGGAGTTATATATTTCCGTTCTCCATGAGTTGACCTTTATATCCATATGTTGTTTTCCCATATCTGTCATGTTAACGATTATATATTGAATTATAAATAGGAAAAACACAGCATTTCTCAATGCACGGACACTATTCTTGCGAAATTTTTCACAACTACTTACTCCCTTCTGATTTCCTTGTACCTATACATAAATGAAGATATTCCCGTCAAAAGGAGACCATTCTCATCCTTGTCTGTCATTCCGTTCTCCTTCCCGATGTCTAATTCTAACCATGATTTCGGACGATTTATTCTTCCTTATACACTCGCCGAAGTCATTCTATCTGACCGTGGGAAACCCCTTCTCTGATTGGCTAACCTAGATACACACAGGAAAATACCCCTGCATTCATTTGTTCAGGCCAGAACACTGGTGTCCCACTTTTCGGTCTTCAAACATTTAACTAGGCAATGCATAACATGCGACAGAGCCTCCCTCTCTTTTAAGCTGTAGATTTCTACAGCTAACAACTGTAAGCTTTGCCGTAGTTAATGTTCTTCTTACTCTCGTTCTATCTCAGTTGGGTGTCGACTAAGAAAATCTGCTCTTACATTTTGTTTTCCTGGATATAGATTCATCCTTTGCTATCTCTCTTTTCCCAGTTCGGCTTTTCATCCAGGCCCTTACCGCTGGTGAAATGGGGTCGGTAGGTTTCCCTTGAAGTTTACCGCCCTCTTTTCATTGATAGTTGGTTGCGGTTTTCCCTCGCAAATTCGTAGGTGTTTGATTTTGGCTACGTGATTTGTTCTTTTTGTCCAGCGCATGGGTTTCAGACTGCAATTTAACCTGTGTGGGATGTTTCCTTTCCCCTCCAGTGCAAATCTCGGGAGTACCCATGATGGCTGGTTTGCTTGTAGACTTTTGAAGACTCTTCCGTCGACTTTCTAAATCTACCTGGGTGCACTCTGGATAGGAATTTACATACCGATTGATGTCTTCCGTAATACCTGGCCAGTAGTACTGGGTGGCTATTCTTTGTTTTGTGGCACCATTACCCAGGTGTTCACTCAAAGATATTATGTGCCCCCAGCCTATAACCTTATTTCTATAGGTGGATGGTACAACAATTTGACCATGACTTTTCGTCCCTCTGCCAGCTTTCCTGTGCAAGAGTCCATGTTCCATATAGAAATGTCCTTTGATTGGATTGTTATGTGTTTTTGACAGTTTGCCAAAACAAGGCTTCAATGTGCTGTCTGCTACTTGAGCCTTTTTCATCTCAATCAAATCAAATTTTAATTTGGTGTCCCTCTCTATGTTCCTGGAGTCAGACCTGGTCTGGATTTCTGCCATAACCATAGGTTTTACCGGGTTTCCCAAGAAAACATATCTACGCCCCAACATCAGGGGGTAAAAGGGATCATCTAACACTGCTGCATTTATCTCCCCTTCCACATAGCGACAACTGACATGAATCTTTGCTATGGGTAAAGTTAGGGGTAATGCTCCCTTTAGTGGCTCTTGAATATCTACTGTTTCTGTGGTGATTTGTTCAGGGCGCACCAGAGATGCACACACGACTGCGTCATAGGACAAACCTGTGTCATACATTCCTGTGACTTGTTTGCCATTCACAGTCACTATCTCCTGTGTAGGTGGGTGATGGAAGCTATTCTGACTCACTGTCAGTTCCTTCCTATCCGAAGTCCTCACCTGTAGACATGCAGCATGATGAAGAGGTTTTTTCCTTCCACAATTATCAGTGTTGTGGTGTTCATTTTGCAGAACTTACACCATTTTTCTTCCCTTCGTGAGGGTTTATTGTTATATCCTGGAGGGTTCTTGTCTTTGTAGTGATATCTTTGGTTGTTCTTGGTTGTATTGTCCTTTTGTTCAAACTCGTTTTGGTTTTGTGGTGACTTGAAACTATCTCCCTGCTTCCTCTTATTTCCTTGAGTCAGGGGGTGAGCCAGTTTGCGACTTTCTGCATAGATGATTATTTCATCTAATCTCTCTCTTTTATGTTCTACCAGGAATGTCTTCGTCTCAGGAGACATGGACTCCAGGAGTTGTTCTATCAACATCATCTCCTTGATCCCTTCAAAATCCTGATTGAAGTTTCCTAACTGACACCACCTCAGCAAGTAACTTTCCAACCTTGCTGAGAACTGCTGATATGTTTCTCCTGTCTGGAGCATAGCAGTTCTAAATCGCCTTCTATAAGCTTCTGCGTTTTGTTCGTAACGCACCAACAATGCTTGTTTCAAGGCTTCATAATTTTCCTGATCTTCTGTTTGCATCTTCAAGTAGACGTTATAAGATACACCTCTCAATCCCTGTGACAACTTCAAATTCCACTTTTCTTTTTCTAGGCCATAAGTAGTGGCCAATCGTTCATATCTGTCAAGGTAATCCTCTATTCCCTCTTCTTTCTCCACAAATGGGTCCAAGTGGAAGTTCATAGCTTCATTGGAGGTGCTTTGGCTGGCGCTGGTATCCGAATGAGATGACCTACTACCATTAGTGGTAGCCGCTGCCTGTATTTCAAGCTCTTTTAATCTCAGTTCATGGTCTCTATCAGCTTGTAGCTTCCTTTCCTCAGCTGTTAATCTTCTTTCTTCAGCCTCCAATTTCTTGGCTTGAGCCTCAACTTCCAACAGCAGCCTCTTTTCTTCAGCTTCCATTCTTTTAGCTTCTCTCTCAGCTTCTAGTCTTTTGGCTTCTCTCTCAGCTTCTGCTTGCAGCTTCCTTTCCTCTCTATCCATATGTTTGTCCACTTCCGTTGTGACATACTGGATGAGAGCATCACCTGTCAAGCCCAGCTCTTTTCCCATTTGCATGATCGCAGTTCTGAACTTCACTAAGTCAGCCATTATATTAAGTTAAGTAGGGTATGAAAACTTACCTAAACTTACTTAAATAATTATCAAATGGACGGGAGCCGCGCTAGCGTAGTGGTTACAACACCGCTCTGGCGACCGGGTGATTCAGGATCAAACCCGGCCGACGGCATTTGAGGATTTTTCGTCGACTGGGAATTGGACTGGATTAACTCGAGACCTGGCGAGGACATTTGAAGGAGTGTCGTCGACCAGGGATTGGCGGCTCCTGAGCCGACCCAGCTCTAATGGGTACCTCCGAAATCGGCGAGTATCTGCCTGAATGGCGAGGGACACCTGTCTCTGTACAAGAAAAGGGATACTCACGTAAAATCAATGTCAGGTTAGACATTAATAATAACCTGAGATTTCGCCTCGAGTATTAGCGGGCGTAAAAAAAAAAAAAAAAAAAAAAAAAAAAAAAAAAATCAAATGGACAACACAATTAATCGTGCAACCTTGTGATAGTCAATATTTCCTGAGTACTCTAAGGTACTGTTACTGAGAAAAAAAAATCTTATTCTAGAATTTACAAAAAAAAATTTTTTTTTCTTTTTTTTTTTCTCTATTGGTGGCCCAAGATAGACTAAAGATAGACGTATTAGATAGAGGATGGCTCAGGATATACGAGAATATCCCGCGATCGAGCCCCCACTGTAGCGGAAGGTTTTATATGTGTGAGATGATAGTGCTAGAGTAGAAATAGTATTCTCTCCAGAATGTGTGAGGTCCCAGTGACAGAGAAGTACACTGGTATCACTCGATAGTCACGGCTGTGAAAGTATCTGGACTGAAAATATTCAGAGAACAGTCAGACCTTACTGCGCCACCTCCGCTATGTGACCACCTGTGATATTAATAAAAATTCAACCAAACTCAGTATCAACTATATTGAATGAATAAAGCTGGTGAATACAATTTATATCCTCTTTATTTACATCTATCTAATTGTGGTGATTGTGTGTGACTGGTGATACAAAAGTTATATTTATACAAAACCAAATTGGCGAAATCAATTACAGTTTTTGCAAGTTAAACTAAAATGTCATTTCTTTAGACTCTTCCAATTAGTTGGGTTAGACTTCTTCACTGTCTTATTCACTTTATAACTTTCACTAGTTTATCACGCAAATTGTCATCACAAAACTTTGCTTGACAGTTATCACTTCTTGGGTGCACGATTGTCACAAATATCACTCATCTGTTATTATAATCAGTGTTCATATGAGATGTACAGCTTCAGTAGGTCGTGCTTCTACCAATCCAGGCACTGCTGGGGCGATTTGCATTGATCCTCGAGCAATTCTTGATCATTGACCTCTGACTTTTGGTTGACAAGTATGAACCTGCAGATAATTGTAGGATATGTGGCTATTTGTGGATAACAATTACCACATTCCTATTGTAGGTGAGATGAATTTGTTTTCAGATGTATGCGTGAAAATGCATGATTATGGATCAGTGACAAGACAGGTGTCTACTGTGGAACATTTTATAAAATCAAATAATACAAAATAATATGTACACACATATGTGGTATGAGGTTATAGTATCCCCCTGCCTGACACGTTAGCTCTGTAAAGTACAGTAACTTGATGACACGATAGCTCTGTAAAGTACAGTAACTTGAAGACAGATTGAATAAGCCCTGATAATGATTGTTGGTAGTCCTGAAAAAAATTGTTATTAGTCCTGAAAAGGATTGTGCTAGCCCTGATACGGACTCAGTCATGGTGGTTATATTTCGGGTTCCAATCTTCAACAATCATACCAAGTAATCAATTAATATACATGATACTTTCATAACATATAGATTAAACAAATCTTGAAATAAAGATTAAACAAATCCTGAAATAAAGTTGTAATTACTGTATTATTTTACATAGTAACTTTACATACCCTCGCAGGATCTAATTAAGATCAGTAAAGACTGGCTTTAGTGGAGTAACAGAACTGCCTGGCTGCAAATAACAAGATATTGGCCTCTGCACGTTCCTCTCTCTCCAGCCGTTGTCCTTCTGTCTTGCTTCGCTGTACAAGTGAATTTGAAATCATTTCCGTCCGCCCTTATATATGCAGCTACCGGACGTACAGGAAACAAGGCTCGCAACTCCAGCAAACTTCCCAAAAAAGTTGTAACTTCGGGGGGTTTGTGCTAGAGGTGTTTCAAACCTTGGTCTCGTGCATTTCACCTAACCCAGTTCAAGCCTTTGGAGTTATATATTTCCATTCTCCATGAGTTGACCTTTATATCCATATGTTGTTTTCCCATATCTGTCGTGTTAACGATTATATATTGAATTATAAATAGGAAAAACACAGCATTTCTCAATGCACGGACACTATTCTTGCGAAATTCTTCACAACTACTTACTCCCTTCTGATTTCCTTGTACCTATACATAAATGAAGATATTCCCGTCAAAAGGAGACCATTCTCATCCTTGTCTGTCATTCCGTTCTCCTTCCCGATGTCTAATTCTAACCATGATTTCGGACGATTTATTCTTCCTTATACACTCGCTGAAGTCATTCTATCTGACCGTGGGAAACCCCTTCTCTGATTGGCTGCCCTAGATACACACAGGAAAATACCCCTGCATTCATTTGTTCAGGCCAGAACACTGGTGTCCCACTTTTCGGTCTTCAAACATTTAACTAGGCAATGTGTAACATGCGACACATATCATCTTAACAGCATAGACCTCCAAAGAATAAATATCGTCTTAACAGCATAGACCTCCAACAAACACACGATGTCTTAACAGCATAGACCTCCAAAGAATAAATATCATCTTAACAGCATAGACCTCCAACGAACACAAGTTGTCTTAACAGCATAGACCTTCAATGAACACACGTTACTTTAACAGCATAGACCTCCAACGAACACGTCTTAACAGCATAGACCTCCAATGAACCCATGTTTCTTAACAGCATACACCTCCAACGAACACATGTTGTCTTAACAGCATAGACCTCCAACGAACACACGTTGACTTAACAGCGTAGACCTCCAACAAACACACGCTGTCTTAACAGCATAGACCTCCAACAAACACATGTCGAGTCCTTCTGTCACATGTCATCAGCTTAAGGTCTTTCCATGTCTTCCTCAAAATTTATGTCTCCTGTTTTCTTCTGCATGTGAATTTTGGTCTACCTCTACTTCTCAAATCCTGGGGATTCCAGAACAAGGACTGCCTAGTAATGCTATCAACAGGTTTCCTCAATGTGTGTCATACCCATCACCAACATCATCTTCTCATAATAAAATGATAAACACTCATATCATAACCCAACAATAATAATAACATCATACAGGATATCAGCCAACACGGCAAGCAGAAGAGAGGAGAAAACATCGAAAGGATAAAAAAGCAGCTCAAGGCTGTCACCTCAGAGGTGTATACCCATAGTCAGTTATGACTGAAAGGGCTATTATTATTATTACAGGATATCAGTCAACAATAAACCATCAATCATCGTAATTTTCTTTTTTCGCCTGCCATGGAGCATGGAGCCATTAGCTGCAGGAAGCATGTACCAAAACATTCATGTAGGTACTACAAACTGCCCGTATTTACCGCTTACGGCACAAAATTCTCATTTTGTTTATAACTTCAACCAAGGATTGCAACTTTATTTCATATAGCCTTTAAATAAAACTGGTTCCAATAGAAAGCTTGTTTTCTTATTGTTTACAGGGGTGCAAAAATAGTTTGAAATATTATGAATGAGTTTGTCTTTGAAGTGTTTAAAAAGTATGTGCAAACAGGTTTCGCGCGGTCCTGACATTGGAGAATTAGGGGGTTACCCTTTTCAAATCGTGAGCGATGTGTGTCAAATGAAGTAAGCCTGCTATATATAGTCTCATATTGTTCAGCAGTGAATACCCTTTGTATTGGTGCCTAAGACATATTTATAGAACAACAATAAGATTGTAACATTTGCGATTTTAGGACAAAAAAGCTATATTTTCTGCGAAAAACAGTCAATTTTCATGTGTCCTATATCAAAGTAAAGAGCAAAACCATTTTCCTACATAATTTCCAAATATGAACGTGATCCGAAGAGTTGACAAGGATCACTTTGTGCAAACGTAAACTCATAGTCACATAGCCGCTATTCATCGAAAGTCACCCGGCCGCTGGTTTTGCACGATAACATTTTTTGCTATTTAATTAGGTGAGTTTTTAAGTGATGATACTTATTATGCGTTTTTAGCCTCTGGCTTGAGTTTGGGTCTTTCAAAATTAGGTATTTCAGTCTAGTTTTACCGATCGAGACAAAATGGCTGACGTTACCGCTGCCTAGGTCTATAAATAGAACAGGCAGTGGGTTCAACCATTTTTGGTGAGGGGACTTTAGTTTCTTTTTATTTTTAATAAAACAAAATTAGCAATGGGATTGTAATTGTTTGTATTTTGAAGTTTGCACTAACATGCCACATGCATTCTCTGGTAGTATCACATTTTTTTTGGTAATGATATAGCTGGAATTGAAACATATCATCCCAGTGCTGAACTGCATTTCCTAACTAACTTGGACTCAACCATTCAGTGCAAACTTCTCTCCTAGAAGTGTGATATAAAACTATCATGTGTAATATAACACTGCAGAAACTTCTAATAGTTGTATATTTTTTTTAAATGTTTCAGTGGATGATGTTTACAAATCATTGGAAAATCGATTTCTTTAGTCTGGCAAAACTACTACTAGAAAGAATTGTATTTTTTATGTGTGAAATGGAATGTTTGCTATAATTATAAAACAGATTATTATGGCAGGGCTGAACATTATATGTATATGTTCTATGTTAGAGCATAAAAATCTTAACAAATCGATGTAATTTTCATCTTTGTACCCTTGTTGTTAAATTTTTAATAATTTTAAAAAAAATTCAATGAAATTTCATTTTTTTTTGCTGCAGATCGCTCTGTTTAGCAATCATTATGTTTAGTGGTATTTTGTGTCATTAGTATACTGATGTTTGTTTTTAAAGAGCTTGAATTTTCTGATAATTTGGTGTAATTTTTATCAACATTGATGCAATTGTTGATTTTTTTTAAATGACACTTTTTGTTAGTTTTTAACTCCCTTGGTCATTTTTGCTAAATTGGGCCTCGAGCCATTTTTAAGTTAATAAAATATGAACTTCTTATTCTTTGACATTCATGAAAAAAATTGACTTTGTCTGTTTACATGAGAGCGTGTTTACAACGTTTTGTCAGTGTGTGTTTGTACATTTTAAATTTATGACCACTCAAAGTTGGCATTTTGACAAGTTACGCAACATGCCCAATTTTTCAAATATTCAAAATTGCATAACTTTTGAACTAATTCACCTAGGGCACTAAATTTGGTACCAAAATGCTAAGAATAAAAAGATCTACCCATCTACATATGTTATTAACAGAAATATGTAATTTAAAAATTCAGTTTGGAGTACCTAATTCATGTACTCTTGTAGCAGAGGTTTCTGTAGCAATATGTTGTACATGATGAGGTTGCCAGCCCCCCATACACAACCTCATATAAGTCTCCTCTCATGACATGGCTGTCAGAGCAGTAGTCCTGTTCTTTCTTTGACGCCCCAGAGACCCCTGGGAACCACAAGCGGCAGAAATAAAACTATCACGTCCGAAATTCTGTAAAGAAAATATGAAATTAAACAAATGCTCTTCCTCATTCATTTTTAGCTTTGTGCTTCATCATCATCATCATCATCACCACCGCGTAGTTTCCCAAGAAACCCAGGCCTTCTACAAGCTTATACCAAGTCTTCTTGTCCTGTCCCCTGTCATCAGCTCAATTCCTTTCATATCTTTCTCCATATCTTCTGTCTTTAGCTTTCCGCGGGATGGGGTAGCTGGCTTTAAGCCCAATACTCCTTAAGGCTTCTTAAGGACATGCATGGTTGGTTACAGGGTTACTATTCTTTGCTCCCTTTTTGGGCACCTGTAACACACTATTGTGCTTGTTCAGCAATTAAAGTATTCAAGCTTTTTAAATGTTTGAGTTTCCGACAAATATTTTCTTGTTTTCTGTAGATTAACTAGCAAAAAGGGCAGCCGTACCTTGTTGAGTAAAAGAACTCTTTTCATCACATCTTGCACACCAAATGAATTGGTGATGGGAGGCAACTCTGCCTGAGTCCATTCTTTCTCTGGCTGCTCAATGAAACCCTGAAAAAAAAAAAATAATAAACGATTGTTGCTTTATATTATCAATCAATCTACTGTCCTGGTCATGCTGGGTTACACGGTAACAACAGAGCTGACAGATTAGCATCAAGAGCACCCACAGTGGGGACACTGGATATGGATAAGGGAGAGATACTGAGAACAATTAATGATCGCCTGTTAGAGAATGACACTGCAATAGATGAATCAGCAAGGTTAAGACTGTTGGAATCTGGCGTCAAACGTCAGGCTAGCAGAGATGGACATATGAGAGGATGCATCCCATCATGTTTATAATCAGCAAGCTACAGGAACAGTAAGCATTCACACTCTTCGACATATACTGAAGGAGACTGTGCATCTATGGGTTTGCCTGGAGTGCAATGATGTTGATTCTGTTCAACAATAACAATCAATCAATCAATCTGTGAATGTCTTTAGATCTTTGGTAAGTATCTGACCATAATAATATGCTTTGACTCACTGTGTCCTTCCACAACTCTCTCTCTAATAAAAAAAGAAGAGAGTAAGACAAGACTAGAAAAAATGTACACAGCACCAGAGAAACATTTTCTGTTCCACTGAGCATGGAGCCACCAAGCGTTGACAAGCTGCCGCAGCAGTGGTTTCTGTGACAATTTGTTTTATATGGGGAGGAGGCCAGTCCCATGCACAATCTCATATTAGTCGACCTGTATGACATGCATGAGGGTTAGTAGTTCACATAGTTTTGAAAGAAACTTACTTACTTACTTACTTACTTAGTCGTTCCCCTTCTACCGTGAGGTGTAACGGTTTGGAAGAGAGAGCGCCAGACTATCCTATCGGTTGTCTTCCTCCTAGCCTGGTTCCATTCTAGTCCTCGGTCCTTCAAAGATTGTCTAATGGTGTCCTCCCATCGGACTCTGGGTCTCCTGGAGGTCTGGATCTCTGGCTCTTAGTTTCCCATGCTTATCGTGGTAGCCAATCTTCTCCCATTCTGCAGACATGGCCAAACCCTCTTAGTTGGGACTGTTCTACTTGGGTCTGCAGGGGGTGGGATTTTAGGCCTTTTGTATCGTCTGGTTGTGGACCATCTCTTCTTGTTACTTTAACGACCTTCTTCAGATACTTCATTTCTGAGGTTTGGATCTGGCTTTTGTGGGTTGTAATTGCCCATGACTCGCATCCATATGTCAAGACTGGGACATAGGTGGAGCAGTATACAGCCCTCTTCGTTTTCTTTACAACCTCTCTTGCTGAGGAATCCTCGATTTATGGCCTGAAAAAATCTCCCAGCTGCTGCTTTTCGAGTGGCCAACTCTTCTTTGATGTCTCCCTTCAGGTCTATAACAGCTCCGAGGTATTTAAATTGGCCGACCTGCTCCAGGACCTGTTCGCCCAGCTTAATCTGATGGCTTCTTTCTTCTTGTGATTTCACCAGTTTCGAAAGAAGACAAATAAGTATTAGGAAATTATAACAATAGTGCAACAGAAAACAAAAACAAGTTAAAATATAGCAGCCCCCCGAAACTTACTTCTGGTCACGAGCGCCTGGGAAAATTAGTCCCTAAAATTGGCCTATCGTCCTTTAAGAGTTAAATGAGTGTGATGTTTTTGTTTCACTCCATAAAGAGTGTCAAGTAAAATGATAATGATTGTGTATGCCTCAAGAGTTATTGCCAAGTTACAGGCTCATCTTACCTGTGCATGATCGTAACTTAGTTTCACACAGGACCTGATGACTGATCTGCCGTACCACTCATCGTGTATCTGAAACAAAAAAAAAAAAAAAAATACGTTTAAACACTACTAAATGTTTACAGTGTTTATTAAAATAAATTAACTAGCAGAAAATAAACATGAAAAGCAAAAACCTAACTCTGCCACGGAAAAGATAAGGGTGGTTCAAGGTTGGCCTGGAATTATTAATTTTGAAGAAAAAAAAAACAAAAAAATGATGTGGAGAAAAAAGCTGGATACATAGAAGAAAAGGAAAAGAACTATATGGATGGCACAGGATAACAGGATCTGACAATGACCTCACTAAAAATCTAAACTCCATAGAGAGGTGAAAGGTAATTAGGGTGATGATATTATTAAGAACGATAGATATTAAAGGCATGGACAGAGTGTTTAATACCCATAATCACCATAACATCACTACAGCTCGGGGGAGGGGGAGAGAAATGAAGAAGACATGGTAAGACCTTGAGCTGATGACACAGGACAGGAAGACTTGACATTAAGTTTATTGCAGGCCTATGCTCCTTGGGGAGCTGAAGGATGGTGATGTTGAAGGTATTCCCCTTGAACGCTAAGACACTTTTGTCAGTGCTTTGGCAGCTTCCAGACACTGGTACAGGTCTGTATCATTTATCAAAACACCTGAAAACCAAAATATTCTCACAATCTGAAATTCTGTTGGCTGACACTGGTCTAATTGTGAGCAATTTTTAAACACATTGTGGCCGACTTCGGGCAATTTTTAAATAAATTTTGGGTGACTTTGGGGCTACTATTTGAACGTGATTTAAGCGACGTCTGGAAACCCAAAAAAATCCGGTTTCCAAAACATGATGATTTCAGATTTGTTGTTGTTTAACTAGGGCTGCTGAGTTTGCAGCCAATACCATTTGAAGACTCCTTGGTATTATCTACACTGTAAATCTAGGCTTTTCTGCCATTCCAAAATGCGCTGAGATGAAGTCATGAGCACCAGTTTCTCCAGCTTGGCTTGCATTTAAAGGATCATCACATCTGGTCCCAAGCTAGGAGTAAGAAGTGCGTGGCATACTGTGCATTCCTCACCATCCAAGGGGGGGGCTCACCAATTATGCAGAGCTAAAATACTCTACTCTGGTTCTGAGCTCTCCCAAGGAATTGTCACGTCCTGCACAGAGCCACTTCTTAGCTCCCCCAGCCTATCACTGGGTCCATAGTGAGATCCTCCTGCATGCAGCCAACCAGGTCAATGCCAAAGAATCACGTCTGGGGCTCAAGTGACTTCTCCAAGCTTAGTGTGCAATGCTGGGTTCTAAACACATATCACCACAGGCGGAATCCCTGGAAGTGTGTGGATGATGTCAAGAGTCAATGAGGGTGTAATCAGCCTCACAGACAGAGGTTCACTTCCATACATGTATATTGTAGCACTGTGCATCGCTGGTGCTCAGGACTTCAACTCGACATGTTTCGGAATGGCAAAGCCACAGGAAAAGCCCAGATCTACAGTGCAGATAATACCAAGGAGTCTTCAACTTGGTATTGGCTGCAAAAGAGCGAGAAGCTCAGCAGCCCTAGTTAAACAACAACTCCTCCTATGACGTCATTTCTTCTTCTTCTTCGTTCATCCTGAAAAGGACGGTGGTTGCGTTGTGTCTGTTTACGCCTAAGCTGTGATATCTGCACCTTTCGGTCGACACATCCGACTTCTGCACGGCATTTTTTTAGGACCGGGTTTGCCTTCCCATTTCGATCCACACTCGCTCAGCCAGACTGCACAGCTGCAGACTGTTTCCAGGACCACCACGTGGAGGTGGAGTGCGGTCTTGACCAGCTCTGGTTCGCTGGTCCTGACACAGGCAGTCAAGCTATGAGTCGCTGACTGCAGTCTCTATTGCTGCGTCTTGGGGTCCCAACGTCATTTCAAAAATTGCTATGTAATTCTAGGATATGTGCAGCCTGTCACACACTCTTGTATATTGTGACGATATTCTAAATACAATATCTAAATTAGAATATAACAGGATAGTGCATAAAGTCAAAAATAAGATAGAACTAAAAAGTTGGTAGAGAATTGGCGTCTTCACCCACGCCCCAGCGTATTAGTTTTGATAACGCCTTATGGTCGAATAAAAGGTACTCAATGATCCTAAGTGACCTTGAGATAAACGTAACACTTTTTCCAAGTTCAAACAAATATTTGCCTAGGAGACAGAATATATAGCAAAAGGGGGAGAGAGGAGGATAGATGGCCCAATACTAACTCGTCGCATGTTGATTTCAAACTAAAAGCCAATAGCAACGCAGTGGCAAGACTTGCCTTGAGCGATTTTCAAAATACGATGTAAAAGTTAGAACATGTAGACAATTGAGTCACGAAAACAGGCTTAGCTCTTATTGAGAATGACGTAATTCTAACGTAATACGGATGATTCTCGTAAATAGGTTGAAAGTACATGGAAAAGAAGTGAACAGGTGGTAGTCTCTAGAAATAAACAACTAACATAGAAAAAAATATGGATTTCTGAACCAAGATACCTAGGGCCATAAAAATTATATATTTGTGTGCCTTGGGACTTTCTGAGCAAGAATATGTTGTCAGTTACACAAATAGTCCACTAAATGACCAAATTATAGCCATAATACTATAGAGGATCGGACGGACTGTCAGGAAAAGTCATGCCTGCTTATTTTTTTTATGGCATATTTTTGAAAAACTACTTTAGGGGAAAGAAGGTATGGGGAATTAATTGATCGTAGTTTAAAGCAAGGCGAAATATTATTGGCCGACCTAAAAATACAATTATATCTTGTAGTAGTAACGCATAGTAGATTGAGATTTTTTTTTAAATATTTCATTCAAACTAAAGAGGTGCTTGGTCCTATTGGCCAAAGCATTCCATATTATAATCAACCTAGGCTGCTCGCTGCCATTTTTTCAAAATATTCGGAGGAACAAGCAGCGATGAGAACAGACTTGTGCTTTTTAATACTAATAAAAGAAAGCAGTCTGGACAGAGGCAGTGCTGAAAGTGTGCCATATTCTATTGCCTAGTCATCGTTTACTTGTTTATATTTCCTTGAATATGTGGTAAGATTGATTTTATTAACGTTTTAATTAAAAAAGGGTTGAGTGTAAGAAAAGGCCATGTAAAAAGATTGTAATTAGGTGATTCCATAGCAGACTTAGGCATGGCCTAGATGTTGATCCATCATATAATGGACTATTAAAGAAGCTTAGAACTACAGGACTATATATGATGGTCATACAAGAGCATAACGCCTATCTTATTGTATGGGAAAAGATTACTGCTGGAGTGACAGAGGTGTAGCAGCCATTAAGGAAAAGAAAAGAAAACTGGTACAATTTGTTTCATCAAACTAGAGGGGAGAAGCTAGGTTGGTCAGAGAGAGCTGACCAGGTTCTTTTGTTTTAATTGTGTGATTACTTGTAATTTGGGTGGAATTGATATGATGTTAAGACAGAACCATAACTTTCATTTACAGGGGTTCTGCTGGCACTTGTCTGGTGCTGGAAATTGTTGATTGAGAATTTCTGCACGAGTTCGAAGAGTCTCTAGTACCTGATCTATAGTAACGAAATTCAAGACCAGAGGATACTGTGGTGTTTGGCCAAACCAACTACAACTGCTGTGATTCCAGATAAGTCGTAGTATCTGGCCTGGGACAACTTATCAAAAAACGTAGCGAATCTCCTGTATATCAATAAACTTTCCACCCAAGGACTAACATAGACAATCATAGGTGACACAAAAGAACAGTGGGATGATGAGAAATCCCCAACCTGTCTCCAAGTACCAGTTAGTCAAAATAGATTAAGTAATACCAATTGAAAAATTTAACAATGTACTTTGGACATATTGTCCGGTTTGTGTAAATATATATATATATATATATATATATATATATATATATATATATATATATATATATATATATATATATATATATATATATATATATATATATATATATATATATATATATATATGACACAGGGTATTTTGTATTAAATACACATATGCCCTAGTCCTCAAAAATACTACACATGAGAGACAGAGGGGTGGAGTGGAACGCATTCAAATAATAACGAACACTAGCAATGTTCCCAACTCTGTCTAATGTATTCAAATAATTATCACCACAAAATCACAACAATATATGTAGTTAGCAAAGTGTAACACATTGATGAAAATCTCAGATAACCGAATGCCTTATCTTCTCACAACTAAATATCCTCTTGCATTCGACAATACGAGTCGGCCATCATCACCAAAACCTCGTCGCTCTCCCTTCTTCACTGCCCAATCAGAACGCCCCTTGCATTCCCCCTGACCTGCTGACCTCGCAGTTTCGTGTTGTTAAGTTAAGTGTATGAGAACACCTCTCACACCCGACTGACATTATGTACCCGCCCCCAGCGGAGCACCGCCAGTCCACAGCTGTGTTAATCACACTGTGACATCTACTCTCCCCCCCGGGGAAAAAACAAAACAAAGTTTTCTTTTTTTCTTTTGGAAGGCGGCTGGGCGCACTCCAAACACCCAACAACCAGCTTTTGAGCCAAGTATACATTCATATCCTTCTTGTCTTCACATATCTTGCATACTCACTTAAACATCGTATGGGGGAAAAACCCAAGAAAAAAAACAATCATTCTACAAACGAGACAGAGTGTCAGCTACAACGTTGAGCTTACCCTCTAGGGGTAAAACAGTAAATTTGTACTGCTGCAGTAAGAGAGCCCAACGAGTTAATTTCGAGCTTGTCGATTTCGACGACTGTAAAAATGAGAGTGGTCGATGGTCTGTCTGTAATACAAAATGTGCACCTATCAAATATCGGGACAACTTTGAAACTGCCCACACAATTGCCAAGCACTCCCTTTCAATCGTGGAGTACCTAGTCTCAGCCGGCAACAGCTTCCGACTCGCATACATCACTGGATGTAAGGTACTCTGGTGGTCTTGCATTAAACAAGCTCCAATTCCTACAGAAGATGCGTCTGTCCGCAAAACAAAGGGTTTGCGTAAATCTGGCATCAGTAAGATGGGTTTCCTAGAGAACACCCTCTTGATTCTAGATAAGGCTATCTCGCAATCTTGTGTCCACACGACCCTATTTGGCATCCCCTTACTCGTTAGCGAGGTAAGTGTAGCTGTAATGGAAGAGAACTGAGGGATGAACTTGTGATAAAAATTCACAAGTCCAATTAGACTTTTCACTTGCTTTTTTGTTTTAGGTGTCTGCAACTGTAAAATCTTTGTAACTGTTACATCTTCTGGTTTCAGGTGCTTATGACCTACAGTATGTCCTAAGAAACTTAACTCTTTAAACCCTATGCAAACTTTACTCGGCCGTGCCATTAAATTATGCTGCCTTAGACACTGCAATAGGGAAGATAACCCCATCATGTGATCCTCCCATGACTCATGAAACAAACATATATCGTCGATATATGTAATAATATCTGAACGATGTCCTAACAATCTTCTCATCATCCTCACAAATGTGGCGGGCGCGTTCACTAAGCCAAAGCACATGACACTGAACTGAAACAATCCTTTGGGGGTGCTAAATGCTGTAAGAGGTTTCGCAGCCTCCGCGAGGGGTACCTGCCAATAGCCTCTAGACAGATCGAGTTTGCTGAAATATGTAGCGTGGGTGAGTTGTGTTAACAGATCTTCCTGATTAGGTATTGGTTCAGCGTCAACGACGGTGATGCTGTTCAATCTCCGAAAGTCAATGCATATACGAAGAGATCCGTTCTTCTTGCGAACCACAACCATTGGAAAAGAATATGGTGAATCAGACGGAGAAATGATCCCCAGTCGTTGCATGTCACCAATTTCTCTCTCGACAGCTGATTTGAAATGCATGGGCAATGGATACGGTTTTACCCTAATAGGCTGATCACATGTCAGAGTGATATCATGACAAATCAGGTCTGTCCGTCCTGGCAGATCTGTGAGGACATCCTTAAACTCCGTTAATATAATCTGTACTTCCGACTTTTGTTCTACTGTTAGGTCATCCCCGATTCGCACCATATTCCATGACTCCGAAGGAACCAGGGGTACGAGGGATAACTGGATATTCCCTTCACCTTTTTCATCTCCCGTGTCATCAATGACTGCCGTACATGCCACTGTTGCTTCAGTCTGTGCTGCCCTTGTGACTGCTTTCAACGACTCAGATCGTTCTACATATGGCCTCAGCATATTCACATGAAATACCTTCTCCTTATTTCGGACCGAAATTAGGTAATCGACATCTGTCATTTTTTTAACCACCTTGAATGGTCCTTGCCACGTAATGCTCAAGCGATCCTCTTTAGCTGGTAAAAGTAGCCAAACTTCCTCACCTGGAACCAGGGATACTAGTTTGGAGTTCCGATTTGCGTACTTCCGATACCGTGCTAACGACCCCGCCAAACAATCACGTGCCACCAAACAAGATTTTACAATACGTTCTCTGAGGCTCACTACATACTCATAACTCGTAACTGAGGTGCTATTTGCACATTTTCCAGTTAATAAATCCTTCAATATGTGCATCGGCCCCCTTGGGTTTGCCCCATACAGTAATTCGAAAGGGGAAAATCCTGTACTCTCTTGGGGAGCCTCCCTATAGGCAAACAGGACCGCTGGGAGTAACCTATCCCATTCTTGTGGAGATTCTGCGGTCACTTTTGCCAGCATGTGTTTTAACGCACCGTTAAAACGCTCGCAAACTCCATTTGACTGAGGGTGATATGGACTCGTGAATGTTTGGGCAATACCCAACAGCCCAGTGATTTCTGACATCTCCTTCGAAATGAACTGACGGCCCCTATCCGATAATATCTCTTCCGGAAATCCAAACCTGCAAAACAACATCTGCAAAGTCTCTGCGACTGCTTGTGAAGTAATACTCTTCATTGGCACCGCCTCCGGCCACCTGGTGCACAAATCTACCATCGTTAAAATGAAACGATATCCCCTGTCTGAAGTGACCGAGAGGGGGCCTATAATATCAATCGCTACTTTCTGGAAAGGTCGTACTGACAAGTCCGTAACCTGCACTGGAGCTTTGGGAGTTCTGCCTTTATGCCTCATCTGTTGGCATATCTTACAGGACCTACAATATAGTTTAATGTCCTTGCTAAACAATGGCCAATAGAATTGTGACAGCACCCTCTGGCGCGTTCTAGCCACACCCATGTGTCCCGCGAAAGGGGAGTCATGTGCAACCTCTAACACTTTTGCTCTAAAACTACACGGTACCACCACTTGGTGCTGAGTTTGTACTCCCTTAGCGAAACACCTAGTGAGAACATTATTCTTGAGCTCGAACCAATGTCTGGCCAGCTTCGTGCACTTTACATCACCTCTCTCGGCAAAGTTGTAAAATTTGCGCAATGATCCGTCTGACCGTTGGTGCTGGATAAAGTCCGACACCTGTGTATCCTGACTTCCAGTGACCAATTCCGATGTCTTAGCTTCATGATGCGTCGCTTCTAATGCGTCATCTGCCTTTGACTGTGCCCTAGTAATCACCACATTGGCCATAAGCACACGATTGTCCATCCATTTCCTAATGTCCATCTGAGTACATTCCTGCACACCTTGCACGTTACCCACAATCAAATCCGCTATCGGTGCTTCGAGTACGCAGGCCTGTACTCTACCAGATATGAAGGGTGTGTCCACCTCAATAATGGCAAGAGGGTAATACTCAATGTTACCCCCGAAAGTGACACATCTTGCTGTCTTACCTATCAAGCATGAGTCATCAATGCAGGATCTATGCACTCCTATAGTTGTGCAGCCCGTGTCTCTCAACACAGACACTTCCTGCTTTTGCACAAATCCTGGATGCAATTCCAAATGACCATTTTCTTCAAGAGAAGAGAGACAAGGCAGAGTGTGACCACAGATAAGCATAGGCTTACCGTCTGGTTCAAATAATGGCCTACACCCTTCGCAATTCTCATTGTTAAAGGTTTCTAATATGCAAGCCGAATTCACTCGTTCTGAATTATTAGCACAGACCTTTGCCAAATGTCCTGTTCCATTACAAAGACTACAGTGTAGCTGAGTATTGCTATCCTTTTTCGGACTATTGTTTGGAGAGTGTCTGACTACTCGGTCTGACTCCTTTTTCTCAAAGGATTTGTTTCTTTGGTAAGGTGAGCTTTTGCGAAATCGTCTTTGTTCCTGCTCGTTTGGCGCATCTATCTGGATCTGATTCCGCAGGTACTTATCCTGTCTGTCTCCAATATATCTGTATTGATTTCTATCAGATTGGTAGTTAAATTTCTTCCTCGGTGATCTATGGTCCCGATAATTGTCATATCGTGCAGGAGATCTGTCTCCTCGAAAGTAGGGTCTATCATAATTAAATCTTCTGGGGCCAAATCTATCGGCACTCTTCGCTCTATGTTGATTGTAAGGTTTTCTAGTAATCTTTCCTATACTCGCTGAGAAAGTCTCAGAGATACTCTCCCTGTGTATGACCTTTCCTGTTTGCGCGGTTACGTATTGGTGTCCTAATTCTGACATCGTACCGATGTTTTTGGGCTTGCGTTCCTGGAAAAACGCAATAAGCTCCGATGAACACGATGACAATACCTTGTCCCGTAACATAAGGTCGAAAAGCCCATCAAAGTCTTTAGTAATACCTTCCATCTCAATCCATCGATTTAATAGCTGAGTAATTTTCGCAATGAAATCCTCAAAATCCTGATTGACGCTTGGTCTCACGTCTCGGAAACGAGCCCGATACCCTTCCGCCGTTAGACGAAATTTCCTTAACAACCTCTCCTTGACTATGTCATAATTTGCTCTGTCGGTTAAAGGGATACTATACACAGTTTCTAACGCAGATCCTGAAAGCAAATTTCCCAGCAGAACAGGCCATTCCTCCTTCTTTATCTTCCAAGCCAAAACTTCTGCTTCAAAACGTTCAAAATACACGTCCATACTGTCCAAATCTTGATTAAAATTGGGTAACCGTAGTCTATAGGGACGTGAGAATTCTTTCCCACCTGAATCCTGCTTCCTGGACTCATTATCTAGCTTTTTCAGATTTATTTCTCTGTCAGCTTCAATTTTCTTCAACTCTTTCTCTGCTTCTATCTTGAATTTGTCAGCTTCTATCTTCTTCATCTCTTTCTCTGCTTCTATCTTCTTCATCTCTTTCTCTGCTTCTATCTTCAATTTCTGGAATTCTCTCTCCTCACACCGTTCCATTCTATCATTTTCCTGTTTTTCTTTCCATTTTTTTTCTGCCCATTCCTGTAGAGCAGGGCCTGTTAATGCTAGCTCTTTACCAACCTCAACAAATTCTAAGAGGCTAGCCATCGTAATATAATGTAATTAAATTACAATTTCTTAAAGCAGTACTCAGTGTACAAAAAAATGCCTTTAGTATTCCCCACTGGAAAATTATCAGATATTGTACTAAAAAAAAGAATCAAAATTATATGTAATGCCTAGTCAGAAATACTGACTGTACCACTCAAATAGGTGTATTCAGTATAATGGTGTGAAGTTACTCAACAGCATAATTTGCTGTACCCATGACACCCATAATATTTAAGCAGTGAAACTAAACACCACTGCAATATATAATTAATGGCATAAACATACATGTGATTCTCAACCAAACGAGATAACTACGTCTACACCAGCAAAAATACCCAACCTACTCTTATGCTGTCGGTACTGGAATTGAAATTGAGATACACTTCACTACAACAAAACAAACATAAATATAAACAATGATGACAATAATGAAGACGACCTTACTACACGAACGAACACGACAGTACGGTGGAATAAGAAAAAAAAAAATCCTCAGACAGCAGCAGATGTCTAATTACAAACCGTAGCTGTTAACAAATGAAAACAAAGAGTTTGGGAAATTAACATATGTACATGATAGTAAGAAGAATACAAGAGAATACTCCAATTAAACATGACAAAGGGACACTATTACACATATGACACCGTGCAAACAAACCCGAACTGCACCACTAATACACTAAAATGTGCAACGTGAATTATGCAGGGCAGCCAATAGGGTCAGCTCTATGTGCCCGTGCTCCGGCACACAATTCACCTAGCAACAGTCCTAAAGAACAGTTTAGCATAATCTCTTTCCGCAATGCAAAAGAGAAAATCCTTAACCCACACAACAACCAAATGACACCAAAATCTTCTACGAAGACACAACAAAAACCTACAATCGACAATGAAGTGACCAAAGGTAGTATGTTGCAACACCACACCAGTTGGATGACGTCCTCACCAACCAAATGAAAAAGAGGTCACAGGAGAATGATTACTAATTATATAATATTATAAAGTAGAAAGGTACTAAAAGAAAAATAATTGTCCAATAATATATAATAATAGTAATAATACTACATTTAAAAAAATTAACTATAAATCAATTAAATTGATGATCTCCGCAGGTCTGGGTTCCTGATGATGACGTTGATATCTACAGCACTTTAGTCACTAATGATCCAATGGTCCACACAACGAACGACACGTTACAAAGTTACGTAAAGTTACAAATATTGTCAATTAGGATGACCCCTGAGTAAGGCACAAAGTCCACGCTTGTCACCACATAGTGCCTTGTCTTCACTGAAATCTCACAGGGATGTCAAGCAAAAAGTCAGACCACACGTATCAAAGTTATACCACAACTGTATACTAGCTCGTCGTCTGCACAAGGCGAGGATTTGCCAGCTCCACTCCAATAACATCTCACGAGTTCATGAACGATACCACCGTTTGCAAAGGTGTAGTGCAGCCTTCTACGTGAGAAAAAGTTCAGTACAGTTTATGATGATGGACTGCAGTGTTTTATATAAGGCAAAGATCGTAACGTAAATCTACTACTGTTCAGCTTCTGGCAACCTCCGTAACGACCGTGTGTAAAATACTGATACTGTAATGCACCAGTTCCCGTGTTCGGCATGCACCCCGTTCCACAAGAAGACTCAATCACTTGATTTCTACAGGTACGTCGTCTCCTGAGCCAGTAAACACTGTGTAGTGGCAACACTGTCCCACTGTTGGCTTTCAAACGGCGCTGCAGCGGCCTCTAGTCTTGACTAGTCAGACGCTGAAATGAATGCTACCCAGGCTGCCATCAACTTGTTCGCCCAACCTGTACTAGCAGCAACATCTTCGTCCTCTCAGCCCTGCAGACAACAAAATTAATGTCAACGAACCTGCCACAACCTGGTTCACACCGCAGACGTTGGCCGACAACGGCGTCGTTTTCTTAACCAGAAGAGTGCTCAATGTCGCCCTGACATTTTGTTAGCACTGACACAGCGTACTGTTCATAATAAATCCCCCACTTCACTGTGTATCGCTAATCCGTGACCCATGACTCACTATTCAAAAAAAGTACCTGAGAACTACGTGACTGAAAAAAACAGGCCTACAGTGTATGTGAACTAAAAAAGATTTCTGACCTGGCGCTGCATTGACGTGCAAAGATAATCAAACATGAGGACCCAAATATGAGCTCCCCACCTGACACAGGGTATTTTGTATTAAATACACATATGCCCTAGTCCTCAAAAATACTACACATGAGAGACAGAGGGGTGGAGTGGAACGCATTCAAATAATAACGAACACTAGCAATGTTCCCAACTCTGTCTAATGTATTCAAATAATTATCACCACAAAATCACAACAATATATGTAGTTAGCAAAGTGTAACACATTGATGAAAATCTCAGATAACCGAATGCCTTATCTTCTCACAACTAAATATCCTCTTGCATTCGACAATACGAGTCGGCCATCATCACCAAAACCTCGTCGCTCTCCCTTCTTCACTGCCCAATCAGAACGCCCCTTGCATTCCCCCTGATCTGCTGACCTCGCAGTTTCGTGTTGTTAAGTTAAGTGTATGAGAACACCTCTCACACCCGACTGACATTATGTACCCGCCCCCAGCGGAGCACCGCCAGTCCACAGCTGTGTTAATCACACTGTGACAATATATATATATATATATATATATATATATATATATATATATATATATATATATATATATATATATATATATATATATATATATATATATATATATATATATATATATATAATTTGATTCAAATTGAGTTGTAGTTCTGACCAAAACAAATATAGGTTCAGGACCAATAAAGGTTAACAAAAGAAATTCTAACTATAAAATTTAACCACTGGAGTTAGTTGAGTCTATCATAGTACTTAATATATGTATGTGTATGTTTTTGTATTGAGGTTCTTTAACATCACTCATACATTACCCTAGACACTAAACATAGCTCTTAATCATAGTAGGCCAAAATATAACTTTGAGTGAGATCGTAGGTGGTATCAGCAAGGTTCTCTGAAACACAGCTATCAATTGTTTACATCAGGGACCTTCACAGATTGACCTCACTCAAGTACAACTTTACCACACACCAACCTTCTTAACATCAAAACCCACCACATATACTCATATCAAGGACCATACTCATCAATACTAAATCTGCAATATCATCATCACTTTCCTTCACATTCCTTACAGAGCATGGAGCCACCACTATGACTGGTTCCCCTTGCAGAAAGTGTGCGCCAAGCATCTACATGCTCTTGCAGCAGTGGTTTCTATGGCAATTTGTTTTACATGATGAGTTTGCCAGTTATATGCACAGATGATATATCCCTTTACCAATTAATGCCCTCGACTCCTTTCAATGTTTGTGCGACCAACAGTTTCTCCCCTGTATCCCTTCATGTAAGCCGCACCTTTATCAGGTCTTCCCCTGTCTCTCTTCCCATGTACTCCTAGGATTACTAATTTTCATTTTTCCTAGGAAGTACCTTGTCCGTGACTGTCACAAAATGCTACATTATACTTCAACGTGAGACAAATCCACCTCCCTTTTGTTGTAGCTTTGTATCTATATGTTTTGTTCATATCAACATAATTTCTGATCTGTCCTACGATTTAATATTGAAAATCTCTGCTAGGCAACAATTTACACATCTGTATCATTTTATTTGTATGAATAAATGTTATTTCTTTTTTAAATACAAATGGAGGATGAGGCCACTGTCCCTATTGGTTCTTATGTCGGAAGCTGGTGTGACTTTGTACTCTTACAGTTGTAGTGTCTGCAACCCTTTAATAAGCCAGAAAGAAGCTTCATAAAAACAAATGGACTGATATATTTAGATTATGTATTAAAAATAGACAAAGAGAGATATGCGAGGTACCCCCACAAAACGGGTCTATTCACATATTCTAAGATAATGATATACTGGTACCAAAAAACAGCTGGTCCCATAACAAGAAGCCTGCACCAAGAATTCACATGCTCTTGTAGCAGTGGCTTCTGTAACAATTTGTTTTACATTATGAGTGAGGTTGCCAGCACCATCTCATATTAGTTGCCTCATACGATATGCCTGAGGCAGCAGCAGTAGTCCTATTCTTCAGAGACACCCCCCCCCCCCCCCCCCCCCCCCCGGAACTACTTGGGGTGAGGAGTTAGAAATACAGTGGTGGGAGGGAGAAACAAAGAAAATCAAGAACAGAGACAGAGCAGGACAGTGTATTTGTTGCTAAATTCAAATGCTGAATCTTCTTTCCTTATATAAATCTTTACATAAAATATGTGATATTTTTTCTTCCCATTATGTCACAAGGAAACATCTGGACCTACCATGCCTTGTTCATCAATGGTCCATATAACAGAGAAGGTCAGCCTGTCCTGGTCTGGGTTCAAACTGCAAAGCTCTTCACACAGAAGGCGTGGCAGCATAGGGATCACCTGACGTACGTGTTTGTAGAAAAGGATAAGGGGGAAGAGAAAAAGGGCAGTTGTAAGTCATTTTCATCTAGTTATAATTCACACTGTTAACGAGGATGACAGATGTGGTGATGAAGGTTGTGATGGGTGCAGTGAGCTGATAATGGTTTTAAAGTGCAGATATCACAACTATGGTGGGTCACTGATGACTATACTGGTTTTAAAATGCATATATGACATCAATGGTAAGATGCCTGATGGTGGTGGTGAACAAGATGTGCTAAATATGGGATGGTATCATGACATAACACATGAAATGATGATAAACATAGGCAGGTTTTGGTCACCACGTATAAAATTATGGTAATGGTGTGACCATGACATGCTAAATATAGGACAATACCATGACGCACACCATGAAAATAATGGTAAACACAGGTAAATGATGGTTTAAGTCACCACATATAAATCATGGTAAGGGAGGGGTGTGTGTGTGTGTGTGTGACTGTGGCGAGTGTGCCGGAGAGGTTATGGATGTTACAAAACTACGTGTACTCAGAGTGAGGTCAAGCTATGTAAGTCCCTGAGTCTAATTGTTGAATGATGATGTATTCTCAGGGTACCTATCCACTACCTCTCTAAGATCTCACTCTGGGAAATATTTTATGAGATTGTTATATGTTTTATGGCTACGTGTCTAGGGTAATGTAAGTATAGTGATAAATGCATAAAACAAACACAACTGTAACTTAATGAAATTGAATTAAGTAAGGGACCCAAAGATGCAGCAATAGAGAATGCAGTCAGCGACCCATTGCTTGACTGCTTGCGTCAGGGTCAGCGAACCAGAGCTGACCAAGACCCTACTCCACCTCCAAGTGGTGGTCCTGGAAACAGGCTGCATCACTGCAGTCTGGCTGAGAGAGTAGGGATCGAAGTGGGAAGGCAAACCCAGTCCCAAAAAATGCCGTGCTGAAGTCAGATGTGTCGGCCGAAAGGTGCAGATATCGCAGCTTCGCTGTAAACAGACACAACACAACCAACGTCCTTCTCAGGGCGAACGAGGAAGAAGAAGAAGAATTGAGTAAGACTTTTGTTAAGTTTATATAATTATGTTACAATTTTAATTTCCTGTCCCTCAAAATCTTTTGGGGCAGGAATGGTTAAAAATGAAGAGAACTGTATTTACATATAATAAATAAATAAGGAGGAATCTTTGTCCATAACTTGATAATAAACAAATGTCACTGTAGGTGTAGAACACAGACTGATGTAATACTGTCTAAACGTGATAGTCAATGGTGGGAGGGACTATTGTTGTCATCACGCCCACAATAATGAATGTTCAAGTGTGGAAATTTTTAATGAATGAGTTTTCAGAGCCCACTTAAAGGGACTTCACCTGATGTTTCTATCTGAAGTATTTTACAGTAGATCATACAAATTCAGCATAAGAGTTGTCTTCAGGCTATCAAATGCAGCATACAGCTTTGCTGAGGCCTTCACTGTCCTCAAATTATGTCTTCACCAGGTTTCCTGCCACCAACTGGTAACAGGCAATATAACCCTGAAAAAGAAGGACATTCCCCTACTTTTTATATGCTGATTATAATAATTCCACACCTAATCACAACTATCATTAATTGTGGTCAGTATCGTGTGCAAAACATTTGCACTAGCCCCTATTTTATTTGACTTCACTCCGTACTGTGTGTACATTCTTCTTCCATATGGCTGTAACGCCCCTGTCACTTTAAACATTGATTTTCTTCCATAAAATCAGATAGGTATACAGTTTTCTTCTGGTAACCTGTTAATTCTTTTGTGCAATCATTCTAAGTATGTTTTCAGGCGTCATTGAACCTTGTGACACTGCAGAAGACTGCCAGTAGCTTTCTGGACTTACAGTCGTAATGTTTTTTATGGCAATATTCAATCACAATTTAATTTCGTTTCTCTATAAGTCTGCTTAGGCATGCTTGCTAGGATGTCGTAATTCTTTTCCCATGGCAATGTCGCCCAACACAAAATGTTGGCCCCCTATCTGGGTTGCCTCTACATATTAATAAAATATATCAATAAAATTATTTATCTTACCGCAATCAATGAAATATTTCACACAAGTGTAAGATTAACTGGCAATCAATGGCACAGGTGCAGATCGCTGTCATCTAGACCGCAAAGGCATTGGTCACAAATGCTATGCAGCTGATCTTAATCTAACTGTGTTGAAATCTTTGTCTTAAGTGGCAGCTTATTCTGGCAAAGCGTTTGTTTTATCTCCCCTTCCTAAACTACCATTAACCAATCAAACAAGTCAAGCAAATTTGACTGTTCAAAAACGCGTCCCGAAAATGTAACTTCCGAAGACTTTCAAAATTGAGCAGTTCCTCAGTGTGTTTGTCTGTCTGTCTTCAATTTTTATTTTCTACAATATCTCGGTTATTATTGGGTCAATTTCAATTTTTAAAAGTGATTCTTAAACTGCCCTTTGGCCTCTATCATCCTATCTAGTTTTCATCTAACTCTTCTTCATCGTTTTCATCTATGTAATTTGTCTCTATATTTATTCTGAACAAAATACTTTTCTATAAGGCAAGATAATTTATTATAGGGAATAGTATGGTATTTTTATACACAATATTATCGCTATAATTCAAAACATCCATTTTATCTACCCTCTTTATGTTATCTAAGTTTCTCTCTTTCCCCTCCTCTCTGCACAAATTTGGTTTTAGTTTCAGTTTCAAACGCATAAGTTAGGCTTGATTCTTTTTCATTTTAATTCCCCCCCCCCCCCCCCCCCCCCCCCCCCCCCCCCCCCCCCCCCCCCCCCCCCTCCCCTCTCTCCCTTTGTCAAGACGAGGTAACAAGTTGTTTTTTTTTGTGCCAACTTTCCGGCTTTCGTCATAAAATATTGGGAAGGGAAACGCGAGCTGCGTGTGTGTTTTGGGGGATGGGACTCAATACGCTTGGTCTTTGAAAATTCAAATCTTGTGCCAATCGTGGACTGTTCGGATAGGCAATGGCCTTGGTGCAAAATTTCAAACATTGTAGTTATTTATAGTTACAACCTTCGCTAAATAATAGGGTGGGGTGTATGCAGTTTTGGGGAAGGGTAACGTTTTTCAAACTATGGTAGTAGAAAAGTCAAGTATTGTCCAATTCTTAGCAGACGTTTTGCCTTTGCCCTTGGCAATTTTCAAATATAATAGTGGGGTTGATAGATTGTAATTTTACGTTACTAGATTTTTGAATAGGGGAATTTGAGCGGGGTGTTACATGATTGACTTTATCACAGTGACCACATCGTGCTAAATATGGGATGGTACCATGACACACGTGCCTGATTGGCAGAGTGGTTAGAGCGCTGGTCTCTCACGGTAAATGTGCTGGGTTCAAATTATGGTACAGACATGCTCTAGTCTATGCAGCTGTAAATGGGTACCCGACTTTGCTCTTTGAGTTAAGGAAGGAAAAGGCAGCGAGGAAGGGAAATTTTCATCCCACCTCTCGATGCTGGACCTATTATGGTGTTGAAGTCTCTAACACTTCACTCCCCTAAGGCAGTATCTGCTACCTTTTTTTTTAACCATGACACACACCATGAAAACAATGGTAAACACAGGCACATGATGGTTGTAGTCACTATATATAAATCATGATTGGGCGGGGGGTGTGTGACCATGATGTGCTAAATATGGGATAGTACCATGTCATAAGAAGTGACTAATATAAGGTTGTGCATGGGGACTGACAACCTCATTATATAAAACTAACTGCTACAGAAACCACCATTTCATGAGCACATGAATGTCTGGATACAGTCTTTCTACAAGGGGACCAACTACAGTGGTGGTTCCATGCTTCTTAAGCAGCAAAAGAAGAAAAGAATGAATATGAAGGTGATAGTTTTAGTTACCAAATATAGATGACAGTGGGGGGGGGGGGGGGGGGGGGGGGAGGGGGGGGGGGGGGGGGAGAGAGAGGAGGTGTGACCATGGTGTGCTAAAGATGGGATGGTTCCATGAAGAACACATGAAAACAGTGGTGAGCATTATGTAGCTGATGGTGTTGGTCACTATTTATGTAGTTCATGGTGAATGACGTATAGATATTGGTGCTGTCCAGTATATGAAGATCATGGTGAATGATGTATAGATACTGGTGCTGATCACTATATATAGATCATGGTGAATGATGTATAGATATTAGTCACTACATACAGATCATGGTGAATGATGCAGAGATATTGGTGTTGGTCACTATATATAGATCATGGTGAGTGATGCATAGATATTGGTGTTGGTCACTATATATATATATATAGATCATGGTGAATGATGCATAGATATTAGTGTTGGTCACTATATATAGATCATGTTGAATGATCCATAGATACTGGTCACTATATATACATCATGGTGAATGATGCAGAGATTTTGATCTTGGTCACTATATACAGATCATGGTGAGTGATGCATAGATATTGGCATTGGTCACTATATATTGATCATGGGGCATGATGCATAGATATTGGTGTTGGTCACTATATATAGATCATGGTGAATGATGCATAGATATTGGTGTTGGTCACTATACATAGATCAATAATACTTACTTACTTAGTCGTTCCCCTTCTACCGTGAGGTGTAGAGGTTTGGAAGAGAGAGCGCCAGACTATCCTATCGGCTGTCTTCCTCCTGGCCTGGTTCCATTCTAGTCCTCAGTCCTTCAAAGATTGTCTAATGTTGTCCTCCCAGCGGACTCTGGGGGTCTGGATCCCTGGCTCTTTGTTTCCCATGCTTGTCGTGGTAGCCGATCTTCTCCCATTCTGCAGACATCTTAGTTGGGACTGTTCTACTTGGGTCTGCAGGGGGTGGGATTTTAGGCCTTGACGTATCGTCTGGTTGCGGACCATGACTCTTCTTGTTACTTCAACCACCTTCCTCAGATACTTCATTTCTGAGGTTTGGATCTGGCTTTTGTGGGTTGTAGTCATTGCCCATGACTCGCATCCATATGTCAATACTGGGACATAGGTGGAGCGGTATACAGCCATCTTCGTTTTCTTACCAACCTCTAACTTGCTGAGGAATCCTCGATTTATGACCTGAAAAAGTCTCCCAGCTGCTGCTTTTCGAGTGGCCAACTCTTCTTTGATGCCTCCCTTTCGGTCTATAATAGCTCCGAGATATTTAAAGTGGTCGACCTGCTCCAGGACCTGTTCTCCCAGCTTAATCTGATGTCTTCTTTCTTCTCGTGATATCACCATGGATTTTGTTTTAGAGCTGCTTATGACCATCCCTCTCTTCTCCAGCTCTTCCTTCCAGACTTGCAGGTTGGATTGGAGATGTGCCTCTGATTTAGCAATCAGGGCAACATCATCAGCAAATGCCAGCTCTGAAATACATACCTGTCTCATCTTCCAGTACCCCACTGAATACTTCCTTGTTCTCTCCTTACATGACTTGATAACATCGTCCATGAGGAGTATGAAAAGATAAGGTGACAGGATATCACCTTGTCTTACACCAGTGGTGGTCCTGAACTCTTCTGACTTATGGTTTGCTGTCCTCACATAATTTCTGCAAGACTTGTAGAAGCTCTGTATAGCATGAATCAGAGGTGCTGGAATGTTCTTCCTTGCCAAACAGTCCCAAATTTTGCTCCAGGGGACCCTGTCAAATGCCTTTTCCAGATCTATGAAACAAAGATGGATCTCACTCTTGTACTCAAGGGCCTTTTCACTCAGCTCAGATCAATAATACACATACGGTTATCTTGTGACAAAGATGATGATGTTTATACTCCTCATCTTTAACTAAATTCCAGATGAAACACTCAATATCTATATTATTTCCCATTTTGCTCCTTACAAAACATGCAGCCACCCCGGCAGCTGGTCCCTATGCAAGGAAGCCCACACCAAAGCTTGTGGTGGTTGCTGCAGCAATCTGTTTTACATAATGACGCTGCCAGCTCCAAAGCACAACCTGATGTTAGCTGCCTCTTATGACATGCCCCAGGAATACACAGGACTAAAACCTACATCCTACCTTCAAAAACATACAAACAACAGCACAGCGTTCTCATCTTTCATGTTCAACCCCCCCAATAAAACCTTACCTTTTGGACTAAATACACACTTGTTGCACGCCTGGAGGCAACCAAGTCCAGCTCAGTGTCCTCCTCAACAAAGAAGCTCACATCAGCAATATGTACACCAACTTCATACTTGCCTGTAATCAAATTAAGAATACACCAATGAAGTATCCAACACCTAAATGCTAATTCGTTCACCTAGATGGTTTCTTAACCTGCGGCCCACTGGCACCATGGGGTGTGGTGTTGTCCATGAATGGAGTCTAGGGAGTCGGATGTACATAACCTAAAAACTTTGAATTTTATTTTCACCAAAGTTTTTACTCTGAAAATTATCATAGATTTTTAGCATTTTAAGAAATGTATTCTTTTTACATATTGTTTTTGTATCAGTATGACTACATGTAAGCTTTTACAATTTTTCTTTGTAATAAAATATATTATTTGTATGCACAAATTTTAATCATGCTTCTAAAAGCATTTCTTTTTTTTTTTCCTAAGAAAGGGTCCATAGCCTTCACTGGACAATCAAAGGAGTCTGTAGGATTCACCGGACAATCAAAGGGGTCCATAGCCGTTACTGCACAATCAACGGGGTCTGCATGCTTCACCTGACAATCATAGGGGTCCACGGGCTTCAACGGACAATTAAAGGCATCCGTATCCTTTGTCAGACAATCAAAGGGGTTCGTAGCCTTCATCAGACAATCATAGGGGTCCATAGCACAAATAAGGTTAAGAACCCCTGATCTACGTGAATCATTTATCATACTGAATTCCAAGAGTCAATTTTCCCACTGTGAAATATTTGATTCGTCAGGTGCTGATAAATCTCTAGCTCATACTGGAATTCACAAGAGCAACATATCCATTTACAGGTTGTATCATTTTTATTTATTTTTTATGTATTTATCTTAGTTCTCGCTTTCTTTTCTCTTCTGTTTTTCTTTGTCCCTGATGAAGGCCTTGACAGTAATTTAGGCAATTTTCTTTAGCTCTTGCAAGACACATTACCTATTTTCATTCACCCACCATTTAAGACATACACCACAATGTCATCCACATCACATATGGTACGGGAAATGTACTATCAGTGTGCCTTAGAAACATGAGATAAATCATAAACAGGGAGTGAACAGAAGTGGGAAAGATCTGGAACTTTAAGGGGTTACCTCACATAACACAGGTCCAAATATGGGTTGACAGTTTATTGCTCTGATAGGAGTTAAAAGAATACATGACAAATCGACAGTGAAAAATATGTTCATATTTTCTGTATATGCAATATACAGCATTTAACTGTTGTCTTTCCACACAACCTGGCTAAGGACAAGTCTCCTAATTTTTTGGCCGAATACCATCATCAACCAAGAACTGCTTACTCAAAGCAATCAAGATGATATGCACAGATGGTAAAAAGGATCCTGTTACATGCCCATTGTGGCATATGTCGTATTTTGAATCTGTCTAACAACACGGTTACATTTAACGCGCTCACTATAGGATAATGGACCGATGGAATAGCCAATCAGGACGCTCCTTTTCTAGTATGTATAAAGAAACCTTTTTATGTTTGACAGAAAGGGCCTATTCTGTGTATTTCCTAGGCAGGAGTTATTTTATTGCTTAAAGAATAACGATATATACAGGGAAATAAATAACTATTATAACATCTGGGAAATTACTTTTTTTTTTTCTTCTCTAACCAGCGGCACTCGAGCTTTTCAGCCCTTTTGGCCCAATGACATGTCATTGCGAGGCTGGGGGGTCAGTGGACTTTCCTTCCAACCCGGTCAGGAGCTTCGCCCCTTCCCATCCACAGAGGGTTTATGTGCAGGAGCCGTTCAGGTTATTCAGTCAAATTCCCGGTCGTAAACATTCCTTCAAACGCTGACGCCCGGGCTTGAACCTTGAAAACCTGGTCGCCAGTACAACGTTGTAGCCATTACACCAGCGCGGCTCCTGGGAAATTACTTAATAAGTAGGTGTAAAGACGGCCTCATAATAGTAATTTATTTAAAGAGAAACATTGGTTTTAGTGATATGTCTCCTTCAGGGTAGCTCCCAATTTAGCTAATTAAAGACTGCATAGATTTAAAGGCCATGTAATAACTAAACAACAAAGATATAGAAAGATAGAGATAAATTAGCAGTTTAAATATCACTTTAAATAATTAAAAACGGCCCAGTAATAAGTTAGATATAGAATATTTAAACTTAGTCACATTATACGGGCAAGCTGAAAAAACGTTTAGGTTTTGATTCTTAAACACACATTTGGACCATGCTTCCGACTGGGCGGACACGGCGCTATATATAGAACTGGGACTTAGGGAAGTCCACCACAAAATTTAAATACTGAGCTGCATGAATCGAGTGTAAACTGTTACTGCAGGGTCTTTTGCCACTGTGATCTAGAGCAGACTTAAGATTCCCATTGAAAGCCTGTATTCAGCCTGTGTATTATTGCCTGATGGTAAGAAAGATATATATGTATTTGTATATATTGTTGATTATTTGCCTGTGTATACCCGCTTATGTGTTCGGTGATGTGTAGAAAGTGAAACTACAGGACTAGTGTGCTGCCATACCTGTGTGATTTGGAAACGAAAGCCAGCGTTAGAAAATGTGTATAATATTTGTAAGTAGGGCAAAAATTACGACTGTAAGTTTTAATAGGGTTTATGAATGAGTATTTCATCCTGGAATTGCACACTGTTAACGAACCTAAGATAGGAGTACAGGAATTGTTAACATGATGTAATCAAGTTGTCACTTGCTATTGTGTACTTAACCAAAGCATTGTATGGAAGCCAATCAAGGAATCTATCATATGATGTTTGCAGGAAATGAATAATCACATGGAACTGGCTGTAAGAGAAATGAAGTTATATGTCCTGTGCAAACTGTTAGCACAATTTCTGAGAAATATTTATATGTGATGTTGTGTGTGTGTGATGTTGTGTGTGTGTGTAGAGTGGTGCTGGAGCCTACATGGAATGCGGTTATCTTTCATTCCAGGTTCTGTCTCGATATTACAAAGTACGAAACATCCACTGAGAGGAAGTCTGTTGGTGTCTACAGCTCCTTATATATCTGGAGCCATACCATGATTCCCAGCCTGGAGTTGCAGTTTGTGTAGCCCGGCCTGATGGATGCAGATCATCATCTAATAAGATAGGTGGAATCTAGTTCCACTGTACAGTAAATCCAGCCACAAATAAAGTTATAAAACCCACACATAATAAAAACAAAAACAAACATTTCATGATGATATATAAAGGACAGTTGTTCCATAAAGTGAATTCTACAGTCCAGGGACAGTGATTTTAGATTAGTAAAGAAAGTAATTGACATTATCTAATTACCTTTACCATATTATTCCTTATGGAAAAGTACATTCCATCTTATTTATTTAATGTTGTAAATACCATTTGATTTCTTTTAGAATTCCTGACCGAACAAATAAATCGGTAGAGGACAAATAAATTGTAAATAATTTCAGTCAGTCTTGCTTAATACTTCTTATTAAGTTAATGTTCTGTATTGAGATTTATTACATATGATTAATTAAATTTCCCCTAGATAATTAGCCAGTAAAACAAAAGTATATTCATTAATCAATGTGGGATCTAGAGAGGTAGCAGATAGATCTTCAGTACCCCACACTATCATCATACTTGAAGGTTTACATAGCTTGACCCCACTATTGATGTTGATACACCCTTGCTCTTTTCAGAGAAGGGGGTATTTCTTATAAGACCAGTCTCTTATCTGGCACTATCCTGGTATCATCTGATACACCTTTGTGTCCAGGAAAGTCTTTATTTTAATAACATCCAAACCTCTCGCGACAGCATATTGGGAATATGGTGTTAGGCCCATATTTTTTTTTAACGACTGGCACACTAGGGGTGATATAGTAAGCATCACGCCGGCCTACCCAAATCCAGCTTCTATCACAGAGGACAGAAGCTGAACTTGGATTGGCCATATCCTCAGAAGAGACCCCAACACCATGACCAGAACTGATTTACATTACAGCTGACATGGACATAGGTGAGTGGTCACAAATGTGATATGGGAGGCTGTGTTCACCATAATCAAATGACCAAAGTCTACTGCATATGCAGACATTAAAGTGGGATCCTCGACGGTGTTACAGAGTTTGTGCACTGTGCTGAGATTCTCCTTGTGTATCTAAGGAAAGAGATTGGAGCACGGATGGAGTTGTCTGTGTGCAATGAAGATGGTCCTTAAAAACCAAAACCAAACCAAAACATTACAGATGACCTCCTAGTTTGCAGAAGAAGGAATTATTCTGGTGTTTGTTCAATGAAGACAAAGATTATGAGAATAAATGCAAGAAATGATAACAAGGTTAAACTTGAAGAAACACCACTAAAAGATGTAGAATCGTACACATATCTTGGAAGTAATATAGACAAAGTTGGAGGGACAGACAGTGATATCAAAATAAGAATACAAAAAGCAAGAGGAGCTTTCAGTGCATTGGGAAATATATGGAGATCAAGAGAAATCAAGTCCAACACGAAAATAAGAATCTTCAACTCAAATGTGAAGTCAGTCCTATTGTATGGCTCTGAGACATGGAGAACAACAAAAACAACAACCAAAAAGCTACAGACTTTTATAAATGGGTGCTTGCGTAGAATAGAAGGACTGAAATGGTATGACAAAGTCACAAATGTGGAATTGATGACAAGAACCAGACAAGTGCCAGTGGAACAAGAGTTGAGAAGAAGACGCTGGCAATGGATAGGACACACACTGAGGAAACCTGTTGATAGCATTACAAGGCAGTCCTTGTTCTGGAATCCACAGGGAAAGAGAGGGAGAGGTAGACCAAAAACACATGGAGAAGAGAACTGGAAACAGAGGTGAAAATGATGAGGAAAACATGGAAAGAACTTGAGCGGATGGCACAGGACAGGAAGACTTGGCATGTGTTTGTTGAAGGCCTATGCTCCTTGGGGAGCTAAAGGGTATTGATTGTTCAATGAATGATGCCTACACTATGCAGAAAAATGTTAACCAACGAGCATTACAAGGCAAGCAAACTGTAACCTTTTATGACTGCTGAAGAGATGTGCGTTCAGCTTGCCTGGTAATTTCAAGTGAAGGTTGAATCACTTGACTCCTCTGAATGTCGAATGACAAATGTTGGATTACATCACTCAGAAATGCCAGCTAGAGCAAAAAGAAAAAGAAACATATGCCCTGTCTGCAATGAGAAGGTATATCACTTTCAGTTTGCACAATTCAGATCAGACAAAACAAGGCGAGTCATTCAAGATGACACAAATTGTTTTCCGTTGCAGTGAAAGCCATATGCATTTGTGCACTTGCCAGAGCACTGCCTGTTGGAAAGATAAATGGAGATAGAACAGCTCACTGACAGAATATGAAAACCGTCTTCACAGAAAGGTGTAATTTGTCACGTCATATAGCAATAGGGCCAGCATGATACTGACCACATCGCTCCTAGTGTGCCGGATGGTCAAGAAAATATGGGCCTAACATATAGCAGTAAGCAAGAGGACATGCACACCATCATAGCTGGCAGACGCTGGAGCTGGGTTGGTCATGTCCTCAGAAGAGACCCCGATGCCATCACAAGAACAGCTATGTTTTGGACCCCTGAAGGAAAGCGAAAGAGAGGCCGACCAAAAACAACTTGGCGGAGGACTGTGGAGGCTGAGATGCAAAGAATGAACCAGAGTTGGGGCACTGTACGAAGGATGGCCACCGACCGTGCAAAGTGGAATCAATTTGTTGTTGCCCTACAAGACGCCACTAGGCGTGATGGCCACTGACTGCTTTGACGGTCGGTGGTTAAGGATCGAAGAAGAAGAAGATATAGCAGTAGGGATAGAAGTTCTACAGTGAAATAACTACCTAACAAACTCTGTATGGCACATAATGATGATGCATAATGTGGTGTTAATTTTCATTGAACTTCTCGGAAATAAACAGGCTTTTCAGTCAATGGAGTGTTAACTGATGTCAAAGTGTCTGTTCAGACACAAATAATATTTTGACAAGCAGGGCACATGATTATCATGACAAACGTGAACTTTATTTGATTTTGTGTGAACTTTCATCAAAGCAGATGGAAATAAACATTGTTTGAAGTTAATGGAGAGTTACCTGATGTCAAAGTGCATGTTCATACAAAAAGTCATACTCTGACAGGTAATAATGATGATGATGATGTATGAATTTGGTGCGATTTAAATGACAATTTTCATCTACCCTGACGGGAATGTACATTGCTTGTAGTCAATGGAGTGTTAACAGACGTCAAAGTGTGTTTCACCATTAAGTCACCCAGAGCTGCCCAGCAATAGTTTCAGTGAAACAGGAGCATCAGGTTCAAAGAGTTAATTTACACAAAATAAAAAAAAAAGGGATATAAAACCATTAGGAATGTATACAGAATACTTCTCTCATGCAGTCTTATTTTATATTTTTTACTATAAAACTAGGTGTCCGTTTCACATGAGCGGTTTCAGCACTTGGCTCTCCAGGCTGAGTTACCAGGTTTGAAACCTGGTAGTGTCACATTCCTGTCTACTCAGCTGTCAATCGGCACCTGACTCTTGCACTTGGATTAGAGATGGCAAAGGCAGAGATGAATGGAACTGGACACCCCACCTAATAAAGCTGGACCTAGCATAAAGTCTCTCTAACACTTCACTCCCCTTTGATAGTGTCTGCTATGGGACGACCTTTACCTTTGAACTATACAATTTTATCTATAAACTAGTCAAGAGACTACAGGAATTAATTGGCCTAACAAGCACTCAAAAATGACATGAAATTAGAAATGTAAACAGCAGTGCTGTAACTTAATCACTGTGACCCTCTCAAACTTCTGAGGTTACCATTAAAGAATTCTCAAAAGCCAACAAGGCCTAACGATCTGATAATCAGCATTGCCACTTTGAAATTTTTAATAAAAACCTAGATATCGGCAACTTGGGCTATTTTGGGCGAAATGTAGGTGGCGTTTTTCAACTAATGAAGGAAAATGATACCTAGACGGGACAAAAAAACCTAGATCTAGGTGAATCCACCTAGGAGTGGCAACTCTGCAGGTAACATATAATTATGCATAAAACAGTTGGGCAGAAACAGCGGACAGCACAAACTTACATATTTCTCAAATGCAATATTGCTTAATATGTCTTTGGGACATTCATTCATATTCATAACCCTCCACTCCCAAAGGAGCATAGGCCTTCAACAAACACATGCCAAGTCCTTTTGTCACGTGCCATCATCTTAAGTTCTTTCCACGTTCTCCTTATCATTTTCACCTCTGTTTCCAGCTCTCTTCTCCAAGTGCTTCTTGGTCTACCTCTGCTTCTCTTGCCCTGGGGGTTCCAGAATAAGGACTGCCTTGTAATGCTATCAACAGGTTTCCTCAGTGTGTGTCCTATCCATCTCCATCGTCTTCGTCTCATCTCTTGTTCCACTGGCACTTGTCTAGTTCTTGTCATCAGTTCCACGTTGGTAACCTTGTCATACCATTTTAATCCCTCTATTCTACGCAAGCATCTTTGGGACATGGCAATACAAAATACAGTATTATCTATCAAACTGATGGACACTAAATCACAGGGGATCTGAAAGCTGTGCATGAGGAACCTGGGGAAGGGCCATCATTAAATCATATGACAGCACAATCTAATTTATGTGAATGCTTAGTAAGCTGACTACTCCGTATCTGAATTCTTATTTATCTAAAATAATTCTACTGGTGACACACATTTTGGTGAGGTGGTTCGCATAATTAGCTGCGTTTTCCAATGTGTCAGCACTTCTTAAAAACACAGAAACATTGTCTCAGAAAGAAACTCAACTACTGGTGTTTGTTTTTAAATTCAATTTTAAATACAATTACATGTAGTTGTATTTCAACTAAGACACTATTAAGAGCATCAGATCACCAGGCCCACTCAACATACATGTCAACAGCTTAAACTTCAAACCAGATTTGAATTTAAGTATCTTGAAAGATACGGAGTTCGTGCACTGTGCTGAGATCCTCCTTGTGTGATCTAAGGGAGAAGATTTGGAGCACCGGTGGAGTTGTCCGTGTGCAATGAAGATAGTCCTTAAAACCAGACCAAACCAATCTTGAAAGTATCTTTCACAGAAAATGAAAGACTTGACGGAGAAATTAAAACAAGACGTCAGAAAGCCAGTGCAGTGACTGACCAATGTCATCACTATTCAAGCACTCAAATCTTTCATCATCATCATCATTTTCCATTGCGCTCCTTACGGAGCATGTTGCCACTACTGCAGCTTGGTCACCTTGCAAGAAGCCTGCAGCAGGCAGTCACTTGCTTTTGCAGCAATGGTTTCTGTGGCAATTTGTCTTACACCATGAGTTTGCCAGCCCCACCCACAACCTTATATTAGTCTCCTAGTACGCCAGGCCTGAGAGTACAGTAGTCCTATTCTTTCTGTGTCTCTTCAGAGACCCCCGTATTTGAATATCTGTACGGAAAATCAACAACTCTTCTTCTTTGATCCATAACCGCCAACGTAGTCAGTGGCCATCACGCCTGGTGGCATCTTGTAGGGCAGCAACAAATTGATTCCACTTTGCTCGATCTGGGAAACTGAGACAACACCAACAGAGTGGAGTAAAGGAATAATTGTCAAATTGCCCAAGAAGGGCGACCTTGCAGACTGCAACAACTGGAGAGGAATTACTCTCCTCTCAGTTCCCAGCAAAATACTAGGCAGGATAATCATCCAGAGAATTTCAAAAGCAGTTGACCATAAACTCAGGAAAGAACAAGTGGGTTTTAGAAAGAACAGAAGATGTGCAGATCATATATTCACCCTCAGGAACGTTATAGAGCAGTGCTCAGAATGGCAGAGACAGCTATACATTAACTTTGTTGATTTTGAAAAGGCTTTCGACAGCAACAACAATTGACAAATAGTATATTCTTACCAACTCTTTGCTATCAGTATAAAACATAGTCACCTCCATGGCACAGGAAAGATAAATCACATCATGCACGATGAGATGTTTGAGAAGAGCCTTTAATGTCACCAGGAGAGACAAAGTAAGAAATGGTGACATCAGACAATGATGACAATATGAAAGACAGGAAAAGCAATTTTTAAACAAAGGAAGAAAGATTAACAAAACTACAGAAAGTGGATGGAAGGACAACCATAACAATAATGGACATACGGGAGAAACCTTTAAAAAAAAAAAACAGCTATTTATTTTTATTTCAAAGTGGTTATAAATTTCACGTTACACAATATTTCTCAAACAAGAGATGACAGGAAACTACAAAACGTTACAACAGAAGGCAATCTGATCATCAGACAAGTATTTTGACCCTTTTATCTCCCTTACACTCTAAAGGGGTTCTCCTATGAGATACTTATAAAGCACATACTTTAATTGTAAAATACACAGTGTTCAGCAGTTCAAACAGCTCATATATACATAGTACACATGAGTGCCTTAAATAATTAACATCATAATATTTAAAGTACACTTGACCACAGGCAGCTAAAGAAGGCATGGCTTTAAAAGCTACCCGATATGATAAGGACAGTACATTACTGTGGGAATTTCAGATTTAAAAACCAGTTCAACTTAAACCAAGCAACATGCAGATGTATATGTATTCTCTGGCAGTTATACTTCTGAGCATCACCCAAGCAGGTAAACTTTTTAATACAGTGGTACTCAATTTCAATTCAGTATTAAGATACTATAGTTGAGGCAAACGTATAGTAATGTACTGAAAACACAGATATAGAATACAGGAATGAGACAGCCTGGTCATCAACAATATAATTTGTTTTGTATGTCCTGAAATGTGGGACTACTTCTTCTTTCGTTCGCTTGAAATATATTGTCTATATCTGCAATGTTGTTTCTTGTATAAACTTCACTGTCTTTTGTAGTTCATACAGATGTCTGTATAGTTTTGCTTCCAGTGTTGTTTCTCTGGGCAAGTGGGTTTGCCTCAATATATCATATTCGGGGCAATCTTGAAGTACGTGCTCCGCAGTCTGGGGTGCCTGTCCACATGTACACATGGCGGAATTGCCAATCTTGAATTTTGTATACATGTGGCTGCGGAGTCGGTTGTGTCCTGTTTTGAGGCGCAGAATGACAATTTGTTCTGATCTGTTCATAGCTTGGTAGTCATCCTGCTTTGGTGTTGGTGGCTTTCTGATTGATTTGATCATCTTTTTCTTCTGATGGTATGCAACTGGTATATCCGGTTGCTCGTCTGCAGCACCTTCTTTAGCCAGTCGGTCTGCTCTCTCGTTTCCTGGTATTCCACAATTATACGGTATCCATTGCATGGCGACCCTGCACTGGTTGCACAGTTCAGAAAGTAGGGCTTGTATACCTGGCAATTTTCTGGACTGAAGTGCTTGGAGTACTGATCTTGCATCTGTCAGGAATACCACAGGCTGTGGACCGAGATTGGTGTTCAACAGTTTCTCAGTTGCCACCTTGATTGCCTGGATTTCTGCATCATAGTTGTTACAGAATTTCCCCATTGGTACTCTGACTGTATCCCTAGTGTTGTTTGGGTATTCTATGTACATTCCTGCTCCTCCATTCTTGACTGCATTCTGTGCTGACCCATCTGTGTATACTCGGATCCAGAGGTCCTGTGGGTATTCATCTTCCAGGAAACTGAGAGTGACTGTCCTACGTTGCACGCTATTCTGTTCATCCCTGTCGAATATTCCTTTCACTTTTGTCTGGATGTGTATTGGTAGTCCAGGCTCTTCTCTCCAAGGGGTTTGTTCTGGCACAGACTTTAGGGGGCTGTCAGCTTCAGGCAGGTCTGAGGTTTGTCTACGAAGAAATGTGGGACAGCATTAATATTCTTTTTTAAAACAAGGGGAAAGAATTACATCCCTTGAGATAGCGTGTGAGACCGACATTGTCCATCATTCCAATAAAAGCATTTCCCAAGCACAGGACATCGGTCTAAAATTCAGTCGGAATCAGCAAGGCCATTTGTAAGCATGAGTATTTTTTCAAGTCTTGACATATGGATGCGAGTCGTGGCAATGACTACAACCCACAAAAGCCAGATCCAAACCTCAGAAATGAGGTATCTGAGGAAAGTGGTTGAAGTAACAAGAAGAGACATGGTCCGCAACCAGACGATCCGTCAAGGCCTAAAATCCCATCCGCTGCAGACCCAAATAGAACAGTCCCAACTAAGATGGTTTGGCCATGTCTGCAGAATGGGAGAAGATCGGCTACCACGACAAGCATGGGAAACAAAGAGCCAGGGATCCAGACCTCCAGGACGACCCAGAGTCCGCTGGGAGGACAACATTAGACAATCTTTGAAGGACCGAGGACTAGAATGGAACCAGGCCAGGAAGAAGACAGCTGATAGAATGGTCTGGCGCTCTCACTTCCAAACCTCTACACCTCATGGTAGAAGGGGAATGACTAAGTAAGTAAGTAAGAGTATTTTTTCATTTCCAGTTATCATCATCATCTCCTTTTTTTTGCTCCTTATGTAGCTGTGAGCCAACCATGCAAACAGCCAACTTCAGTAAGCCTGTACCAAAGTACATACTCTAGCAGACGTGGTATGTGTAAGTCAAATCTGTAATGAAATTTAAGGTCCGAGACGGACTTGCTCAGCGTTTCCCACATTTCAGGACATACAAAACAAATTATATTGTTGATGACCAGGCTGTGTCATTCCTGTATCCTAAATTTTAAATTATCATCCACAAATTTCATCACTGTTCTTTTTTCGGGGCTGGTATCATAAAAACTATAATTATGAAACATGCCAAAAACAAGAATTTTGTATTACCAGAGACAAGGATACAGAAGATGAAGTTTACTTTCTTACATATGCATAGTGTGACAGCAGCAAAGGAGTCGCCAATGACAACAAATACAGTTTTTTTAAAATTCCCATGCACGCTGGGGATCATAGGCGGCACTTTACAAAACTATGTACTTTCTACTCAATAGTCCTGCTGTTTACCAGTCATAAAACCTATTTTTACAATCCTGTCCTGCCTTCCAAAAGCAGACTGACACCATCTGTTCAATAAGCTCAGATAGCAATTACTAATGAGCATCATGTGGCACTAATAAAATGACAGCTAAACATATGGGGAACACAGAAAGCGCATACGTTCATTGCCCGGACAAATGAAGGAAAAACTATAAAGATGTCGGTAATCTGAGAATGCCCACTGCTTTTAAAAAAATAAATATTCAAATTAGCATCTGAGGGTGTTTGAAGAAACAGAAAAAAATAAAATACTCAGAAAAATGTGTGGTTAAACAACAATGAATGAATGAAGTACAAAATTTACTACAGAAATGCACACTTCTAAATCCCCACAATTAGTCAACATCATGAGATCATAACTGTGAATGACATTCAGTGTCATAGTTAAAATGGCTTACAGAAGACGAGAAAGGCATCCCTGAACAAATTCAAAAGACAAAAGAAGAGGCATCTTTGAAGAAGATGGACGGACAGCAAAGAAATAAACCTTAGAAAGGTGGAAACTGTAAACTGAAGATAGATCAAGGGAAGACAAAAATGGAAACAGACTGTGTTTATGGTCAAAAGCATTAAGCTCACAATTTCTCCTGTAATAGAATTTGCTCTTCATGCTTGTCCTGTTACCTCAGACTTGCCCAGTGATAGATGTGGAGCACAGTGTTAGATGGCTTGTCACAAATAAATCCAGATGGGGAACAGTTCAGTGTTATCGTCTAAACCAGGAGTTCTCAACCATTTTTTGCTCATGGCCCCGCTTCCATTTAACTCTGTGGCCCCCCTCATAGTTGCTGTTAGCTGGAAAAAAGGTACTTTACCATCTTACTGTGACCCCCTAGAAATTTGGCATGGCCCCCTGGGGGGTTATATAGCCCACGATGAGAACCACTGATCTAGACAACGTCAGGAGACTAAAAGAAGAAGACAATCATTTTAATGAAAGCTGTCCTGAAGTTTTTTTTTGGCTTGAAGTGTCTCCAGTCGGACCCATGCCTTACCCTTCTTGGTTACTTTATACAGCTTGCTTGGTAGATTACAATGTTACTATTCTTTGTTACTGTTTGGGTCACGGTAAGACATGGCGCTTGCACAAAATAGATGAATTGAAATTATATGGAAAAAAAATCACCAATGTGAAATCTGATTGACAATAATCAGACAGGTGCCAGTGAAACAAGACATGAAGGAGAAGACACTGTCAATGGATAGGTCACACACTGAGGTTACACGCTGTTGATAGCATTACAAGACATGAAGGAGATGACACTGTCAATGGATAGGTCACTCACTGAGGTTACAAGACAGTTCTTGTTCTGCAATTTTCAGGGTAAGAGACCAACAACAAATAAAACACAACTGAATACAGAAATGAAAGGGATAAAAAAAAGACACAGAAAGACTGTAGTCGTTGACTTACAGAGCCGCTCAGAAGTTGCTGTAGTTATTAATTGGGTATTATCCTATAGTCCGTTCGGAAATTCGTGCCCACAGAAAGCGTCAATTTTCTCCAAAACTGTTTGTTGTATGGACCTGAATTTTTGCATGCAGTCTTAGATTTTCCATGCAGTTAAGACTTTGCGATCATTACATCCACAGCTGTCGCGAAATTTGCAAAACGGCGATTTTCTTTGATCTTCTTGGAACATTTGCCTAAATCTGCCCGTACCTTGTAACATTAATTCTTACATTAAATCACAACATTTGTGCGACAAGACGGTTCAAAGGCATGTCCTAAATGTGTGATTGGTTGTTCACGTGATTTTGATACGAGGAATGATGTTGTGATAATGAACCATGATAGCAGTAAATCATCAGGAAGCTATGACGAATCGTAACTGTTTATGTGTTATTATAGATTGGCATATGAAATTAGTTTATCACAAACGTAGGAATGCGATCGACGTGCCTCATTCCGAATCAGACAACTCCAATAAGTTCACCCGTCTTGCCTTCTCTCATGAATCTGCCTAAGGTATTTGCTTCGAGCTGCAACCAGATATAGTTTTTCACATAAAAAATTCCTCCCGCCAGACATTTTTCTAAAAGTGAAGCCGACACTTCTGACAAGTTGCCAAAGAGTTGTTTTTGAGATGTTAATATCGCATTCTGCTTGCAGCCGACTTTTCAGCATGCGGAGAGTAACAAGTTGATTGGCATTAAACATCTTCAAAATCAAACGTCTAATTACATCCTTGTCAAAATCATCAATTTTTTCTTTCCTTCCTTGCTTAACCGCAGCCTCTGTACAATCACCGTCCTGTTGTATCCAACATCGAAAAGATCTTCTATCCACACCCAGGGCCTTTCGTTTTCTCCTACCTGGTTCTTGGATGTCATGGTATAAACAACCCATCTTAGCCTCTCTGCGAAAATGCCTGTACAATGTAACAGTTACCTTCTGCAAAGTGATAAATTTGCTTTTCGGATTCATCGCGCTTTTCATAATTATGCAGTTTAGTTTATTAATAAATTATACGCTGGTGTCGTTTTGTTTCGTTGCAGCCAACTCATTGCAATTAGCATACGCCGCTGAAATAATTACTCGCGACTGTGTGCAATAGGTGCGCACTGGTGCGGACATGTAGTCACTACACTAATTCAAAAAAAAAAATATTGAATAGCACATTTCATCGCTTGTGCTGTGCTGCAACAAAAATTAAGTGCGCATTTTTTTGAATTGATCTTGTAACTTTCCTGTAAAACTAATAAAAATTAACCCAGACAACGGTAAGAGTTTTTTTATATAACTTAAAGAAGAAAATTCGAACATGACATGAGTTTTGTAAGGGCAAAAAATATATTAATAACTGCATTGATATCAGTAGGGCACGTAGCAAATTTCAATAACATCCATCAAGGGGTTGCAAAGTTACAACGTTCAATGTGTGGGCACGAATTTCTTACGGACTATACCAGATAGCTGATGGCTAACCCAGTAGTATTTTCCCATACACTTTGTCTATCGTCCAAGTTAAGAGATACTGGACTATCCCTCCAGAGATGTTTATTCTTGGTCGAAGATTATTATTCCAGGTTCGTTCAGTTCCTTCTCAGATGTTAGGTAGTGTGAGTAGTAGTGGTATTTTAATTGTCGACAAATATTATCTCAACAGTAGTAAGCAAGTCAACTGCATGGGGATCCATTTCAAAACATTTATTAACAAAATATAATATCCAAGATCAACGTCAGTTCAACAACAGTAGTTAGACCTCTTCCAAAAATGTGAAGTCTGCATGTATCAACAATTTTCCATCTCTTATCTCAAGAGAATTTGGTACATAAATTTCTTGACAATTATTCTGATTTCTCCTTATTATCTATTTCTTTCTTGGGCGCAATTGAGAGAGAGGCTTCTACCTTCTTTTCTATCTCCAATAACTGTCGTTCAGTATTAGTCACTTCTAGTGACATTTGGATTGCAATGCATGAGATGAATATTTCCTGAAAAATGTCTAAGTTAATACGAGATGTACTTACGAGGTATCAATATATTAGAGAATGCACAACTGCTACTGTAGGTTTCTCTTCTGAAGTCCTCAGAATACTTATAAGAAAGCCGGTGTCACTGTAGTTCCGACAGAAATCTCGAACACGGACCCTCCATCAGAATCTACTAGCGACCATCACCAACGGCTTTATATCAGGAACTGATCTAAAATCTAGGATTTTGGCTGAACTCGAAAGTGGTGCGGGGACTCACCACTTTTGATTGGTTATAAAGTCATAGAGAATTATTTCATTAGCTTCCTACTTAACATAAAATTTAACTAAGCCTATGTAAATGAGATGACATCAATTGTTGCTATGCAACTCCCACCATAAAAAGGCTGGCTATCTGCGAAAACATTTTAGTTTCAGTTTCGGTTTATAAATAGCTTTATGTTACTGAAAATATCTTTATAAAGCCAGGGCTGGCTCTAAGGATTTCTACTTATGTTTTGTTTATACTTATTCTAATAGGTTAGTTAGCACGAATAATCCTATCATAGTAGGCCATCCGGTCACAAGACCTTGTGCAGATGGCACAGGATAGAAGAACTTGGCATGAATTTGAAGGCCTATGCTCCTTTGAGAGCTCTAGGGTAATGAGTGAATGAATGTCATTAAGTTGAACAAATACATTCTCCTTCCAGATGGTCAGCTTCTCTTAACTGTGACACCGAGTACCATCGAGGCGGACCTGACAAAATTACTGGTCGTTAACTGCAGCTTCTATCAGGTATTTAAGTGGTTTAGCTGTGCGCTATAAGGTGCAGGTCTTCATTGATGTCTATGTGACATATTGGGAAGGAGGAAAGGGGGCGGGGGGGGGGGGGGGGGGGGGGGAGGGGTGGGGAGGGGGGGGGTCAAATGATGCCTATAAATGGGAATGAATCATTGATCCAGATTAACTAGGCTTTACACACATTGGGATTCTCGCTGGTGCTACAGAGTTTGCGCACTGTGCTGAGATCCTATTTGTGTGATCTAAGGGAGGAGATCGGTGCACTGATGGAGCTGTCTGTGTGCAATGAATATAATCTTAAAAAACCAAAACCAAACCAAACCAAACTAGTAGGCCGACTGTGACTAATGATCCAAGTCTTAAAACTTATTTGCCATGCACTTGATTATTTACCAGATCTCTACCCTGATAGCTGACTGAATGACTGGCTGGTTGTCAAAGAGTTGTTTGAGCAGATGCCTGGCTCATTACTTTACCCAAGGTTTAATTTGTTAATAAATGTATATATTAACAGATAAAACGGTATTGAATCAGTTTTACAAATTAACGGTACACAGGAAACACAGGACGTTTCGGGTTTCACCCTTCATCAGCCAGAGTTACAAATAGGCAACAAGGACAAGAAATATAGACAGGTTAAAGAAATATACTATAGACACTACAAACACGTTATATATATATATACGAGGGACGGTCAAAAAGTAATGCCTCCTATTTTTTATGTATGTAAATACAGCATCGGTGTGCAATTTGTAAATTTAGCAGGATTCCTCAAACACTCTTCTGCACTGGATAGCATTACCAACCTGTTTCAGTAACAGGTGGCACCACTGTAACAGTTTAAAAATGGCTGCCAAAGACGTACGGTTAAAACAACGTTTTGTCATAGAATTCCTCAATGCTGAAGGCGAGACCCCAATTCGCATCCACGAACGTTTGAAGAAAGTTTATGGAGATTCAACAGTGGATGTTAGCACTGTCCGACATTGGGTACATCGTTGTGACGAAGCTGAAGTAGGTCAATCCTCAATGGCTGACACAAAACGGACTGGTCGTCCTCCGTCTACCGCAGTGACTCCACACAACATTCATCGAGTTGATGGCATCATTCGTGGTGACCGTCGGGTAACACTGGATGAACTTTCTTCCATGTTGTCCATTAGTAAAGGCAGTGTCCAGAACATCATTAAAGACCTGGGTTATTCAAAAGTTTGTGCACGGTGGGTACCCAGAATGTTGACAGACAGACATAAAGAAACAAGGAAAAGCATAGCCATCAACCTACTGCACCGTTACGAAACTGAAGGAGAAGAGTTTTTATCGAATATTGTGACAGGTGATGAGACTTGGGTTCATTTTTTTGAACCAGAATCCAAGAGGCAGTCAATGGAATGGCATCACACAACATCGCCGACAAGAAAGTTCAAAAGTTCACCATCTGTAGGGAAAGTTATGGCCTCCATGTTTTGGGATGAGAAGGGTGTGATTCTTCTCGACTTCTTGGAACAGGGAAACACGGTGAATGCAGACCGTTACATTGAAACTTTGAAGAAGCTTAGAGGTCGTCTTCGGCGACTTTACCCATTAAAAGATCGGAGAACTGCACTACTGTTGCACGATAATGCCACGCCACACACCGCTAAACGCACCATTGATACGATTGCAGAATTTGGCTGGACATTATTACCACATCCCCCTTACAGTCCCAATCTTGCACCTTCTGACTTCCATCTGTTTTGACCACTGAAAGAAGATCTTCGCGGACATCACTTTGAGGACACCGAGACCCTTAAACGCGCCGTACGCCAGTGGTTCAGGAAAAAGGACACAACTTTTTACCGTGCGGGGATACATGCCCTTGTGAGAAGATGGACAAAAACTGTAACAAATAACGGAGACTTCATTGAGAAATAAATTTTTGAAGTTCAGACTTGGGGCTACATTTCAATGTAAATTTTATCTGTTTTCTTGCCTATTGAATGAAATTAAAAATTACGAGGCATTACTTTTTGACCGTCCCTCGTATATATATATATATATATATATATATATATATATATATATATATATATATATATATATATATATATATATATATATATATATATATATATATATATATATATATATATAAAAAACATGTTTGTAGTGTGTATAGTATATTTCATTAGCTTCCTACTTATCATAAAATTTAACTAAGCCTATGTAAATGCTATGCAACTCCCGCCATAAAAAGGCTGGCCATCTGCGAAAACATATATATATATATATATATATATATATATATATATATATATATATATATATATATATATATATATATATATATACGAGGGTTGCTCAGAAAGTTATGCCCCACATTTTTTTTTCTCGGACACTATTTATTCACAATGTATGAAATTCACGCACAGTATAACTGGATGTACGCGTATCCTTTACACATGCTATTTTCCCACATGATCTCTGTCCACTTCTACGGCCTTACACCAGCGCAAAACAAGGGCATGCATGCCTTCCCTGTACCAGCTCGTTTCCTGTTCCCATAGCCATGTCCTCACTGCACGAATCACGCTCTCATCATCTTCAAACCTTGTCCCGCGCAATGCACCCTTCAGTGGCCCAAAAAGATGAAAATCGGAGGGCGCCAGATCAGAACTATAGGGGGGGGGGGGGGGAAGCACAGTCCAACCAAATTTGGCGATTGCCTCCTGAGTTTTCAGACTTGTGTGAGGGCGGGCATTGTCGTGCTGGATCAAAATGTCTACTGCATTCCTGTTAGACCGCACTCGCCAGCAGCGCTGTTTGAGTTTGTTGAGGGTTTTGATGTACGAGTCCGAATTGATTGTCTTACCTCTAGGCATCACATCCACAAGAATCACTCCATCAATGTCCCGAAAGATGGTGATCATGACCTTTCCGGCAGAGGGAGTTGTCTTGAATTTCTTTTTTCGTGGTGATTGCGGATGATGCCAATCCATTAACTGCCTTTTCGTCTCCGGCTCAAAATGGTGCCCCCAAGTTTCGTCACCTGTGACGATCCGGGACAAAAAGGCCTCCCTCTCAGCATCAAAACGCTCCAACAATTCAGAACAGATGGTTTTCCTTTGACGTCTGTGGTCGGTTGTGAGACTTCGAGGAACCCATCTTGGGCATACCTTCGAATATCCGAGAGCGTCGATAGTTGCCATCGCACTTCCATTGCTGAATGAAAGCTGTAAGGTCAATTGTTGACTTGTGATGCGATGATCCTCATGAATAATGGCATCAGCGCGCTGCAACATGTCTGGGCTGGTGGCTGTGGCAGGACGCCCAGACCGCGGCCGATCATGCAGCTCCGTCTCTCCACTTCCTGAAGCCTTCACTCTCTGAACCCAACATCCAACGGTGCTCCTATTGACTGCACAACTTCTATACACAGCACACAAACGTTTGTGAATGTTCCCCACACCTTCCTTCTCTGCCACCAAGAATTCAATTTCAGCTTGTTGTTTGTAACGCGTCATACACAGACGCCATTTTCACAGACTACTACAGCGGCGCTATCTGTCGGACAATCGTGACATTATGCACATGTACGCGGGAAATATCAGTGTTGCTGCGTGTAAATTTTAGCTTTGCTATCTTTATTCTGGGATGAGGGGGGAAAAAAAAATGTGGGGCATTACTTTCTGAGCAACCCATATAACAAAAGAGAGAGAGGTAATCAACTTAAAGACATAGTGCTATGATAACTGAGAGAGGTAATCAACCTAAAGACATAGTGCTATGATACCTGAGAGGTAATCAACCTAAAGACACAGATAACTGAGAGAGGCAATCAACCTAAAGACTTGGAGCTATGTTACCTGAGAGGTAATCAACCTAAAGACATAGTGCTGCAATAACTGAGGTAATCTATCAATAAAATAGTTAGGATTAAAAGCTTCACATTTACCAAAGTGTGTCCATGGTTAAGCGATTAGAATGTCAGCCTTCCAAGCAAATGTTCCGTGTTTGATTCATGACGGAGGGTTCATTTTTAAATTAATCTTAATTTAGTCCTCTTTCTTGAGTTTTTATAAATGTGTTTTTGTTCATTATAGCTTCTAAATGTCTGCATGTATTGACGGACTGACTTGCTAGGTTGAAGGCGAAAGATGGAAGAAAATAGAAAAATAGAACAGGAGAAACTGAATACAGGAAGAAAAGTGCTGTTCTCTGGACGTGAGACAGACAAGGCACACCATAACTCTCTGACGTAACGCCTTGACAGATCACTTGGTAGTAATTTGTATAACGCCCCGAGTAGTTCTCGGGGGAGGGGGGGGGGGGGGGGGTGTCTGTGAGAAAACAAAGAAATAACAGCACTACTGCTCCTCAGCGACTATTACAAGGTTGTGCGTGGGGCTGGCAACCTGATCCTGTCAAACATGCTGCTGCAGAAACTACCACTGTATGAACCAGGGTTGTGGAGTCAAGAGTCGGGAGTCATGGAGTCAGTCATTTTTAAGTGGAGTCTGAGTCAGAGTAGGCACAAAATGTCCGGACTCACGACTCTGAATTTTATGCCATGTAACTAGTAAAAGATTGTAGTCGGACTCAAAAGTCGGAACAGGACTTCCAAAACTTCAGGAGACGGAGATGGAAAATTTTTTTGCCGGACTCCATAACCCTGGCAAGAACACGTCATGAATATTTGATGCAGGCTTCCTGCAAGAAGACCAGCTGCACTGAAGGTCTCATGCTCCATAAGGAATAAAAAGAACTTGTATAACTGTCAAACTACCCACACACGCATAAATTCTTGTATATGTCAATATGTGCCAACAAATTATGTCATCTTTTGCACTGGAATATTTCGAACATTTCACTGAATATGTACAAATATATTTTACTTGCAGCCCGGGAGTGGTGATTCGGTTGTGTCCTTGATCATCAAAAAAGAAATAGACACTGGGAATGTTACTCTTATTCCACTTGCGTACATAAACACAAACACATACGGTCTTGTGCATTCTGTTGGCCATTTAAACGCAACCTGCCTGGGTCAAATAAATGCCTTACATGGGTCCTACCTCAGCTTACAATGGGATTACCCATCCATCTTGGAAAGTGGAACTTATGAGTGTGAGGCAAACATAATGAACAGCTTTGGAGAAGTTCACTTCGAGAGTATCCAATCAACAGTCAGGACAGATGCACCAGACATAGGTCAGATAGTACAGCGGATCCAGGAAATTGAAACCACCCTCAAGGACTCCAAGAACAGGATAGCCACCCAATCAGCCATGTACCATTCAAAAGTCAACTGTAAGACATGTAACATAGCCAAAAGTCAACTGTAAGACATGTAACACACAGCCAAAAGTCAATGTAACACACAGCCAAAAGTCAACTAAAAGACATATAACATAGCCAAAAGTCAACTGTAAGATATGTAACATAGCCAAAAGTCAATGTAAGACATGTAACACACAGCCAAGTCAACTGTAAAACATTTAACATAGCCAAAAGTCAACTGTAAGACATGTAACACACAGCCAAAAGTCAACTGTAAGACATATAACACACAGCCAAAAGTGAACTGAAAGATATATAACACAGTCAAAAATCAACTGTAAGACATGTAATATATGCCAAAAGTCAACAGTAAGACATATAGCACACAGCCAAAAGTCAACAGTAAGACATGTAACATAGCCAAAAGTCAACTGTAAGACATGTAACATAGCCAAAAGTTGACTGTAAGACATATAACACATAGCCAAAAGTCAACTGTAAGACATGTAACACACAGCCAAAAGTCAACTGTAAGACATGTAACATAGCCAAAAGTCAACTGTAAGACATGTAACATAGCCAAAAGTCAACTAAAAGACATATAACATAGCCAAAAGTCAACTGTAAGACATGTAACATAGCCAAAAGTTGATGTAACACACAGCCAAAAGTCAACTGTAAGACATGTAACACACAGCCAAAAGTCAACAGTAAGACATATAACACATAGCCAAAAGTCAACAGTAAGACACGTAGCATAGCCAAAATTCAACTGTAAGACATGTAACACACAGCCAAAAGTCAACTGTAAGACATATAGCACACAGCCAAAAGACAATTGTAAGACATATAACACACGGCCAAAAGTCAACTGTAAGACATATAACACATAGCCAAAAGTCAACTGGAAGACATATAACACATAGCCAAAAGTTAACTGTAAGACATATAACACAGCCAAAAGACAACTGTAATAAATACAAAAAACATAATAATCAGCTGCAATACATGTAACACACAGCTAGAAGTCAGTTGTAATACACGTAACACACACCCAAACATTCAGACTTACCAATGAAAAGAAAATGTACAACTTTATATCCAGACTCAACATTTGGTACAATACATCATTCTTTCTCATTGCCATCGGTTCTGCATTTGTTAAAATCTATGAAACTCACATAGCAATATTGTGTCAGTGTTCTTGCCTAGTCACCACAAAAAGTACCATATATTCTTGGTTATGATTAACTGTGACCTACTTGGAACTTTTGACACTTCTTATGTTACTTTACTATCATCTTTTTATCCCTATTTGCACTTTACAGCATGGAACCACTACTGCATCCTGTTCTCTTTCCGGAAGCCTACATAAAAGCATTTATGTGCTCTTGCTGCACTGGTTTCTAAATTCATCTGTTTTACGTGATGAGGTCACCTCATACGACATGCCTGGTTTCTTCACAGACCACTGGGAACTATACGGGGCTATATGAGTAATGAGAAAGCTTTACGTAAACAAACAAACTAACTAAAGACAATTATTTGCCCAGTTGGTCTTTTTTAACAGCTCAAAACTCATAATTTTTTGGCCACTATGAATTTATTTCCCCTAGAACCCCCTAAAAACAATTTCCCAAACCCCAGTGCCCTTGGACCATACTCTGAGGAGTAATATTCCAGTTGATTGCCAGGCCCCCACATTATACTGTAAAAGTTGTGAGACTTTTCCCTATGGACACTTTTGCAGATGGCCTCTTCAAATATATCTTTTATCAGTATTTTCCATATTACTGTGTGGTCTGAACTATCAAACGCTTTCTTAAAGTCTATAAAGTTCACAAACAAGGGCGTCTTTTATTTGGATATGTGTTCTAATATAACCGATGGACCCTGTGTCTAGGCTGAATAAGGCCCTACTTGCCAAACCGAGGCAACATTTTTTTTTTTTAAAGTGTCGTCTTTTAATCACTCAACTGCAGTTTAATCAATATGACTGTGGCTTTCTTTTGTATACTCAATCTTTCTGTTCAAAATTATGCTTGTATTTCCCTTCAGTTTTCAAATAAAACTGTTTTTAACTGTTCTAGCATTTACCAAAAATTAGAGAAGAAAAGTAAGGGTGTTTTATTTTGTTAATAATTAGAGAAGAAATTAGGTTACCTCTATAATCTTTTCCTTAAATAGAAGTATAATTTTTGCCATGAATGAAAAAAGACTGCATCATCATCATCATCATCATTAATGAGCAGTCGTTATATATCGAGTTCTCATTTCGCTAGATACTTTTCTCTATGCGACTGTTAATGCTGTTCTTTCATTACATAACAACATTACTCTGAAGCCCATGCTATGTGAATAAACAGATTTCAGTTCTACAAATGAATCAGTGTTCTGTTTTGCGTCTGAACCAACTGTTTCAATTTTATATACTTCAACAGCTTTATGTTTGTACGTTTGTTATTACTGAACAGTACTCATCGTCATCAGGTGCCATTTCCGCATCACAGGTCAGCTGCAACGGATCTCCAACATTCTTCTGTCTCTGGCCTTGATGTTGTTATCTTCCCACTTACAGTGCTATCTTCCTCTTGCACATTTGCTTTCAACTGTTCCTTCTAGTACGGTCTTCAGTAAAGTGTCATGTCTTTTTACATGCCAAAATATTTTAGCTACCAAATATTTCTTCTTCTTCTTCATCGCTTGCTGTCAAATTTAATCTCCTTTAGTAATTCTGTTTTCTCTTCTTCTTCTTCCGTCCTTAGCCACTGACCGATCAAAGCAGTCAGTGGCCATTACGCCTAGTGGCGTCTTAGGGCAACAGCAGATAGGTTTTCTTTGCCATTGTTTCCCATCACGCCTATTGGCGTCTTTAGGGCAATGGCAAATCAATCCATTTGCTGTTGTTTCCGTAATCGAAGTGACTGGCAAACGGGTGATCAGCCCGTTGGTTTTTCTCTTCTAGGACCTCTTTATTTGTTTTCTTCTCTTTCCATGAGACATGTCCCATTCATATATACTCGTATATATATATATATATATATATATATATATATATATATATATATATATATATATATATATATATATATATATATATATATATATATATATATATATATATACATATATACATATATACATATATACATATATACATATATACATATATATATATATATAGTCTCATGGAAAGAGAAGAAAACAAATAATATATATATATATATATATATATATATATATATATATATATATATATATATATATATATATATATATATATATATATATATATATATATATATATATATATATATATATATATATATATCAAGGGTCTCAACTGTAAGGGTCTCTTCTGCTTGTTGTGAGAGCTTCTTTTTGCCCAATCTCAGGTGGCGCCGTAAAGAGCATCGCCACTTGGTGCGATCAGCAGCTTCATCCTCCCAGGTTGCTGGATTTTTATGTCCACTGCCTTCCTGTCTCTCTTGCACACATCTTTGAACCACAGCTGCGGTCACCCAACTGTTCTGTTGTTCATTCAACAACATGCAACAAATACTGACATCTAAACAATTAACCCATAAACTAAAACTGAGAATCATCAAGTGTTATATATATTCTTCATTACTGTATGGTGTTGAAACATGGACTATGAACAAGCATTTGGTAGAAAGAACTGAGTCTCTCGAGATGTGGATATATAGAAGAATGGGGCACATCTCATGGAAAAAGGAGAAAACAAATAAGAGGTCATAGAAAACCTAGGAATGAAAAGAGAATTAATTAAAGGAGATCAAAATTAGGCAGCTAAATATTTTGCCCAGCTGTAGCGCCGTGGTTAGTGCACTGGCTTCTTAGCTCAGTGGTCCATGGTTAGATCCCCAGTTGAGGTGGGATTTTTTAGACCGCAAACGGCTCCGGGGTCAACCCAGCCTCATGTATACGTACCAGAGCAACTCTGGGAAGGTTAAGGCGGCCGGCATGATGCTGACCACATCATCCCCTAGTGTGCCGATGGTCAAGAAAATATGGGCCTAACACCATATTCCCAATATGCCGCAAAGGGCGTGTAACGGGATCCTTTACCTTTTTAAAAATACATAACACCTTACAGAAGACCATTATAGAAAGCAGAGTTGAAGGCAAACGTGCAAGGATAAGACAGTGCTATAAATGGAAAGATAACATGAAGAGATGGACAGGAAAGAGTCTATCAAAGTGAAAACGTTGGAAATCCATTGCTGCCAACATTCACTGTGGAGATGGCAGCTGATGATGATGATTTGTACAGCACTATTTTTCCCATGTGTCATGGAATATTCTAATCCACATATATAAATTATAAGGTAAATATAAAGCCTAACAAATAAATCTAATAAAGAAAAGAGCAATGGTAAAATAACAGTGCTGTCACAAGGAATGTACTCGAAATCCCCCTTGTTTTCTGCTTCGTCGGCAAATTGTAACGCTTTCACGTTGATAGTAAAAGCTTACTATATTATTACCCGCTTTCTTCAATGAAACGTGTGCTGTATTTCTTGGAAAAACATTGAGATACCAAGCTGAACAATGACCTAATTTTAATATTTCATTCATTCCATTTTATACACGGCGTAACTAAAGACAGATGGACTAAAGGATAGAGAGAAGGGAGAGGCATACAGCCGAACACGTGCAACACAAAACACGCGTCGCGCGATACACAATTACTACTATCACGCGTGTAAGGCCACATGCACTAACTTTTTCAGACGGACAGTGATAAATTCACTACCCTTCCCAGAGTTAGGTTTTAAAAAACCTGGGAAACGCTTATTAGAAAAGATAACATTATATGGGTTTACGTTTGAAAACATTACAGTACCCAGACAGCACATCTTCGAAACAGGAGGTAGAAGAAATTGCATATTTTGAACGCAGCCACTTAGCTCTATTAAATATATATATTTGGGTTCCTTAGGGTTTGCTGACAAAGAATATGTACAACGTTATGCAAATAGTCTAGGAATTAACAAGTTATAGCCAAAGTAAAATGATGGTGCTGTCAGACAACACCCAAAATCAGAATCGCTCAGTGGTAGATTTTTTTACACCACCATTGTACGGGAAATGGGCCACAAGTTACATTTGAACTGATTGGCTGGAATGATATGTAAGGCTAAACACGATTAGTCGGGCTATAAATACTATCTTTGGTTGTTAGGGGAGACGTAGGAAGTTAAAATTTTTTCAAATACTTGTCGAAACGTGGCTCCATTGGCTAGACTCGCTGATATACTCACTTAGGAGCGTTAGTTCGAGACCACTAGTCAAATAAGCTTGATAAAGCAACAGTGCGTTGAAGCCAGCTCATATTTTTGCTAAATAAAAGCCTGGAACATAAGCAGATGGGAATTTGTGCCAGTAGTTGTGCCAGAATTCATTGCTAATCAACGTATCTGTGTTTGTTTCCATGAATTGTGGTAAGCTTGAAACATTCAGTATCTTTTAATGAAAATTGAATGTGAATTGTTAATTTATGCCTGTATATATGTGTAGTTCAGTAGCAAACATGATGTAAAGCCTATAATGCTCCAGCCTGAACAGAAGGTGTCGGAGGAAAGTAAAACTGCATGGAATGGCCAAACAGTACACTGACACCTAGATTATTGATTAGACAGAAATAATGCTGGAAGTGCAGAGGCGTAGTAACCATTAAGGAGGTAAATACTGGTATAAAGTATTTCAGATGAAGCTGACAGTTGGCCTAACGCTCTGAACTCAATGTTTGTGATGTACTGTGCTCAGTGTGAAAAGAGAGTATAAATTAGTTATGAAGTAGAAGGTACATCCTTCTTGTTTTCAGGGACCGTGGTCTTGATGGTATTGAGCAGCACCTGGTCAGAGCTTTGCTGAATCCAGAGTCGGACAGCATACTCCTTGGTCCATTTAGCTATCAGTGAGGTGTCTCCAGAGCCGAGGGGAGAATCGAGCAGAGGAGTCTGTTCCTGCCGCCATCACGCAAGATAAGCTGATGTGGCCAGCTGAGCTCAAAATTATGTACCCCCAGCTTAAAATGACCTTGTAAAAATAACATTAAGAGGGGAATTAAATTGTGTTAATATCAGGAACTGAGAACATCTCCAATAATAGTTCCCATAAAGACAAACTATTGAAGTCATGATGACAAATACCAACAGAGCTTGAACAAAACAAAACCAGTATTACCTCATATTACTACTACACAACTGACACACATAGGATACTTTTAATAATATATGTCATTACAATATTCATATTGATAAATTCTGTACATATAACTTGTAAGTAAAATTGATTGTGATTCCTGGTTCCCTTTGTATTTGAATCAGGACACATATTCATTCATAACAGCAATGAATACATATTGTTATTTGAAAAGTTATCAGTGACTCCTTTAAGATATCCTTTAGAGTGTTATATGTATGTGAGTGTCACAGTGTTGTCAAGTGTGGTGGAATAAATTAAATTGTTTATCTGTCTGTTGTTGTTATGACTTACACTTCATCATACACATACCCTAGACATACAACGTAGTCATCACACTATTCCAGAATAATTCTGACTGAGGTATACATATGTGGCAGCAAGCAAGGTTATATATAATACACTACTCTTATTAGATATATATACCTTCACAGCTGATCTCAGTCAGTACACTAAGTCCCCTATAAATATTTATAACATCTCACTTCACCACACCATGAAAGAAATGTTGCACTTTCACTGGCATTAACAACTATCTGCTCACATGCTCCACTTATTCACTCATCACTTTTCAGCTCCCTAATGAGCACAGACCTTCACCAAGTCCTCCGGTTATGTGCCATCAGCTCAAGGTCATCCGGTTATGTGCCATCAGCTCAAGGTCATTCCCATGTCTTCTTTATCTCTTTCATTTATGTCTCCAGACTTCTTCTAGGTCTGTCTCCCGGACCTCTTTCACCCCCTGAGGAATCCAGGACAAGCACTACCTTGTAATGACGAGGACAGTGGAGTGTTGGTCAAAAGCGAAGTCATTTATGCTGCCAGTGGCTAGGGGTTATGCTGCACCCTCAACCTGTAAGAGTTGAGACTCAATGAAGCCAGGGCCGGATTAAGCCAAGAAGGGCCTCTAGGCTTTTTGGTGTTTGCGCCCCCCCCCCCCCCCCCCCCCCAAGCAATAATTTTAATATTTTTTCAACCTTGTATGGTATATACTGGTATTTTTTTAAATAAAATTTTGCCTCGTTCAACCTAGTCGGTTATATTAGGGCGCATGTCCAAATATGAAAGACTTCAGGTCTTGAAACAATATATAAATTATATACTAGTATTATTAATAGACTGGTATGTTAGTTTCTGCCATCAATGGTACCTATACCTTGTAGCGATATGGCAGCTTGCGTACCCTGACAATCCCCAGAGCTATGCCAGTGGGAGTTTTACTCCTGGTAGGTTCAACCAAGCTGGACTGGTCTGTGTGGGTAGGGGTCAGACAAAAGCTGGTACCCTGGTCCTCCAGGTTGGGGGTTTTAGCATAGGGCTGACACCCCTGTCTATGTAAAAAAAAAAAAAAAAAAAAAAAAAAAAAAAATGAAGTTACGGAAACAACATCAAATGAACAAACTTTGCTGCGGGATGGACATTCGGAGTCTGTGGCTCGTATGACTGTCAGTGGTGAAAGCCGAAAGGAAGCCACTGACATGAAAACGGATGTCCTGACCGCAAAACAGGATACAAGAATAGGATTTTGGAATGTCAGGACAATGTACGAGACAGGTAAACTAAGACAGGTCACGGCAGAAATGAGAAACTATAGGTTACACATCCTGGGGATAAGTGAGAGCAGATGGACAGGGGCAGGAAAAGTTAAAACAGCAACAGGAGAAACAGTACTTTACTCTGGAAGAGAGGATGGACAGCACAGTAAAGGCGTAGCCATTATTCTACAGAAAGGGATAGAAAGGACATTACTGGAATGGAAACCCATCAACAACAGACTGATACGATTGAGATTGAAAGGGAGATTCACCAACACTACAATAATACAATGCTACGCACCAACGAATGATAGCGATGAGGAGGTCAAGGATGAATTCTATCAACAACTGCAGAAAGAAATGGAAGACACCCCTAGATATGATCTTGTTATAGTAATGGGAGACCTCAATGCGAAAGTTGGTACACACAATACATATAATGAAAGAACAATGGGGAAATGCGGCAGCGGAACAGCAAACGAAAATGGGGATAAGCTAATAAGTTTCTGTAGCATTAACAACCTGGTCATTGGAGGAACACTTTTCCCACATAAGGAAATTCACAAGTTAACATGGGAATCACCAAATGGTCGGGACAGAAACCAGATAGACGTGTAGACCATATATTCACTCTCAGGAACATTATAGAGCAGTGCTCAGAATGGCAAAGACAGCTTTACATAAATTTTGTTGATTTTGAAAAGGCTTTTGACAGCATACATAGGGACAGTTTATGGAAAATACTGAGGGCTTATGAAATCCCAAGCGGCATAGAGTCAATCATAAAAAGCCTCTATGCCAACTTTACGTGTAGTGTTGGGCAGAGCAACCTAACCTTCGAGGTGAAGACAGGAGTACGACAGGGATGCCCCTTATCAACCACTCTATTTTTAACAGTCATAGACTGGGTGATGCGCCAGACAACAGAGGGCAGTCCAAGAGGAATAAGATGGACTACATTCTCTACATTGGAAGATCTGGAATATGCAGATGACATTGCACTGCTGGCACATTCACATCAACACATCCAGGAAAAAACGGATAGACTTAATAAAATTAGCCAGCAGGTGGGCTTGAACATCAATTTAAAGAAGTCTGAGGTCATGACGCTCAATGTGAGCAGCCCTGAGCCCATATCAGTAAGGAATCAGCAACTGGTACAGACAGATACCTTCACATACCTAGGAAGCATAGTAACACCAGACGGTGGGGCAGGCAAAGACATCAACATCAGAATGAATAAGGCAAGAACAGCCTTCTTTAGCCTAAATAACATCTGGAAGTCCTCCCAATACAGCACAAGCACAAAATTAAGATTATACCAGAGTTGCGTGCTTTCTGTGCTTCTCTATGGTGCGGAATGCTGGAGAGTCACAGAGAAAGAAATGTCAAAATTGTCCTCTTTTCACACAACATGCCTAAGAAAAATTCACCGCATCTTTTGGCCGAATACCATCACCAACCAAGATCTGCTTACTCGTAGCAAGCAAGAGGACATGCACACCATCATAGCTGGCAGACGCTGGAGCTGGGTTGGTCATGTCCTCAGAAGAGACCCCGATGCCATCACAAGAACAGCTATGTTTTGGACCCCTGAAGGAAAGCGAAAGAGAGGCCGACCAAAAACAACTTGGCGGAGGACTGTGGAGGCTGAGATGCAAAGAATGAACCAGAGTTGGGGCACTGTACGAAGGATGGCCACCGACCGTGCAAAGTGGAATCAATTTGTTGTTGCCCTACAAGACGCCACTAGGCGTGATGGCCACTGACTGCTTTGACGGTCGGTGGTTAAGGATCGAAGAAGAAGAAGAAGGTATGTTAGTTTGTTAGCATTGCTTACCTCTTTTATTAGTAAATATTTTTTATTAATGTTTATTAGTATTATTTTTATTATTATTAAGGTAAAAACAAGAAACACATTTTCGTCTTGAAAAATCTATTCATTAAAAACAAATTTTTTTTACTTATTCACCGCCCCTAAGAGTTCTGGACCTCTAGGCTTCAGCCTATTTAGCCTAATGGATAATCCGGCCCTGAATGAACATGCTGCAATACTTATTGAAATGTGCCGTTGCAGCAGTGTTTGTCTAGCCACAGATTGATATTCTTCTTGGCTACTTTCTGGTTTTTGGTAAAGATAGAAGTGACAAAAGAAGGACATCCCACATATCTTGGAATCACACTTGATCAGCAGCTCAACCTCAAGAACCATATTGAGAATACAAAGAACAAAGCACTGAGGCGATTATAACTATTGAAGAGGCTTACTGGCACTATATGGGGATCAGACAAGGATACTTTGAGAAGCTTGTACCTTGGCTATGTCCATTCTGCGATAGAATACAACTCACTGCTTACAACCTGCTCCAAGACAAACCTAGACTCTCTTGACAGAGTGCACAGCAATGCCCTTCGATTAATTAGTGGAGCTATGAGATCAACTCCAACTGCTGCATGTGAAATACACACAAATGTGGAACCCCTTGGGTTGCGGAGGGATAAAGCTGCTTTAGAAGTTTATGAAAGATGTAAGAGAATGAACCAAAACCACCCCAATAGACACCTTGTAGAAAACTAGGAACACAAGCAAAGAATAAAACACGTCAGTCTTAAAACATGTCCATGAAATTCAGGATAGATACCACCTCCCAGAAAGAAGACAAGATATACAGAAAATAGTACAGAATTTACCACTACATACTCGCTTAAAAACACCAGAAGTACAAATAAAATTAGTAGATGGAACAACCAAACACTCCGACCTAGTCAGTCTTACGAGTGCATCACAACCAACCATTGATGCCTACCCTGAAGAATGGTTGCATGTCTATACTGACGGATCTGCATTTAAGGCCACCATCAAAGCAGGTTATGGAGTCTACATATGTTACCCAGATGGATCCTCCGACGAGCTGTTTGATGCATGTGGGGAGTTTTGCTCCAACTACGAAGCTGAAATCAGCCTGTTCATGGGCCACTTGGAGCATCAGATATGGCAACAATACTCCGGTCCTTTCCCCGGGTTTTACCGCAGATATATCGATGATGGCATAGGTCTCACAGATATGTCTGAGACTGATTTATATCGCTTCATCGACTTTGTCAACCACTTTCACCCCACCATCAAGTTCATATCCCTCGTCTCCACAGTATCTGTCAACTTCCTTGACATTACTATTTCTATCACGCCCTCCGGCCTTAATACCTCAGTATACTACAAGCCAACAGATGCCCACAGCTACCTCCTGTATACCTCTTCTCATCCTCGGGCCTGTCGTGACTCCCTTCCTTTTTCACAACTTCTCCGCCTCCGCCGTTTGTGCCAAGACGACGATGACTTCCACTTCCGAGCAAATGAGATGTTGGATTTCTTCCGTAGCAGACTTTATCCAGAACATGTTCTCACCTCTGCTCTCCAACGTGTGCTCCCCATCTCTCGTCAGGAGGCCCTCATACCTCACTATAAATCCACTTCAGATAGAGTCAAATTAATCTTGACCCATCACCCTCACAGTACTGTGTCAAACAGATCCTTTTCCGCCACCTCCCTATCCTCCAAGCAGAGCCTGCGACCCAAGATGTATTCGGTGAAGCACCTTTGGTGGCATATAGACGCGACAAGAACTTGAAGGATCTTCTTGTTCACAGCCGTCTCCCAAAGGAGAATGCCACTCACTTTGGCACACTACCCTGTGGTCGGACACGATGCAACACGTGCAAGTATGTCATCTCAACCCAGAAGGTGTCCTTTCCTAAGGCTACGTACACCATCACTAGTAGCTTCACGTGTGAATCGCGTAATGTCATTTATACGATCATATGTAAACGTTGCTGCAAAACCTATATTGGCCAAACAGGCAAACAACTTGGGGACAGATTTAGCCAGCACTTAAATGACATCTCTCAGCAAAAGTCCACACCAGTTGCCACACACTTCAATGGTCCTGACCACCATGGTCCCATCGACATCCAGGTCACTGCGATCCGATCCTGCTCCTCTGACACTGCCAGCCGAGAACAGCTTGAGAACCGTCTTATGAACCGCATGGGGTGTCTAAAACCAGCCGGTCTCAACACTTTCCACACCTTTGTCTGAGGTCACCCTTTCCTCTCTTGCTCTATTTTGACTCTTTCCACTCTTATCCTATTCTTCTATTTTTATGCCATCCTCCATAATTTTTCCTCTTCTATTTCCAGTCCCCACTTTTATTACGTTTGGGTATTTTTTCGTATTTTTTCGTTTTTTTACTTTTTAGTTTCTTAGTATGTATTGTGTACATCCGGGGTCAAGAGTCACTTCCTTTTCAACCAAGCATGATAAGATTTAGATGCTTCGCCTTCAGGGAAGTACCTAGGTTTTATTTATTAATTTATTTTTTTAATATTTATTTTTATATTCATTTAAGTTCTTATGTCTCCTATCTAGCCTTCACTTTCTTTCTTTTCCTGACGAAGGCCTTGTGGCCGTAACGTAGACTACTTTCTTTGTCTTTTGTCCTCGTAAGACGAATCACCTTTTTTCGATTTTTTTTCATACCCATCCATTGTACTCCACGTCTTACTGCAGTTCCCCTCAACTTCCTTGATTTAACATGAGCTAACGCAATGTTTACAAACTAGAAGTCTTTTATCTTGATATGCCTAGCTTCTGAATTTTGAGTCTCACAGGAGCGCGAATATAATGCATTTAGAGATCAGAGAAATTCAATGATATATATACTGTTGTTTTCTTAACCCCATCATCAGTTGTAAGTCAGAATTTTGAATAGTCTAGCGCAGTCCTAAAACCAGTCTTTCTTGTTGGAATATGGTGTTCTAGTGTTCGTGGAGATTTTCATTTCTGAATTTTCTGGTAAAGGATAATAGTGCTAATTATTTAAGAAGTGATAGCTTTTAACATTTGCTCTTCACTTATTTTTTTTTTTTCGTACGCCCGCTAATACTCGAGGCGAAATCTCAGGTTATTATTAATGTCTAACCTGACATTGATTTTACGTGAGTATCCCTTTTTTCTTGTACAGAGACAGGTGTCCCTCGCCATTCAGGCAGATACTCGCCGATTTCGGAGGTACCCATTAGAGCTGGGTCGGCTCAGGAGCCGCCAATCCCTGGTCGACGACACTCCTTCAAATGTTCTCGCCAGGTCTCGAGTTAATCCAGTCCAAATCTCGGTCGACGAAAAATCCTCAAATGCCGTCGCCCGGGTTTGATCCTGGATCACCCGGTCGCCAGAGCGGTGTGGTAACCACTACGCTAGCGCGGCTGCCTGCTCTTCACTTAGATTTTTCTCACTAGTAACACAAGTGAAATAAAGTAACACGTAGGGATTTCATACCAGATATTCTATTAAAATGTTAAATCACGCCACCCGCATACCTTAGACCGTAATGATGTTAACAGTATAGGCAGACGCGACACTTAATTTCTACAGGAGAGAGATAAACCCGACAGTTTAGCTGACTGCACTTATAGGCAATAAAGCGACTGATAGGGGGAGTCTAGATTACACGTTATATTTCATTTGTGCATATTTGTCATTATAGTGTCTATTATTTTTAATACCATACGACGAACTAACAGACGCCAAAAATTTAATAGCTATTTAATGACAGGCGATCATTGTTTAGGTAGCGCATATGGAGAGATTAAATAATAATTAACATTGTACGCTGATCGCTGGCGCGAGCAGGGGCAGGCGAATTAACATAATTCAGTCCGACCGAACTCAGCGCCAGCGGCGTCTGCTAACTTGTAGGGTAAGGAAACACCGTGTGCCTTTTAAATTTAATCAGGACTGACGGAGTGGAGAAGAGATCGTCTTGTCTCGTTTGTGTATAGAAATAGGAGTAGCATTTTTTTTATAAATGTTTCTTGTATTCTTCACAGACCTGATCACAAGGGCGGCCAGCGGTCTTTTTCTGATTTTGTTATTTTTTCCTTTTCTTGGCTTGTGTGTCACCGATTTCATTTGTAAATGGGCACTCGCCAGAGAGTATTGGAGGACAATAAATTTTTAACACTGGACTTACAAACCCAGATTTATATTTTTACCAGCCACAGTAGTGAACATTATTTTATCCCGACTCCTGACAGTCGTAATTCAAGGGGAGTATACCTATCTAAATACCTACGCTGTGCAGAATCGGCACTTTTAACACAGAGTTTCATCATATGAATATTATTTTTAGCAACCAGATGTTTCCCAATACTGGAAGTATTTTTCCGTTAAAGAGTGAACCTCAAGAACTCTCACCGTTTTAACTATTTGTAGTAACTCATATCCAGGAGAAGAACCATATTAGGCGTTCACCTCACTAGCTAATTTCTGGGGATGGACTGGGGCCAATTTGGATCTGCGACAACTGGAGTGACAGAATATTAAGTGAAAATAGATAATATATTCATGGAGTAATTCTATTACCAAGGGATATTACAGACCTACCATACCAGGCAATTAGGTAAGAGTGTGAGAGTGGCCACTGCTTGAAAGAGTGCGCGAGTATTTTTCTTGTTTGTGGGAAAACTATCCATATATCTGATTTGTCTAAAAGTTTGTTTACTTTACTGGGTCTCATAGAGTACCACTACTGTTCATTCTGTAATATAGTGCCAACCTTCAACCTTTGGGTTAATAATTTTAGGTTTTTTTTTCTCCATTCGGGGAGGGTACACTTTTTCTGCTTTATTTCATATGCATGTAAATGACTCTTTGATCTTTTTTCCTTTAGATATTTTGATGTTGTTGAGTTTAAATGATAATAAACTACAAAGAAACTTACCTTTGTGTATTGGTCAGACCCATACCCATTTATCCGTAGTTTTTTCATGTTTGTGTGTCTTGTTGTCACATAGCTGGGTGTGTGTAGAGAAACTTATCTATTCTTGATAGGGAGGTGAAAGCTGTCTTGCAACAAAGTACAGTCATATGGATAGGCTGGAGGAGACAACCTAATCACTCCAGAGACATATCTTTCCCTCAATCTACCACCTGTGAAAAATCTATTTTCTATACCTTCTCGCGGATCTGCCAACATCCACTCTACTCAGACGGGCCAATTAGAACAATTAATCTTCCGTATGACAAGGGCGAAAGCCCAAGCGCCGCTGGATCAATAACAACAAGCCCTTGCAGCAGTGGTTACTATGGCAATTTGTTTTACATGGAGGGGTTGACACCACCTACCACCCCCTGCACAACTTCGCCTTAGTCACCTATTTAATTTTAAATACGTAATAATAATTACTCTACTGCTTCCTCTCCCACTCCTGCTTGCCTGTCTGTGTCTGTCTATCTGTGTGTGTTTGTGAAATTAGTGAATGCAATGTTAATATTAAATAATTATTGAAGTTAAGAATGTTTTAATTTGAAAATACTTTGAGAATCGTATTACTGTAGGTCAAAAATGTAAGAAGTCAGTAATGTCTTTTTTTTTTTTCACCTAGTGAAATAAAGATATTGTTCGCTCGTTCATTCGCTCCCTTACTGCAGATAACATCTTCTTCTTGGATCCTTTATCCCCAGACTGACAAAGCAGTCAGTAGCCATCACGCCTAGCAGCAACAAACTGTCCCCATTCTGCTCGGTTGGTGGCCATCCTTCGTGCCGTGCCCCAACTCTGGTTCATGCTTTGCATCTCAGCCTCCACTGTTCTCTGCCAGTGCAGATAACATATTCTTCTTCAATTCTGAGAAGTTTTATTCACGTTCTTTGTGCCTATATTCAAGTTCAACTGCTCCATTTTTGTTGGTTCTTTTCTATGCATATTTACATCTTCTTCTTTATCCTTGTTGCTTACTTATGGAGCATGGAGCCACCAATGCAGCTGGCCTCCTAGCAGGAAGCCAGCAACAAACAAAACTCTTGTAGCGGTTTGTTTTACATGATGGTGTTGCCAGCCCAAAACACAACCTCACATTTGTTACCTTGTATGACATGCGTGAGGATGCAATAATTGTATTCTTTCTTTATCTCTTCAGAGATCCCCCCCCCCCTCCCGAACTACACAAGGTGTATATTTATATGTAAGTATTTAATTTTGCCTCTTTTTTTCTGAGCCTTGTGATGATATAAATGACCTTGAAAGTATCAAATACGACAAGATCACCAATGTGGACGCGACGACAAAACTAAACAAGTGGTCGCTGAAAAAAAGATGAAAAGAAGACACTGGCGATGGATATGACACTCACTGATGAAACCTGCTAATAGCATCACAAGGCAGACCTTCTTCTGGAATCATCAGGGTCAGAGAGGTAGACGGAGACCAAAAAAAAAAACACATGGAGAAGAGAAATAGTGACAGAAATGAAAGGGATCAAGAAGACAGTGATGGCACAGGAGAATTTGGCATGAATTTGCTGAAGGCATATGCTTCTTGGGGAGCTGAAAGGGGATGCTGATAAAGTAACACATATTATATAACAACAAAGATTGATGGAACAATTTTTTCAGAACCATGATAAAGTAACACATATTATATAACAACAAAGATTGATGGAACAATTTGTTCAGAACCATGATAAAGTAACACATATTATATAACAACAAAGATTGATGGAACAATTTGTTCAGAACCATGATAAAGTAACACATATTATATAACAACAAAGATTGATGGAACAATTTGTTCAGAACCATGATAAAGTAACACATATTATATAACAACAAAGATTGATGGAACAATTTGTTCAGAACCTTGATAAAGTAACACATATTATATAACAACAAAGATTGATGGAACAATTTGTTCAGAACCATGATAAAGTAACACATATTATATAACAACAAAGATTGATGGAACAATTTGTTCAGAACCATGATAAAGTAACATATATTATATAACAACAAAGATTGATGGAACAATTTTTTCAGAACCATGGTAAAGTAACACATATTATATAACAACAAAGATTGATGGAACAATTTTTTTCAGAACCATGATAAAGTAACACATATTATATAACAACAAAGATTGATGGAACAATTTTTTTCAGAACCATGATAAAGTAACACATATTATATAACAACAAAGATTGATGCAACAATTTTTTTCAGAACCATGATAAAGTAACACATATTATATAACAACAAAGATTGATGGAACAATTTGTTCAGAACCAGTGGTTCCTAATGATATCATACTCCCCCCTCCCTCTCTCCTGGGTAGTGAGATCGGATGCCTAGCCTTCTCGGATAAGATCGAAAAAATAGGAGGCTCTGTGTCCAAGTTGCGCACATTAAAAATCCTTTGGCAGTTGGAAATTGTAGAGTAGGCCAGCCGCTCCCCTGGCAAAATTACAAAATTAGGAAACCTACCCACAACAAAGATATTTTTAGAATGTGTGATTCCTGTATACACAAATAGGGATCTTCGCTGGTTCTGTGGAGTTTGTGCACTGTGCTGTGATCTAAGGGAAGAGATTGGAGCTCTTATGGAGTTGTTCATGTGCAATGAAGATGGTCCTTAAATACAATCCAAAGAACGTTATCATCAAAGAGTGAATAATACACACACTGCAAAAGTGGACATATTTGAAAAGAGGCCAAGACACATCACAACTGAAGCATTTGAGAACAGAATAGTCTGAAGACGAATCATCTATGATCCAATCAAAGATATTAACACCAACTGATGGAGGATGAGAACAGTCAGGAAGTGCACCACCTGCGCCCATCACAACCAATGGGTCAGGTACAACCTCATATTAGTCGCCTGAGGGTCAGTAGTCCTATTTTTTTTATCTCTTCAGAGACACCAGAGAACTACACAGGAGTATGTGCTTGTGTGTATGCATGTATGTGTGTGTGTGTGTGTGTGTGTATATATATATATATATATATATATATATATATATATATATATATATATATATATATATATATATATATATATATATACATACACACACACAAACAAACAGACTGACAGACAAGCAGGTAGGCAAACAGAGACAGACAGATAGGCAGGCAGGCAAATAAAGACAGACAGACTGAACAGACAGACTGAGACAGGAAGGGCAGACAGACAAACAGACAAGAAGGACAGACAGACAAAAAGGACAGACAGACAAGAAGGACAGACAGACAAACAGGAAGGCAGGCAGACTGACAGATAGAGAGAGAATGAGAGAGGCGTAAGAAAAAGAAAAAAAATTCCAAGGAAGTGCAGGAATATGGAAACATGAAAAACCATGCAAACATTGCTCTATCATAATCTTAGCCTGAGCTCAACTTAAGTAATTAACTCAACAGATGGTGATGGTCTGGCAGAAGGCGGACATGTCAGAGAAGAAAAAAAACGAGGTATGGGAGAAGCCCGTAAATCCGTTATAAATATGTGTTCGCTACCAAACTACAGTAACTGACTTCACAAAGTTTAAATGGGGAAGGCCTGACGGAAGAGAGAAAATAATGAGCAAAAAGAAAAAAAACAAGACAGTTTTTTTAAGAAAACAGTGAAGCAGTCTGGTAGGAGTGTGAATCTGATATAGGAGAGAGAGAGACATAGAGAGATAGCAGCGGACACTTGAGCTTGTCCATGTATAGCCATATGAAGGAGAGAGCACTGGGGGTTAATAGAGCGATATATAAGCGACGTGACGAATCAAGACAGCCAGCTAGCGGTCCTTTTCAGGGCTATCAATGTTGCCCTCCCCCCAGTCTGTCCCTGACGAAGGCCTTGTGACCGCAACGTAGGTTTTTTCTTGTCCTTTCTCCTAGTAAGACATATTACAATTTGTTTGCTGGTTTTTGTGTGTGTGTTTTTTTTCATTCTACCATAATTATAATCGAAAGCCGCCCACCTCGGGCCAGGTTGAACGAAGTGTCGAATCTCGAAAACAGAGGTGAGGGTTGGTTGCGCGTGAAGTGGGCAGTACAATAGAGAAATGACAAAGGACTGAGCGGACGTTTATTTGTAGCCTACTTACGAAGACAGAGCCAGAGAAAAGAAGTGAGATACCACGATATGAAGGTAAAGGTGGTTGTAACACAGCAGGCATTTCAGTAGGGAAGTGGAGTGTTAGAGACTTCATTATACTAGGTCCAGCATTTTTTTTTAGGTGGGGGTGACCAGTTTTCTTCGCCTTTGCCTTCCCTAATTCAAGAGCAGTCAAGAACCCACTCAACAGTGCCCGGTAACTATGCTGTCGAAAGAAAAGCGAAGATGATATGGACAGTGATAAAATGGATATATGTACACAACGGAGGGCGGTGTGCTCTATTGTACTCTGGCAGTTCTATTCTCAGGGTGTACTGTGGAAATCCAGCCACGAGAATAGCGCTGCCAGGATGTAGAATAGTATGCAACAAGAGATATCAAAACACCGTTTAGAGCATGAATCGTTTGAGATTTGACAATGTGCTTGATGAAATTGATATATAGGGTCTATGTAGGGTCCAGGCCCCGACGTCCCGCCTACATTAATGGATGTAGATGCGAACACACCGCCTCTCACATCCAGGTGCAGTGATTGCCGCGGAAGCTACAGTCTTGCTCTGATTGTAAGCTTCTAGTATATGATCTCCCTGCGAAAACGTGTCCATGGGAACACCTTCACGCGGTGATCGTTTCCACAGAGTTTGCTTTGGGGGCGACCGAATGCCCGGCGGAATAACTGGGTCGGGAGTAATTTGAGATCCCTTAAGGTGCAGGCGCTATATTCACCGGCGAGTGGACCATGATCTGGTCAGCACCAACCAAAAACTCCAGACAGAGGTAAAATTTTAATTATAACCCATCAGTGGCTGAATGTGATATTTTTTCTTCACAAACGGTCGTCTCCTAAAGTCGCGTCCATGAAGACTCTTGCCATCGCAACAGAGATGGAGCACAAACCTCTCACCTCGACAGAGTATCCTTTACGGCCGGCAGAGACTTATGAGCAGGTGGACATCAGCAAGCATCTGACTCCAGGCCAAATTAAAAAAAAACCCAACAAGTTCTAGAAAATTGCGCACTAGCACCAATGAGCACTTGTAAAATGCTGCTCGCAAGTGAATGGCGATAGGAAGTAACCTTTAAATCAAAACAAAAAAATTAAGTACGAAACTTCACAATAATTTACTACAACCCGACAACGGGATAGGAACAACTGATTCCATACTTCACTGCGCAAACGAATATGGTTGTACGGACACGGCAAATTACGTGAAGCGAGAATTCTCATACATTTTGCCACAAAGACTACCGACTAAAACAGAAAACTAAATTATGCAGAATGATACACATGATATTGATACCTTCATTAAGACATGGTAAGGAAACTACAAATAATTTCCTTTTCTGTTTTTTTTTTTTTAAATTTGTGAAGAAAAAAATAGCCCGTTCAACCTCTGATGGGTTATAATTAGGAAAAGTAGTGTCGCTAATTCCGGTAAATAATTCTGACTGCCGACAGCTGATAATGGTACCATTTTTGCCTTTCCAATGAGTGTAAAGGTAAAAGGTAATCCCCATAGCAGATACTGTCGTAGGGGAGTGAAGTGTTAGAGACTTCACCACACTAGGGCCAGAATCGAGAGGTGAGGTGATCAGTTTCCTTCCTCGCTGCCTTTTCCTTCCCTAACTCAAAGAGCAGAGGCAGGTACTCATTTACAACTGGATTGACTGGAGTGTATTGGTACCGTGATTCGAACCCGGCATGTCTGCTGCGAGAGACCCAGCGACTAACCACTCTGTCAACGCTTAATTAGTGTAAATAGAGCATATTGAAGGTGTCGAATGGTGTGGATGTCCGTGTGTGTGTGTGCCTTTTCTTTTGTCCCAAAATGGTAGTCTCTCATACCTATCACATTAATACAGCGAAGGACGGCGGGCAAGCCCGGGGTGTTTGGGGTGATACCCGATTTACTTATTCATCTGTCATCATCAATATGCATAACCAGAACCACACCAGGCCCTAGTTTTTTTTCCCCCGCCATACCCTCACTAATCCTTATATATTAATTGTTTGTTCTTGGTATATACAAGTCAAGCGTTTCTCATACCTTGGTAGCACCGGCGAGAATCCTAATGTGTATATATAGTAATCACACATTTTATAAATATTTTTGTGGTGGGTAGGTTTCTAATTTTTGAATTTTGCCAGGGCAGTGGCCTGATAGGCCTACTCTTTACGATTTCAAACTGCCGTGGGATATTTAACGTGCGCAACTTGTACATGGGACCTCCTATTTTTTCGCCCTTATCCGAGAAGACTATGCATCCGATCTCACTTCCCAGGAGACCAGGGGGGAGTATGACATCATTAGGACCACTGGTTCTGGAAAAAAATGTTTCCATAAATTATATTCCCTCAACTGGGAATCGAACCCGGTACCTCTAGAACTCGAGGCAGACGCTATACCTCTTACCCATTCCGACCCCTTTATATAGCATAAAAGAAGATTACAGATGGGAAAAATAAATCAAGAAGAGGATATGAATGGCCAAAGTTACATTCAACAACATGAGACAGATACTAACATCTAAACAACTAACTCACAAACTCAAACTGAGAATCATCAAATGCTATATATATTCTTCACTATTGTACGGTGCTGAAACTTCTTCTTCTTCAAGTACCGTGCCTAGTGGCGTAGGAGATCACGTCTCTCCACAACTTCCTGTCACCAGTACAATTTATCTTGGAACACGGGCAATGAATAAGAAATCAGAAGAAAGAATTGAGGCTTTTGAGGTGCGGATATATAAAAGAACGAGGCACATCTCATGGAAAGAGAAGAAAACTAATAAATATGTCCTAGAAAACCTAGGAATGAAAAGAGAATTAATGAAGGGAGATCATAATTAGCTAAAATATTTTGGCCATGTAAAAAGACATAACACCTTACTTGAAGATCACAGTAGAAGTTAGAGCTGAAGGCAAACATACAAGAGGAAGATAGCGTTGTTTTAAGTGGGAAGATAATATCAAGAGATGAACAAGAAAGAGTCTATCGGAGTACACCATCAAGACAGACAGAAGACGCTGGTGGTGCCAGGGGAATAGGAAATGAAAAAAAAAAAAACACAAAACAAAAAAACGCTAGCAATAGGTAGGACAACCACTGAGGGAACCTGCTGAGAAGCATTACAATGCAGTCCTTGCTCTCGTTTCTCCCGGTTAAGAGAAGTGCATGGAGACCGATAAACACGAGAAAAGAACTAGAGGCAGAAATGAAAAGGATAAACACATGCAGTGGCGACCTTGGGAGGTTGGCACAAGACAGGAGGGCTGAGAAGGTATCTGAAGGCCTAAGATCCACGCGGAGAAGAAGGGTGTATATGTGTGTGTGCGTGTACTTATTTATTTATTTACACATGTAGTGATTTTCACACAGGTGCAAAGGAGACGGCTGTTTCGACGTGCTATCGCGGTATTTTCCACTGGACGTGAAGCTGCCTGAGGAGACAACATTATTCACAAGTCTACTTCACGACATCTTAAGGTCGCACCACAAGCTCGAGTCCGAGATTCCGCTTGTTACCACTGTGCACGCCATCGCCGGCGCTATATCCATTGCCGCCAATCTCTGCCTGCTGCTCTTCATGTTCAAGATCCCATACAAATCCAGCACGGCTGTTTTTCTCACAACGCTGATGCTCTTGGAACTGCATGCGGCCAGCACGCTGCTGTTACAATCCTACCTCTCATACAACAATGAACTGCCCTTGCTGTCTCCAAGAGACACCTGGCAAAGGGAATTCAGTCACTTCTTCCACTTCTTCGGGCAAATTTCTGACATATTCATCTTGCTTCTCGTGGCAGTTGATAGGTGGATTGCTCACAACACGTCGAAAGGGCGTCTGTTTCTGCACTATCGGAAGATTAAATACGGCTGTTCCCTGATCGCGATGGTCGCTGCGACTTTAGTTTTTAATCACCTGCTGCCCAATACCGTGCGTATAAAGCTGAGAGATGAGGTAATTGAGGTCTATATCTGCATAACGCTTTGGTGCCACGGCTCTTCGTTGCTCACGCATGTCCGGCGTTCGACCACCGATAGCAGAATGATCGTTTCTCTGGTAAGTTAATGCCAATGCTCACGGCTATAACACAGCTGCTTTGTTTGTAGGGCAAATCCAAACCAATTACTTACTGTTCAGTGATTTTAGCTATTGTCACGAGTGGTTTGCATAGTCTGTCTGAGACAAGACAAAAAGTCTGAGTGAGGTCTGAGACAAGACAAAAGTATGAGTGAGGACTGAGGAGATAGATGAGTAGTGGTGTTGAATGTGAATGGAGTGAATTATAGCTACCAGGAGTGAACGATCAGATAATGACTCTCCCCTCCTGCCACTCAGTGACTATGTTTCTAAGCTACTTTCACTCCGCCTCTCTCTCTTGGATAAGAGTAAGGAACAGTGCACATTAGTGACTCCACAAACAATCAAGTACAAGTACAGATAGTAAAGTAGTCTGATCTGCGATTAGTGGTCTAATTTATAAACAAAAGCTATGTCAAAAACAAGAAAATGTCCAATCACAAACCATCAAAACATAAAAATTCGTTAACCAAAAAAAAAATCTAGTGACAGCACTGCTAGTAATAATAATAATCATAAGAATAATCAACTAGACTGGTACCAAGGAGTTTGGCTCTCCCGTCTCAGTAATTCAAACTCCCACTATTATTTGGCGAGATATTCTACTACTTCTTCTGCAGGGAACCCTGAAATAATGAAGTCCCTACAAACACCCACTTATCCCGCTGACTTCTTCAGGTCAGCAACACAGTTGCTTAATCCAACTTAATGACCATATCCCGCAGTTACTTCAAGCTCTCCCCCTCACAACCAATTATCTGAGACCACTCCCCCAAAGTCCTTCTTCATTGGCACACTTGTGTTTATATTCTGCTTGGATTACAGTAGCTGGCAGATCACAGATGGAGATATGATACCCTTTCCTCTCCCTGTGCGGCTGACAATCCGTGGAACCCAAAACTATAACTCCACCACAAAACAAATTTCCAGGACAAATATTAAGTCCTCTAGATGAACAGGTGTGCTTTAAATCCAGGATCTAAAGGGGTGGCGATGAATGCACTCAAGATTAAATATGCGTTGGAGGTAATAAATTCACTATTGGCACCGGCCTGCCACTCCTGTGACAGCGTGTGATAATTTGGATGATGTAGAGCTGGCAATGGCTACAAGAGGTTAGAACTGGCGATAATGTGTAGCTCTATGAAGTTGATGCCAGTGGAGCATGGGTGCTCCACTTACTTTGTAGGGGTGAGGTAAAATTCCCAGCACGGGAGATCACAAATGTACCCGTATTTTAAAAAAGGATCCCGTTACACGCCCTATTGAGGCATATTGGGAATATGGTGTTAGGCCCATATTTTCTCGACCGTCGGCACATTAGGGGTGATGTGGTCAGCATCACGCTGGCCGCCTTAACCTTCCCAGAGTTGCTCTGGTACCCATTTGAGGCTGGGTCGACCCAGGAGCCGTTTGCGGCCTAAAAAAATCCCACTTCATCTGGGGATCGAACCATAGACTACTGAGCTAGGAAGCCAGTGCACTAACCACTATGCTACCGCGGCTACTCGTATTAGGTTGCTGGTAAAATCACAACTGTAGTTGGTGGGAACAATCCAATGTAAATGGGTTGATTATTAATCCTGCCTTTCCAGGAAGGCAATCCAGACGATGGCTCAGAGGTCCCTTAACTCAGTTGGAGTTAACCGATTCTCGCTGAAATGAAATCATATTTAAAAATCTATGAACACCTAGCGAACATAAATGTTACATCGAAAAACAAAACAATTGCATAAACAGGTACAGATTAACTTACTACAACCATTCCCACCCCAAGCAGTCCTTGCTGCTGACCTAGTCCCACAGTTTATCTCTCTCTCTCTCTCTCCTTCCTTCTCACTGACCATTACATAGACGAGCGAGCCAGTAGGTGCCTGGGCATGCCTACCCGATAACTCGCACTTTGCGCAATCAGTGGTTACCCATGGCTGGCGTGGAGGTTTTGGTATGCAAACATTCCTGCCTCATCTACCTGGCGCGGAACTGACCTTACAACGTATCTGTCAGTTCTGTCTAACGCACAGGCGTCTAAACGAAATCGCAAGGCCCGTTTAAGGTTATCTCACTGGGCTGCGACATGCTTAATACTATCATATTTACATGCACACCATATGACAACCTATAAGGCTACTCTGGGTAAATCTCTAAATGAGTTAAAAGTATCCATACAGTAGGCAAGTAATCAAATAAATTAAAGTTACATGTTGTGAAAAATTTACAAAGATCAGCCGCGGAGGCCAGAAAAAAAAAGACAATCGCTTACGGTTACACTCTGTGTTAAAAAGAATTCCCTCCACATAACAATCAGTTATATAGTTACACTTCGAGGGGGGAATTATTCTTTTAGTGAACCACATCAGATAAATGTACACTTCGTGATTAAGAAGGTTCTCTCGAGGGCTTTCGTGAAGCATCTTAAGTTTCACAACCATCTGGCTTTAGAACAAAACCCCAAAAAACCCGTAAGTGGCATACAAACACAGTTTCCTTTAAAAAAAAAAACTAACTATAGCTTCTAGTGTTTGTTGGGTAATGGCCAAACTTTAAAAAAATGTTAGAACCCACTATAAATGAACTTACTCTGACTAAGTCTAAATCCCAAGGAAAAATTACAACTACCAAGTTACTTAAGGATTCTTACAGAGATTGTGAAGAATTTCCCACACTAAATTAGCTGGCAAACTGCACAAAGTCTCTACCACCTCACGACAGAAGTTCCAGGGACTAAAAGTATTTAGAGACAGAAGGGAACTCATTATATACTGTAAATCAGGCCACAGGTATTTGGACACATGGACAGAGAACGAAGAAAAACAATCATAATGTCTTCCCGGAGGATTTCTCCTGGCGACGTACTACGAGAAGGATTGCGTAACAGAGTGACCGCTTGTTACGGTAGTTTAATTGGCATTGTCTGCTAGAGGTTAGCAGCATGCGATTTTAGGGGTTACAACGTTTAATGTAATGTAAAAGTATTATTAGCCTAGTGAACACTGTGACGTTTCAGCGTTGGTAGTCACGCACCATGACCAAGAGACGGGACCCTTTCTTGAATGACCGTCGAACGGAGAAGACGTGTCTTTATATTCTTATAGTGTCGGGCATGGAATGCCACACAGTTATATTGTATTTTATTATGGACATGGGTCAGTCCACTGTTATGATGAAGAAAGATGAAGTTACAGGTTAGTAATTGACTAAACCTTGTCGAGATGAATTAACAGTCCGTTTTAGTTATACTAGTGCCAGACGCATAATCTCACTGTCGGTCGTTGGGATTACCAACCACGCGTGCATATAGTTATGTCGTTCTGCCTACAGTAATTCAGATGTACGAGACAAAGGACTGATATGCAAGATAGCTAACTCAACATAGGATTCTAAATTATATTTGTGATGTAATTCATGATCAACGTACGATGTCTACAGAATGTATAATAAATTGTTTGTTTGGACTCCAGACATGACTTATCCCGTCTATGAACATTTGGGAGATTCAATTATTACTATCATGGTTTCAAAGTATTTAAACCCACATTCGCGTAATTAACATCGAAGGCACGATGCAAAAATGATGAACTGTAAACCAAGTTACAATGATTGACTATCAAACTTTCAACAATCCGTTGGGCTAATTTTCCGACCGCAGCAGAATTGGTGGCCAGTGTGGCCTAGTGAACGCTGTGACGTTTCAGCGTTGGTAGTCACGCACCGTGACCAAGAGACGGGACCCTTTCTTGAATGACCGTCGAACGGAGAAGACGTGTCTTTATATTCTTATAGTGTCGGGCATGGAATGCCACACAGTTATATTGTATTTTATTATGGACATGGGTCAGTCCACTGTTATGATGAAGAAAGATGAAGTTACAGGTTAGTAATTGACTAAACCTTGTCGAGATGAATTAACAGTCCGTTTTAGTTATACTAGTGCCAGACGCATAATCTCACTGTCGGTCGTTGGGATTACCAACCACGCGTGCATATAGTTATGTCGTTCTGCCTACAGTAATTCAGATGTACGAGACAAAGGACTGATATGCAAGATAGCTAACTCAACATAGGATTCTAAATTATATTTGTGATGTAATTCATGATCAACGTACGATGTCTACAGAATGTATAATAAATTGTTTGTTTGGACTTCAGACATGACTTATCCCGTCTATGAACATTTGGGAGATTCAATTATTACTATCATGGTTTCAAAGTATTTAAACCCACATTCGCGTAATTAACATCGAAGGCACGATGCAAAAATGATGAACTGTAAACCAAGTTACAATGATTGACTATCAAACTTTCAACAATCCGTTGGGCTAATTTTCCGACCGCAGCACCGCTCTTACGCTGCAAGGGTCCCAGACTTTCCCTGGAATCAAAAGCCACGGGGGGGAAATTTTGCCGCCCAGCGAGGAGTGTTGCGGACACATCACAAAGACACTCTTACCAGCATTAAAAGACCTTTTATCTCTGCTGGCCACTTTTCACAGGAGAAACGTGAGTTAACTTGTCAGATCAACGTGGCATGCTAGCAGGTGCCAAAAACTAGACAAAATATGATAAATTGGCGTGCCTAAAATCAAGAAGTTAGGGGGGATGGTAGCTCCACCCTAGGGCCAAATTTTCGAACCCAGCATCACAGCTATAAGTAGCAGCTAACTAATCCTTAAGGGATGATATTTGGCATCAGTAGCTTTCAGCCTTTTTTTTTTGTTGTTGCTGCGGTAACCCCTGGATGTGGATATATAAACGAATAGGGCATATCTCAAGGAAAGAGAAGAAAACTAACAGATAGGCCCCAGAAAACTATGAATGAAAAGAGAAATAATGAAGGAGATTATTAAAGCAGACAGCTAAAATATTTTGGCAATAAAAAAAAAAAAAAATAAAAACACAACTCGCTGAAAACCATAGTGGAAGGAAACGCTGAAGGCAAACGTGCAAGAGGGAGACAGTGTTACAAGTAGGAAGATAACATCAAGAGATGTACACGAAAGAGATGGTACAACATCACGACAAGAGACACTGCAGTCAACTTTGATATGAAGATGGCAGTTAATGATGATGACCTCCAGGAAGGTCGGCACGGGACCTCAGACCCCCCCCCCCCCCCATCACAGTAACAGAACCCTCAGAAAGAGGCGTTTTAGGTGTATAGCTTGTGTGTATGCACTGTATTGTCGTGGAAGCAAACACTACTCTGTATTCTTAAAATTTAAAATTGTTTTTAATAAATACCAACGGTTAAGTACCAAATGTAACAACTGACAGCAAATGCCTGCTGAAGCGTCTCTGTCTCTCTCCCTCTCTCTTTGATTTTGTATCAGAATATTTGGCAACCCCACATTCAGTTCACTAACTGCTTCGTCTGCTATATTAAAGAAACGAACTAGCCCAGAACGAAGACACTGGAAACCAAAAAAAAAAAAACTTTTCTTGGAGTGACGTGTCACAACAGATATCAATCAGTTCTAATTCTTTTGAGGACAGGACCCAAGAGTTACGGTTTGTCAAGAAAGGGTTAGCTATCCACCCATACATTTTAATGTCGGCACTCCACAAGAGATCGGTAACAGCGTTAGGTGGCAGTTACTGCTTACAAGCAAGTGCAAACCGGGAGTCTTTGATGTAGCGCAAAAGGTGCTGGTATCGAATAGCCGGTTGAGAACCATGGGAATAAACTAACTGAGCGCCCGTTTTCCAGTGGTGTAACTACCGTCTTGGTGGACTGGACACGTCTTGGGAACTCAGCACCACGGGTTGGCCAAACCAAACGCGGGGAAACATCAAACTATCATACAACCTAAAACAAATAGTCAACCAGCCTACAAGGGTAACAAAAACATCATCCACAACAACTGACCAATCTACATCACCTGTGCAGAAAACATTATAGAATGCTCTGTTCCTATCGTCGCAATGAGTGACCACCAGTGGCGGATCTACTATGAAACTAATGAAGCTTAAGCTTCAGGGCCCCCAATCCCGGAGGGGCCCCCAAAACGACTTTTTCTTCAGTTTTTATGTGTTGTTGTGGATCTACTATAAGGGGCCCCTCCAAGAGTTCAAGCTTCAGGGCCCCCAAAATGTAGATCCGCCACTGGTGACCACTATCCAATATGTTGCACGTGGTCAAAGAATAAATATAAATCTCCCAGAAATAAACATATAAGTATTAAACTTAGAAGTTTCAAAAATTTCAACCATGAACTATTTTTACATGATTTGTGAGCTGCACCTCTAATCAGTGTTTATCACCTTAGTACTGTTTACATGAGTGATAAAAGTTGTAACACACTCGAACTATCGTTACTAAAAGATACAGATAATCTAAATCAGTGGAGCAACGGAAATAGCATGCTAATAAATATCATTAAAACAAAATGCTACACAAAAATTACAAAATTCAGAGAAAACAATACTTCAGATCTACATTGGTACCTCATCAAATGAAAACGTTAATGAACATAAAACTCTAGGTTTAGTTGTTGACCAGCATCTAAATTGGAACTCACGTGTACATGTACTGACCAAGCAAACGGCACAGAAAGTTTACCAGTTAGCTAAAATCAAACATTTCCTAGATGAAGAAGCACGAAAATTGTTCTATATATCTCACATACAAGCAAACCTTGACTATTGCTCCACAATCTGGGATGGTTGCTCAATGTCCAACACTACAAAAGCGTGCAGTGCGTCTAGTCTCTGACAACTGCCTAACTCAATGTGTAGATTTATATAAAAATCTCCAAATACTGCCCTTAAGAAAGCGCCTTCTGTTTAAAAAAGCTAAATTTGTTCACAAAATCCTGTCACATAATGCTCTAGAATACCTGTGGCCAATGTTCAAATACAATGAAAGACGCAGTCAACGCTTTAACAAATTGCAAGTGCCCAAGACTAGGCTTGACTTATTCAAGACAAGCTTAGCATACTTTGCTGCTCATCTTTGGAATTGTCTTCCACATAACCTAAGAAACAACAGCAGTCCACTATTCATACAATTGTAGACTTTTCGAATACTTTATGAGTTCTGATCACATGCCCCCTAATCGGATTATCTTTTCTTATAACATCAGCTGTAGGTTCTAATGATGATGTTTGTAGTTTTCAACATATTTTATGTCATGCTTATAAGTAGTTAATGTTAATATGAGTGTGCTATTTTATTTTAAAACGTTGAATTCCTTGAAATTGATATGTAAAATGCATGTGAGAATAATGTACTAGTAGCACATTCACATCAACACATCCAGGAAAAAACGGATAGACTTAATAATTTTAGCCAGCAGGTGGGCTTGAACATCAATTTAAAGAAGTCAGAGGTCATGACGCTCAATGTGAGCAACCCTGAGCCCATATCAATAAGGAATCAGCAACTGGTACAGACAGACACCTTCACATACCTAGGATGCATAGTAACACCAGATGGCGGGGCAGGCAAAGACATCAACATCAGAATGAATAAGGCAAGAACAGCCTTTTTTAGTCTAAACAACATCTGGAAGTCCTCTCAATACAGCACAAGCACAAAATTTAGATTATATCAGAGCTGTGTGCTTTCTGTGCTTCTCTATGGTGCGGAATGCTGGAGAGTTACAGAGAAGGAAATGTCAAAATTGTCCTCCTTTCACACAACATGCCTAAGAAAAATTCACCGAATCTTTTGGCCGAATACCATCACCAACCAAGATCTGCTTACTCGGAGCAAGCAAGAGGACATGCACGCCATCATAGCTGGCAGACGCTGGATTGGCCATGTCCTCAGAAGAGACCCCGATGCCATCACAAGAACAGCTATGCTTTGGACCCCTGAAGGAAAACGAAAGAGAGGACAACAAAAAACAACCTGGCGGAGGACTGTGGAGGCTGAGTATGCAAAGAATGAACCAGAGTTGGGGCACTGTACGAAGGATGGCCACTGACCGAGCAAAGTGGAATCAATTTGTTGTTGCCCTACAAGACGCCACTAGGCGTGATGGCCACTGACTGCTTTGACGGTCGGCGGCTAAGGATCAAAGAAGAAGAAATGTGAGAATAAATGAATTCAGTATGAAAGGTGAGAGGAAGGAAAGGCAGAATGTCAGAAGGGCATGCGTGCCCAATTCTCAACCCTATGAAAATAAAGTTTGTTCATTCATTCGTTCGTTCGAAATGGACCCTCGCCCACCCACCCACACACATATATTGTTACGGGTTCTCAGGTTCTTTTCTTCTGATAACTGCAGGCGACGTCTGTAATTATTTATGAAAAAAAATCAATTTCAGGCTTTGGATCAATGATCCTCCGGCTTGTGACCTCCAACTGTTACGGGTACTCTGGTTCTTTCTTCTGATCTATCTTGTCTAGGGTAATACTTCACTGACTTGAGAGAATTCATCACAGCATTCCATTATGCCGGTAACACTTTTAAATGCAGCCTGTAAAATACCTTTCTTACACTTCAACAATAAAGAAGTCCTCTAAGGCCAGTTTGGACGTGAAGACGAATATCAATTTAATACGTACACAAGCTCCAAATGACATGTATTCAATATTCATAGACAATGGCATGAACTAACCAGTCTTGAAAACGTCGCTATTGCGTCGACTATGGACAAGATGTCTGCGACATGTTGCTGTAATCTTTATTAAATATTTCCACACGCATTCCTTGATACACAGCATTCGCTTGTCCTAAAATATCAATGCAGCATAGACTCCATGAAGCAGATGGACGATCTAACTGTAATAAATCTTTATAACTCTGTAGTAAGAGCACACATATAGGAGCTGGACAATTATGCGTCCGTTCACACTCAGTGACACACATGAAAGGCAACGAAGTATTGCTCACTTCTGCTAAGTGAAGCCGGCAAAGACGTCTGCTAATAGCAGTGCTATATTTTGTCCAAAAGACAATGACGTACTTCCGGGAGTAGCCCAGGAAACGTAATACCGTATCAACAAGCTGGTCCATAAACAAGCCTTGTCGAATACAATAGATATGTTATGATTTTACTCATAACACACACACATATATATATATATATATATATATATATATATATATATATATATATATATATATATATATAGATATATATATACTGAAGCACATTAAAAACGCACCACAAGCGATGGTGAAAACTGAATCATCCCCAAATGTGAATACTGCCACCTCCAAATCGGTTGACACAGCAATCTGCAAAGCGCTCTCCACACCGTCGCCAAATATGCATACGTCCATCAGCAAAGGATATGTTGAATATGCTCTCGTCTGTGAATAGGACAGCATTCCACTGCAGTCTAGTCCATCTGACATGTTGCTCTGCCCATTGCAGGCGCTGCTGACGATGTCTGTGAGTCAGGTTTGGCCCAACATAAGGTCGTCTTGCAGTAAGGCCTGTATCTCTGAGTCGTTGTATGACTGTCATTCAAAAGACTTGCCCATGTCTACCCACTATTGCTCTTGCTGTTTGACTTGCCGGGAGAGTACGATTCCTTAGGTAACTCAGCACAATATGACGATCTTGCGCAGGGGTAGTAACTCGTGGTTGGCCACTCCGAAGTCTATCCCGGGCACTGCCAGTGGTTCCGTAACGTTCATTGAGACGTACAATAGTGCTGTGGTGGCAATTCATCCTTCTGGCAATGGCCCGCGAGCTCATTCCGGTCTCCAACATACCAATGGCTCGTTGGCGGTCGTTTTCAGATAGTCGTGGCATTTCAAGCACATGTACTGGGTGTTTTGTCTCAACGGCCTTTTTATACTAAGTATACTGCCACAACGTGTACACATTTTCAGGGTCATAGCTGTTGGGAATCGTGTTGCACGTGTAACTTTCATCGTTTTCATGTAGTCTGTACACAAACCCGTGGGGTGAATCATGCACTTTCCATTCCAGCAGCCATTCGCTCTCTACCTCTTGGCAAACACGGGGAAAATCCATTCCCACACTTTTTTTTCCAGCTTCTCGGCATCAGTATATATAATAGTGGTGCGTTTTTAATGTGCTTCAGTATATATATATATATATATATATATATATATATATATATATATATATATATATATATATATATATATATATATATATATATATATATATATATATATATATATATATATATATATATATAATCCTTTTAATTTCCTTTGTTCCTACGTTAAAAGTCATAGCATGTCCCAGTTTCTGGAGATACAACATAAAAGAGTTAAACAAAACATGGAAATGTCTTAAGCGAATGGCACAGGAAAAGAGGACCTGGCACAAATTTGTTGACTGCCCATGCTCCTTGGGGAACTCAGATGATAAAATAAGAAGTAATTTTTTAAAAAAAATACAGATTTAAAAGAATCTATTGATTATAGCTGCTGAACCCATTATATAAAGAGGGCCCTACTTATTTTGTGCCCGGGGCCCCTTACTTTGTAGTTACACCACCGCTGTTTTCCATAGGAAAGCCGAGAGTGAGAGGTAAAGAAGAGGCTTTAATCATCAGCTTTATCACCAGATGGTACGGCTAAAAAGCTTTCCTCAACGAACAGTTTTCATTTTCCTCATTCTTGTGTCAGGTCTGCTTCTCCCGTGAAGCCAGCATTCTTAGAAGACATTTTCTACTGTTGGCTTGTTTTCCTCACATGGACAAATGTTCGTCTGTCCAGTTTGTTAATGGTTGAAACAAATAGTATTTTAGTCTGACTCTCAAGTCTGAAAATCATCATTTGATCTCCTTTTTTTTTTAAAGTAGTGTTATTCTTCTGTTACATCTGACTAGGCATTTTCTGACATTCTGTGAAGCCGTTTTTGAATTATTACTTGTACGTCTTCAAATGCTGACCTGTCTTCAGTTTTCAATTTTACTTCCCCTTCTTTGGCAAGTTTATCTCCCTTCTCATTTCCATATAACTCGCAGTGGGTAGAATCCACTATACTGTTACAGCTGGTTTCCATTAGTGCTTTAGACAGGTTACTTCATTGGGGTTTTTTTATGGTTCCTTACGGCCGTTACGAACCTTTGATTGACAGAGTGGTTACAGCGCTAGTCTCTCATGGCAAAGGTGCCTTGTTCAATTCATTGCATCAACATGCTCGTCTACCCAGCTGTAAATGGGAATGAAAAGGCAGCAAGGAAGGGTCTTGGTATCCCACCTCTTGATGCTCGACCTAGTATTGTGAAGTCTCAAACATATTTCACTCCCCCACAGAAATATCTGATATGGGACTGCCTTTTTTAAAGCAGTTATGATTGACAGAGACCCTGCAGAACTGTATTCTTCTGAGGTTGTTTAACTAGGGCTGCTGAGCTTCTCGCTCTTTTGCAGCCAATACCAAGTTGAAGAGTCCTTGGTATTATCTACACTGTAGATCTAGGCTTTTCCTGTGGCTTTGCCATTCCAAAATATGCTAAGATGAAGTCATGAGCTCTAGTTTCTCCAGCTTGGCTAGCATTTAAAGGATCTGATCCTAAGCTAGGAGTAAGAAGTGCGTGGCATACTGCGCATCCCCTGCCATCCAAGGGGGCTCTCCAACTATGCAGAGCTAAAATACTGCTCTGGTTCTAGGCTCTCCCAAGGAATTGTCACGTCCTGCACAGAGCTACATCTCAGCTCCTCTTGCTTATCACTGGGTCCATAGTGAGATCCTACTGCATGCAGTCAACCAGGTCACAGTCAAAGAATTACGTCTGGGGCTCAAGTGACTTCTCAAGCTTAGTGTGCAATGTTGGGTTCTCAACAAGTTTCACCACAGGGGGAATCCCTGGAAGTGTGTAGATGATTTCAAGAGTCAATGAGGGTGTAATTAGCCTCACAGACATAGGTTCACTTCCATGTACGTATATTGTAGCATTGTGCATAGCTGGTGGTCATATAAGGATGACTCCAGATATGCCACCATGCATATTCTTCTGAGGTAAAAGGGCTTATTTACCATGGGCGCACATTCAATAACCTAGAACATCTGCACACTGCAAAATCTGTGGCTATTTATAGTTTTATAGTGGTGCAATTTTGAAAGCAGACACACACACACACATATATTTCTAAAAATAATTAACCATCACAAGGTAAATACACTATAAAACATGTTTACTTGTACTGTAATAATAATACCCACACTGTATTAGATCACTGTATCACCAAAATCGTTTATTACACTGCAGTGCATGTACTACTTGTATTAATTATTTTTGTTAAGAAAGAGAAATGTTTTCAAAATAACATTACAAACGATTTAAAACCAGGCGCAACTTACGTATATATGTACTTGCACAGATGTAGCCCACTATTTAAAATAATGAGGAATCCTCTTTTGCACCAAACTGGATAGTCTCCTTTTGGCTGCTAAGTCCCGCATTCTCTTCAACAGCAGAAGCTGTGTAGGACAGTTGTCATCTTCTTGCTCGTACCAAGCCATCGCTGTTTCTAGTGCTATAAAGGCCTCTTCAGGACTTGGTCGACGTTTTGGTTTTTCTTCATAATCTACAAGTACATCATGTACTTCTGAGGAGTCTTCATCATCGGTCACTACATGTATTTGGTTTTCTTCTTGCACAAAAGACAAAATTTCTTCGTCATTCAAAAACTGAAAACCAGAATCATTATCATCTTCTAGCCACATGTGTGCATCATCTTTGTCACAGTCCGAAAATCCGGGCATTGCTTGAAACAGTTCCACAACTTCATTTATACAATCATCATTTGTGTCCACTGCAGTAGTTTCATTTCATCCTTTTTTCCCAAGCAATCTACTCCAAGCCTTGTTGAGATTATCTTGTGACAGGGTGGTCCAAGCATCAGCTAACATATAGCAGCAGTCTTTGAGATTGAGCTTTTTGGAAAACGCCACCACACTTTCTTCATCTTCAGCCAACAATAAACGACGCAGGACTTCCTTCTTGTACATCTTTTTAAGCTTTGCTATAACACCCTGATCCATTGGTTGAATCAGTGCTGTTACATTGGAAGGCAGAAAAAATTACTTTAAAATTTGCATCAACTGCATTCAATGTATCCGTCTCTGGATGAGATGGTGCATTGTCCAGTAGAAGAATTACTTTTCCAGTTTTCTTTTCTTGTTCTCTCAACCTCTTCACATTTGGGATGAACTGATTTGTATACCAATCAAGAAATATTTCACTATTCATCCAAGCACTCTTCTGTGCTTTGTAACACAATGGGAGACATGTCACATTCTTTAAACAACGTGGTTTTTTGGCTTTGCCGATCATTAGCACCGGTAAACGATGACTTCCACTGGCATTCGCGGCTACCAAAATTGTTACTCTCTCTTTGCACGTTTTAAACACAGGGGCAGCTGCTTCGCGCTGAGATGCAAGTGATTTTTGAGGCAATGATTTCCAGTATAAGCCAGTCTCATCGGCATTATACACATCATCGAGTGAATAACCTTCTTCTTCCAAAAAAGCCAAGAATGTTTCTTTAAAATTTTTAGCGGCAGTTGCATCGCTAGATAAAGATTCCCCTTGAATCTCCAATTCTCGTATGCCATGACGAGATTTAAAGTTTCTTAACCATCCCTGGCTAGCCTTAAAGTCAGGAGGACCGTCAAGTTGATTGTTGAACTGAAGTGCCTTTTCACACAACAGAGAACCAGAGATAGGTTCCCCTTTGCTTCTTCTTTGCACAAACCATATATACAAAGCCTCTTCCAATTTCACATCTTTCGCATTTCTCATGGTTTTACGTTTCTTCGACCCATTTTCACTATCAAATTTCGATGCAAAACTCATAATTTTATCCTTGTTACTTTTGATGTCAGAGACGGTAGCTTTCCCAACATTGAAAATCCTCGCAAGTGAAGACACAGTTTCACCTTGTCCTAGTCTCTTGATAATTTCTGTTTTCGTTTCAATTGACAAAACATTGCGGTTCCTTTTATATGCTTTAGGCCTACTGGAAGATGCCATATCGCACAGAGAAATACTGTACACCAAAATTATTCTGCTGTAGTAGCAGACACAATTATTTTAAGTTGAACTGTCTGTTTAGCCAGTGTTCTACCTAGAACGCACGTACACTGGATTGGTAAACCAGATATTAACTGACTTTATGATCTAACTGACTTCCTGTACGTAAGCGACCGACCATTAGCCATCCCATTCTCTACAAATTGTTCGCACACATTTGAAGTTTGCCGCATCAAAAGATTCAGAATTTTAGTCTAACGTGACTGTGGCATCTGATTTTTTTTTTTTTCTGGAAAAAGTGTTTGGATAATTGGATGTTCGGATAATTGGGGTTCGGATAAATGGAGTTCTACTGTATATATACTGCTGATTATTATTACAGATGTTGAGTCAGTAAAGTTTATGTAAGCCATTAAATACAGCATTTCTTTCTATTGACTGCCCTACTACAGTTCTGTGCCTGACTATTGTTTTCTTGGACTAGCCGGTTTTTCCTTCTAACTAAACTGCCCACTTCTGATTACTGACAGCACTCTTTAAAAATTCCTTTTTTTTTAAATTTATTTTTCATTCTCTGGTTGAAAAATTAAAAAACAAAACAAATTCCTCTTCAAATATATCACAATCTGATTATCTCCTTCATTTGGGCAATCTCCATTTGGATCGGCCTCTCTTTCACATTTGTTATCCGTTCCCATCAGGTATTACACATATATATACGAGGGGTGGTCGAAAAGTTTTGCACTTTAGTACGAAGGAGTCAAGGTACGTTCTTGGAAATTGGTGTGAACTTTAGTCCTTCTCTATGTATTCACCCCTCAAGGCAATGCACTTCTCCCATTGCTTCTTCACCTTCCTGATGCCCTGATTGTAGAACACCCCCGTCTGGGCCCGGAACCACGTCTCCAGTTCAGTAATCAAGTCCTGGTCGTTAGAAAAATGACGTCCACGAAGCGGATTCTTCATGTTTGGAAACAGGAAGAAGTCACTCGGTGCCAAGTCCGGTGAGAATGCTGGATGGGGCATGATTTCATACCCGCACTGCTGGGCAAGGACGATGGAGCCATGAGCTGCATGAGCCGGCGCATTGTCCTGAAGCAGACGAATGCCTCTGGACAGCATCCTGTGTCTTTTGCGCTTCATTTCTTCTCGTAACCTCTGGAGAAGGCTTTGGTAGTACGTGGAGTTGATAGTACGGCCACGAGGAAGGTAGTCGGTGAGTATTACCCCGCTGTCGTGGAATATTCTAATCCACATATATAAATTATCAAGTAAATATAAAGCCTAATAAATACATATAATAAATAAAGGAAGAAGAATGGTAAAGAACAGTGCTGTCACAATGACAGTACTCGAAATCCCCCTTCTTTTCTACTTCGTCGGCAAATTGTAACGCTTTCACGTTGATATTAAAGGCCTTCTGCAACATACACGCGTTTCCCAAACACACAATAAAATGTGCTGCCTTTCTAAGAAAAACCTTGAAATATGCAAGTTGACCTAAATTTTAAATTCCATTCATGTCTTTTTCTACACTATGTTACCAAAAACAAAAGACAGATGGACTAAAGGATAGCGAGAAGGGAGAGGCAGAAAGCCGAACACTAAACACGCGTCGCGCGATACACAAATGCTGCCATCACGCGTGTAAGACTACATGCACTAACTTTTTTTCAGACGGACAGTGATAAATTCACTACCCTTCCCAGAGTTAGGTTTTAAAATCTGAAAAACGCTTATTGGGGAAACCTGACATTCTACTGTTTTATGTCCGAAATCCTGACATTAGTCTGACAGTACAGCAGGACAGGTGGCGGTTCTCATATAAAAAATAAAACAACTACACGACTATCCTAGAAATTGCATATTTTGAACGCAGCCACTTAGCTCTTTTAAATTTGGATATTTGGGCTCCTTAGGGTTTGCTGACAAAGAATGTGTACAACGTTATGCAAATATTCTAGGAATTAACAAGTTATAGCCAAAATAAAATGATAGTGCTGTCAGACAACACCCAAAATCAGAATCGCTCAGTGGTAGATTTTTTTTCACCACCATTGTACGGGAAATGGGCCACAAGTTACATTTGAACTGATTGGCTGGAATGATATGTAAGGCTAAACACGATTAGTCGGGCTATAAAGGCTATCCTTGGTTGTTAGGGGAGACGTAGGAAGTTAAAATTTTTTCAAACACTTGTCGAAACGTAGCTCCATTGGCTAGACTCGCTGATATACTCACTTAGGAGCGTTAGTTCGAGACCAATAGTGCAAATAATCTTGATAAAGCAACAGTGCGTTGAAGCCAGCTCATATTTGTGTTAAATAAAAGCCTGGAACATAAGCAGATGGGAATTTGTGCCAGTATTTTGTGCCAGAATTCATTGCTAATCAACGTATCTGTGTTTGTTTCCATGAATTGTGGTAAGCTTGAAACATTCAGTATCTTTTAATGAAAATTGAATGTGAATTGTTAATTTATGCCTGTATATATGTGTAGTTCAGTAGCAAACATGATATAAAGCCTATAATGCTCCAGCCTGAACAGAAGGTGTCGGAGGAAAGTAAAACTGCATGGAATGGCCAAACAGTACACTGACACCTAGATTATTGATTAGACAGAAATAATGCTGGAAGTGCAGAGGCGTGGTAACCATTAAGGAGGTAAATACTGGTATAAAGTATTTCAGATGAAGCTGACAGTTGGCCTAACGCTCTGAACTCAATGTTTGTGATGTATTGTGCTCAGTGTAAAAAGAGAGTATAAATTAGTTATGAAGTAGAAGGTACATCCTTCTTGTTTTCAGGGACCGTGGTCTTGATGGTATTGAGCAGCACCTGGTCAGAGCTTTGCTGAATCCAGAGTCGGACAGCATACTCCTTGGTCCATTTAGCTATCAGTGAGGTGTCTCCAGAGCCGAGGGGAGAGTCGAGCAGAGGAGTCTGTTCCTGCCGCCATCACGCCAGATAAGCTGATGTGGCCAGCTGAGCTCAAAATTATGTACCCCCAGCTTAAAATGACCTTGTAAAAATAACATTAAGAGGGGAATTAAATTGTGTTAATATCAGGAACTGAGAACATCTCCAATAATAGTTCCCCTAAAGACAAACTATTGAAGTCATGATGACAAATACCAACAGAGCTTGAACAAAACAAAACCAGTATTACCTCATATTACTACTACACAACTGACACACATAGGATACTTTTAATAACATATGTCATTACAATATTCATATTGATAAATTCTGTACATATAACTTGTAAGTAAAATTGATTGTGATTCCTGGTTCCCTTTGTATTTGAATCAGGACACATATTCATTCATAACAGCAATGAATACATATTGTTATTTGAAAAGTTATCAGTGACTCCTTTAAGTTATCCTTTAGAGTGTTATATGTATGTGAGTGTCACAGTGTTGTCAAGTGTGGTGGAATAAATTAAATTGTTTATCTGTCTGTTGTTGTTATGACTTACACTTCATCATACACACACCCTAGACATACAACGTAGTCATCACACTATTCCAGAATAATTCTGACTGAGATATATATATATATGTGGCAGCAAGTAAGGTTATCTATAATACACTACTCTTATTAGATATAGATACCTTCACAGCTGATCTCAGTCAGTACACTAAGTCCCCTATAAATATTTATAACATCCCACTTCACCACACCCGCGGCAGTCCCAAAAGACGGTGAGCATGACCTTTCCAGCAGAAGGTACTGTCTTTGCCTTCTTCGGTGGTGGCGAACAGGAATGTTTCCATTGTTTGCTCTGGTTTTTAGTCTCGGGGTCATAGAAATGCACCCAACATTCGTCCACAGTAACCAGTCTGCGAAAAAAATCATCTTCGTCAGCATTGCAAATGTCCAACATCTGTGCGGATGTTTCGGCTCGATGCTCCTTTTGTCCATGACACCGCATCATAAACAACTGAACCAGTTTCCCGCCAATTTCTCTTTCACACGGCACCCCGCGCGTGCCATGTACACGCGGGAAATGTAAATCAATAGTGTGTCTTTACAATGATACACAGCAATCCCGCCTGTCTTAACGCTTTCTTAGTAAGTGCAAAACTTTTTGACCGCCCCTCGTATATATATATGTTCTGGTGCCAGACTGTATCAGCTACGCCGATCCTCTGGATTCACCAGCTTCGTGGGTCATGTTGCACTGGCAACAGCTTGACCTCTTTACCCAAGCGCCCAACCTCGCGTTGGCCGGGACAGTTTTGTGGGCACGTTTATGTGGTCAGTATTGAAAGGGATACTACTACCTAACTGTACCCTCTAATACATTCAAAAATTATTGGCTTTGAAAAGGGACTGTTTTGGAAGAAGATGCGAAGTCGAACTTACATCTCTAAGACTGAGAAACAGGCTCCTGGGTTTAAAGCAGCAAAAGACCGTTTCACTTTGTTATTGTGTGCAATACTACAAGCCATAATATATTCTGCCGTTATCTGTAAATCAGAACATATCAGATGTCATGTGGCTCTCGTCTAGCATTCTATTACTTCTTTGTCTGCAGAAAGGCCTCCTCTATTTCATTAACATACAATGCTTTCTCTTTTAACTGTTCTTAAGTACTGAATCTACTTCTTTTGAATCTTTGCTACTGAGTTTTATAAGAAATATATTTGCCTATCATTACAACGGGTGTTCTTTTTGACATAAAACTGTGACAGTGAAAATGTTAAGTTCATTTAACAATTAAATGTCATAAAACGCCACTTTCTACATTCAAAGAGGTATCTTCAAATGGCTGCCGCTCTGCTTTGCTTCTGTTTGCTCCCACTGTATGGATGCACCTGGAGTGCCGTTTCCAGAAAACTAGCACTGGAAAAAGTGTACGACAAAGAACGCTCCTCCCTAATAACAGACGGACATGAGATCATTTACTTTGACAATCTCCACAGATCAAAGCTGAAACAGCCTCATCACTTGCCCGTGATATATGAGGTCGATGAGGAGACAGGGCATGACACTGATAACGATATGCTGTTTCCTTATAGTGTTCAGATTTACCATCAACCGTCATCATTATGCCCACTGACAAGCAATGACAACTTCTTCTATCAAAAAAACCCTATACCAGAGAATGCTGTACCAGTACTGGGACAAAATATTGCGCCAGGTAGGTTTGACAACTCCGTGGATGCGCCAGGTCCCTTGCCGCGGCCCAGAAAGAAGGGAAAGAGGTCTTCAAAACTGCATTTTAAATCACATATCCTGGTTCCAAGGAACAGTGTGGACTTCAACCGAAATGCTTTACTACCTGCCTGTGACTGGTCTAACTCAATGACAGATCCGGCCTCCCAGTCACCAGCAGAATCTTTAGCAGAAGCATGTCAAAACTGCCTGCATGAAAACAATGTCTACCCAGAAAGGAATCATTTCTCTGCAAAACAAATAGTGTTAAGCATTAACTGTTGCTGTAACCATACCGCACCAATTGAATGCCACACAGAAATTACGTATCTCAGCAGTGGAGAACTTGGAAATGCTCCCAGCTCGCCAGCAGTATCAAATCTGAGAGGGTATTCCAGAAGCATTAAAACTAGTGGAGGAAATAAAAATATTATCACCTACAATGAGACCTATCTACCAATTTCCGAAAAACTGAAAAAAAAACCTTTCACCCACAATGCAACAGCCAAGTGCACAGCAAATGCATCTTCTTGGATATCACCGCTGTCGCAACATGTACCGACAGAACTGCATGCAAAATACAGTCAGGAAGGCTACAACGACCACAGAGGATGCAAAACCACATGGGAGTCACTTGTTGCACTTTCATCCAATGAGCATTTTAAAGACAATTCAGAGCAGAAAACCATAGCAGTAGGACGTGAGGTTCTCAAAGGTACACAAAAAGCCACATGTGTTGATGCCCACTTAAACCTGAGCCAGAGTAGCATTAACCTAAGTCAGAGCAGCACTTCACTTCCACAACTCTGCAGTTCATATGCTAAGTACATATTACAGCATGAGTATGTTAATGCTAACTGGAACAACATGTTCCCTAAGGACATCAAAGCAAATAAGTATTACCATGGTAGCACAGTAAAGGATACAAGAAAAAGTCAAGATTCTAAGGTCAACACGGGAACTCGGATGCCAGTGGTAGATTCCATGAGCTCGAACAAAATGATGGTAATCAATTGTTTGTCCAGTGCTGGGTTTCTTAACCTATGGTCCACGGACCAACTGGGGGTCCATGAATGGATTTTTGCGGGTCAGTGAACATAATCTAAACTTTAAAATGTAAAATTTTTCAGCTTTCATGTGCATTTTTTTTCAACAAGGGGTCCATAGCCTTCATCTGACAACCAATGGGATCCATGGCCTGCATTGGACAACCAATGGGATCCATGGCCTGCATTGGACAACCAAAGGGATCCATGGCCTGCATTGGACAATAAAAGGGGTCCATGGCCTGCATTGGACAACCAATGGGATCCATGGCCTGCATTGGACAACCAATGGGATCCATGGCCTGCATTGGACAACCAAAGGGATCCATGGCCTGCATTGGACAACCAAAGGGATCCATGGCCTGCATTGGACAATAAAAGGGGTCCATGGCCTGCATTGGACAACCAATGGGGTCCATGGCCTGCATTGGACAACCAAAGGGATCCATGGCCTGCATTGGACAATAAAAGGGGTCCATGGCCTGCATTGGACAACCAATGGGATCCATGGCCTGCATTGGACAACCAATGGGGTCCATGGCCTGCATTGGACAACCAATGGGATCCATGGCCTGCATTGGACAACCAAAGGGATCCATGGCCTGCATTGGACAATAAAAGGGGTCCATGGCCTGCATTGGACAACCAAAGGGATCCATGGCCTGCATTGGACAACCAATGGGGTCCATGGCCTGCATTGGACAACCAATGGGATCCATGGCCTGCATTGGACAACCAAAGGGATCCATGGCCTGCATTGGACAATAAAAGGGGTCCATGGCCTGCATTGGACAACCAATGGGGTCCATAGCCTTCATCTGACAACCAATGGGATCCATGGCCTGCATTGGACAATCAAAGGGATCCATGGCCTGCATTGGACAACCAAAGGGATCCATGGCCTGCATTGGACAACCAAAGGGATCCATGGCCTGCATTGGACAACCAAAGGGGTCCATAGCCTGCATTGGACAATAAAAGGGGTCCATGGCCTGCACTGGACAATCAAAAGGGTCCATAGCCTACACTGGACAATCAAAGGGGTCCATACCCTGCATTGGACACTCAAAGGGATCTGTGGCCTGCAGTGGACAATCAAAGGTGTCTATGGCCTGCAATGGACCATCAAAGAGGTCCATGGCCTTCACTGGACAACCAAAGGGGTCCATATCCTGCATTGGACAATCAAAAGTCAATGGTATGCACTGGACAATCAAAGGGGTCCATAGCCTTAACTGGACCATCAAAGGGGTCCATAGCCTTCATCTGACAACCAATGGGATCCATGGCCTGCATTGGACAACCAAAGGGATCCATGGCCTGCATTGGACAATCAAAGGGGTCCATGGCCTGCATTGGACAATCAAAAGGGTCCATAGCCTACACTGGACAATCAAAGGGGTCCATACCCTGCATTGGACAATCAAAGGGATCTGTGGCCTGCAGTGGACAATGAAAGGGATCTATGGCCTGCATTGGACAATCAAAGGTGTCTATGGCCTGCAATGGACCATCAAAGGGGTCCATGGCCTTCACTGGACAACCAAAGGGGTCCATATCCTGCATTGGACAATCAAAAGAGTCGATGATATGCACTGGACAATCAAAGGGGTCCATAGCCTTAACTGGACCATCAAAGGGGTCCATAGCCTTCACTGGACAATCAAAAGGTTAAGAAACCCTGGTATAGTGAATGTCTTCATAGTGTAGCTGTTGTCAGAGAGAGAGAGAGAGAGAGGCGAGTGAGCACATGTGTGGTGTGTTATGTGCCATAGCATGGGGGGGGGGGGGGAGAAAGAGAATTCACAGTACCATGGTTACATAAAGACAAAGCATGCCAATTTATCATCATAATTTTCCTTTGCGTTCCACATGGAGCCACAATTGCACTTGGTCTCCTTGCGGGAAGCCTGTGCCAAGCAGTCACATGATCTCGCAGCAGTCATTTCTGTGGCACTTTGTTTTACATGATGAGGTTGCCAGCTCCCAACGCACAAACTCATAATGGTCGCTTTGTACGACCTGCCTGAGTGTGCAGTGTATGACCTGCCTGAGTGTGCAGTGTATGGCCTGCCTGAGTGTGCAGTGTATGACCTGCCTGAGTGTGCAGTGTATGGCCTGCCTGAGTGTGCAGTGTATGGCCTGCCTGAGTGTGCAGTGTATGGCCAGCCTGAGTGTGCAGTGTATGGCCTGCCTGAGTGGGCAGTGTATGACCTGCCTGAGTGTGCAGTGTATGACCTGCCTGAGTGTGCAGTGTATGGCCTGCCTGAGTGTGCAGTGTATGGCCTGCCTGAGTGTGCAGTGTATGACCTGCCTGAGTGTGCAGTGTATGACCTGCCTGAGTGTGCAGTGTATGACCTGTTTGAGTGTGCAGTGTATGACCTGCCTGAGTGGGCAGTGTATGACCTGCCTGAGTGGGCAGTGTATGACCTGCCTGAGTGTGCAGTGTATGACCTGCCTGAGTGGGCAGTGTACGACCTGCCTGAGTGGGCAGTGTACGACCTGCCTGAGTGTGCAGTGTACGACCTGCCTGAGTGTGCAGTGTATGACCTGCCTGAGTGTGCAGTGTATGACCTGCCTGAGTGGGCAGTGTATGACCTGCCTGAGTGGGCAGTGTATGACCTGCCTGAGTGGGCAGTGTATGACCTGCCTGAGTGGGCAGTGTATGACCTGCCTGAGTGTGCAGTGTATGACCTGCCTGAGTGTGCAGTGTATGACCTGCCTGAGATTTGCCAGAGAGAGCTCTTAGTTTTCCATGCTTGCTGTGGTAGCTGATCTTCTCCCATTCTGTAGACATGGTCAAACCATCTTAGTTGGGACTGTTCTACTTGGGTCTGTGGGGGCTGGGTTTGGAGGCGTTACTGTATCGTCTGGTTGCAGACTATGTCCCTTCTTCTTACTTCAACCACCTTCCTCAGGTACCTTGTTTCTGAGATTTGGAGCTGGCTTTTGTGGGTTGTAGTTATTGCCCATGACTCACATACATAGGTCAAGACTGGGACATAGGTGGAGCGGTATACAGCCATCTTCGTCTTCTTGCCAACTTCTTTTTTGCTGAGACATCCTCGATTTATGTCTTGAAAAAGTCTCCCAGCTGCTGCTCTTCAGGTAGCAACTCTTCTTTGATGCCTCCCTTCCAGTCTGTGACAGCTCTAAAGTATTTAAAGTGGCTGACCTGCTCCAGGACCTGTTCTCCAAGCATAATATGATGTCTTCTTCCCTCTCATGATATGCTATCCTCAAGAAACATTAGTGCAAGACTAAATCACAAGATTATACAGTACAAAAGCCAAAAATTAATGAAATAAATAGTAAAGAAAGCATTTTTTGTTTCATCAAAAGTAACTGTGATCTCACACTGTTTCCCCCTAACAGATATTATTTCTCATAAAAGAGCATTTTCTGAAACACTCCTATTCTTCAAAGCCGCTTGGGATCCCTGAATCCTTGGAGAACAATGACAGCATCCTCATGATCAAGAAAGCAAAGAACATCATTGCACGTCTGGTGTTTATGACAATCTGCTACTTCATCATCAGCATTATTCCCTGTCTAATCGAAGTAACAATTATACCACACAACACCCTTCTGTACACGTGCAGTCACTTTGCGGGGACGCTGCAGTTTATCTCCCTTCTCATCTTCAGCAGTGACTTCAGGCGTAAACTGGTCAGGTGTCTTCTATGCAGAAAAGATAACCGCCCAAAACCTTTGCACTGAGCTGGGTAAGAGGGATGACGATAAACCCCAGTCGACTAGGAGAACAAGTGGCATTTCTTGATGGTTCTCTTTACTGATGTCTTCGTCCTCTGATCTTCATGACAAGGTGGTGCAGCTGATGACAAATCCCAGTCGCTGTATCACTTTTAACATAAACCAATATCATCATCATCATCATCGTCGTTTTATTGTTTTTGGCATGGAGCCACCACTGCATGTGGCCACCTAGCAGAAAACCTGCACAAAGCTTTCACATGCTTTTCCAGCAGTATTTTATGTAGCAATTTTTTTTACATGATACAGCTGCCAGCCTAAAGTACAATCTCATATTAGTCGCCTTGTACGGCATGCCTGACGGATAAACCAATAAGCCAACTGTAAACATGTTTCAGTGAACGTTTACCCTGCGTTTCAAATGCCAGAGGAAGATAAGCTCTCTGTCCTTTACAAGATTCCCATGACGTCTGCATAACAGCACCAATCTACAGTATGTGCCTTCTGATGTCTATAATTTATTTTTGGCTTTTATGTTCATATTTACCACTTTTGTTCACGCATATTTATATATAAATTATATCAGCAACATTTGTCTGCGCCTAATGCAAACAACCTGCTTGTAGCTTTTGGGCAGTTGTCTGTCTTTCCACAGATGTGAGCAAATTTCCCCACACTGATTATGAGAAATCCAAGGAAGCAGTAAATGAAAGATAAGGGACATAACTGTAATTTAGTACTTAAAAAAAAAAAAAAAAAAAAGGAGACAAGGGACATAACTGTAATTTAGTATTCTGGTTTTTAATTAGTTTTTTTTTTTAAAGGTGATAAGGGACTTAACACATTAACTACTGCAAGCCGCTGTCAGCGGCTCACAAAATAATCACATTTGGACCGCAAGCCGCTCAGAGTGCCAATCTAATTTTAGTAATAAAACAAATGAAAAATGTACGAAACACTCTCTGATCTGGTTCGAGATTTTAAGTTGCCACCGGAAAACAAATTCCCAAAGCATGGTTGTTGTAGAACACTGGAAAATTGATATAATGTTCATATTTTTCAGCGTTTTGGGTTAGCTACCAAATTGTGTAAAACTGTTTACCGTGGCAACTAGTGATAGGACTACAAAAAATGCGTGTACATCTCGTCTAACAGCTGAATAGGATAGAAACATGTTTCAACAATTGACTGATAGATCTAGCGACGAGGACAAGAGTGAAAACGGTGTGCACATTGATTGAAATTGTGATTTTGATAGAGACGGGGCGCAAGCAGTTATAATTGTGAAAATATTGCAAGTCCTCGGCCATCGGAGGGCCGTTAAATAGCAACAACCTCTATTAGAGTTACAACCGGTGTTTATTGTAATAGTACATTCATTTATCTTTAAAATGACGTGTAATTCATAAAAATCTGTAAACAATTACGAAAACTACAGCTTACTTTGTGCAAACACCTACAGGATGAAAATGGGAAAAAAATTTAATTCGGCCACAGTGTGTTTTTCAATTCGATAGTTAATGTGTTAAAACTGTAATTTAGTTTTTTTTTTAAAAGGCTGAGTCCATTCTGTCGTTGCGGCAATTTTTCGTATTCACTATAGTTGTTCTGTTAATTGAAATTGGTAGTAGTTTTAATTTTACCACAGCAAACTTGTGTTACTGTTAACCTAATGTGGCATTAGCCCACACAGTAAGAGTTGATTATAACATAACAAGCTCAGGCGTTGGCGTAGCTGGCGAGTCCTTTTTAAGGCTTTATGCTAGCAGATAGATAATGTTGGTCCTTTTCAGGACTTAGTATCCATCAACGCTGATCGGGTTAGCAGTCAACAGAGTTGACTTATTTTTGGGATGGTAAATGCGCTCTGATATAACCAAATAGGTTGAAAGAAACGCGCCTTGCCAGAAGAAGGCAATAATAAATAAAAAAAAGTGAGAGTTGACTTTTTCATGTACAGTTTGACTTCATGTGACTTTAGCACGTACACAGTGGGTCTTGAGGTGAGTTTAAACATGTACAGCAGGTCCTGAAGTGGTTAGCATTAACAAGGGGTGAGTTTTGAGGTGGCTTTATCATGTACAATGGATGTTGAAGTGACTTCAGCATGTACAGTGGGTGTTGAAGTGACTTAATCATGTGCAGTAGGTCTTGAGGTGACTTTTTCATGTGCAGTGGTAGTTGAGGTGACTTTAGCACTTACATTTGGTCTTGAGGTGACTTCAGCACTTACATTTGGTCTTGAGGTGACTTTTGCATACACACTGACAGATCACTTAAGCATGCACGGTGATTTAATGTATTTATTGCTATCTGACATTTTCATAGGTCATTTATCATTTGTTAAAGTATACTGTTTGTTTTGGTCAATCAATTTCAGCTGGGAATTTTGTGTTGCGTTGACTTTTTATTTTATACCCTGAAGTTAAAATAGAAGTGCATAAGTTGGAAATACACAGCCAAAGTTAAACAAATATTAACAAGACTGGTGCAACATTAATTTTAATACGTGACTGTTCACTTCATTGTTAATTTTTTGGTGGGGCTGAGGTGTTTTTGTTTTGATTAAATTATTTTTATATCACTTGTTTGTGTTTTTTCCCCTTTTTCCACGTTCTGGAAGTGGGAATGGATTATCATCATCTTTTTTACTCGTTATGGAGCATGTAGTGACCAATGAAGATGCCCCCCAGAGGAAGCCTAAGCTATAGCACAAACTCTTGCAGTTGTGGTTTCTGTTGTACTATGTTTTACATAATGAGACTGTCAGTCCCGTACACAGGGACATGATTAGGTAACATCATAATATTCTTCTTTCTCCACATTCTACTTGGCAACTGTTTTAGCGCAGATATATCCAGACCTTAGGGTCTTTTATATTTACCATGCCATCTAATATAACCGACTAAGTTGAACAGGATGGGTCTCGCCAAAACAAAGCAAAATTTTATCTAACAAAAAAAAAAAAAAAAAGCACAGACAGATCTGAAACATGTCTAACGAGAGAGTATAAGAAAAGATGCAGCTACATTATCTTCACAACAGTAGCAACTGCAAGACACTGGCAGACTTATGTCCTTTACCAGATCTGACAAAATTAGCTTGCCAAAACTTGTTTCAGATTTCATTCACTTAACTCTGCAATTTAAGGGTGCTTCAGATTTATTACTATTTGTCCTCATCACACCCTGGGGTTCATAAGTCAGAAACTCCCCACCAAACTCGATCAGGGCCCCAATATCTCTGTGTTTCCTATATTCCTTCTTTTCTGCTGTAAAGCCTCAAAGGTGTTTCCCCATATCCTCTGAATCCACCTTTCCCCTGTGGTGTTCAGGCCATTTTTTTCCCTTTGCCACTGCTTCTTTGTATGCATATAGTACAGGAACAACATGTCAACTGAAGTGACTAACATGAGACTGAGTAAGGCTGGGAACCTCATCACGCAAAACTAATTGCTACAGAAACCACCATTACAAAATCACATGAATGCTTTGATTCATTCTTCCTGCAAGGAGACCAACTACAGTGGTGCTTATGCTCCAGATGGAGTGAACACGAAAAAGAAGGACATGAATGATCAATTTCACCATTTCAGGCTGAAGTAACCTGAGCAGCAGTTAATATGGTATAACAAAATCCACCTAAATAAAACCCAACCAGATCATATGACCTCAGGATTTTCTAATAAACCTCTTCACAATACATACCACCGAGAAAAGAAAAATTACAGATATTCACTTTTCAGTAAATTCTAAGAGCCATCATCAGTCACTGCCCTGTTTAGTTCCCTGGGGGGTGGGGGTGTGGGGGGTACTTCTGAAGACACAAAGAAAGAATGTGAATACTGCACCCGCAGGCATGTCTGAAGTTTTTATTTCACCATGGCGACCAATATGAGGTTGTCTGTACCTCATCATGTAAAACAAATTACTACAGAAACCACCACTAAAAAAGCTGGTGAATGCATGGTGCAGGCTTCCTACAAAGGGACCAGCTGGGGTGGTAGCTCTATGCTAAATAAGAAGCGTAAAGGAAAATAACGATGATCTTCATTCATCAGTTCTTGTTATAGTCATGAGTAGAAAAAAAAAAGTTAACGATAGTCCCATAGCAGATACTGCAAAAGCGGAGTGAAGTGTTAAAGACTTCACTATACTAGGTCCAGCATCGCGGTGGTGTGGCCAGTTCCCTTCCTCGTTACCTTTTTCCATCAGTAACTCAAGAGCAGAGTCAGGTACCCATTTATAGCTGGGTAGACTGGAGCATGATGCCAAGTTTCGAAACCTGCCACCTTTCTGCAATGACTATATCATTCTATTTCAAACCCACAAAAGAGGACTATTCACGCCTTGGGGATAAGCAAACGATCATTGCACCGCTGGATAGCGACATCTGAAATGTCTAATTCCAGTGTTTTACACACGAAAATTAGGCCAAGAGTGGTGGATAATTTTGACAGAGAATTGATCCGCAGAGAAATTTGCAATATGTTTCACAATAATGAGGCAGTGACTTTAAGGAAATTGAAAATTTGGTTAAGAAAGAATAATGACATTGATATTTCCAAATCTACGCTATGGAGGACTATTAGGAGTTTGGGATTCACTTTTAGAAAATATGTTGGTGGTAGAAACCTTATTTGTGAGAAGCCTCATATAGTTGCAATGAGAAGCAAATATTTACGCGAGGTCAGAGAAATGAGAAGAGATTGTTATGATTTTGTGTATTTAGATGAAACTTGGATCAATGCGCACCACAGTAATGAACGAGAATGGCAATCATCTGATGGAACAACTAAGAGACTAGTACCAAGCAGCAAAGGACAGTGCATAATAATTGCACATCCAGGAAGCAGCCATCACGGGCTTCTAAATAATACTGAACTCATATTTGTTTCAAAATCCACAGATAATAGGGATTACCATGCAGAGATGAATGGCAAGATATTTCAAGATTGGATTGTGAATCATGTACTTCCTTCCTTGGATAGACCGTGGTGTTTGATAATGGACAATGCCTCATATCACAACGTTGTGGCACCAGAAGATAAAGTTTCTAATTCACCAAGTATTAAAGATGTAATAAAGATTTGGCTGACCATAAACAACATTCCATTCAACGAAATGTCCATGAACCTGAATTACTTGGAATTGTAAAAAAAGACACAGCATACAAAGATATTTCACATAGACAAGGCAATCCATGAACATGGTCACAGATGTTTAAGATTACCTCCTTACCATTCTCACTTAAACCCAATAGAATTAGTATGGGCTAAAATTAAGGAACAGGTAGCAACAGAAAATAGAACGTTCAAATTAAAAGATGTTGAAATACTTATAAAAGCCGCCATCTCCAATATAGCCAGGGATTATTGGAAGAAAAGTGAGAACCATGTGTTACAAGAGGAAGAGGAATATTGGAAGAATGATGGTTTGTCCTTCATTCAGCCGAGATTGATTTTCAATTTCTCAGAGACATCTGATTATGATTCGGATGAAGTTTAATTTCTTTAAAGATGACCTTACCGTTATTTACAAGCACATTAGAGGAGCAACGTTCCATTATGATATTTATGAACCGCAAAGAGATGATACCCATTGAAATAATTAGATCAAGGAAGGTCCAGTTTGGTAGCGCATTAAATGTCAATGACAAACAATGTCACGAATATTTCGCATGCAGATCATTTAAGAAATCATCTTCAACACGTATTCAATTGCAAACGTGATGGCCACATTATTGTAATAGTAGACACGCCTATGCCTAATCAATTCACAGAATCTGTGCATGAAGTGGTAAAATTTCTTTTCTCAATACACAATAATTAGTATGCCGACAAAGATCAAAGGATTTCATCCGTTTATGGGAACTGGACAAGATGCACAGATATAAAGTATATATTTGTTGGGTCTAACCCAATATAACATCGTATGCAAAAAATGGCATTAATACGTTAGACGGTTAATCAGATAATTACATTTGTTTGAGGGCAAAGCTAGTGAAACGTGCTATAGGCCCATATTTCATATAGTACAAAATGTCTCAATTCTACCTGATGTCAGCCCCACTCTGACTCATCTCGTCTTTCATTCTCTTTGAAGTTCAAAGGTTCATCCTTATATACCTTTCAACTCACCCTTCCCTCAATTCTAAGCCTGAGTACAGGGGTGGGTTATGTTTAGATCACTTTTAAAAATAAATATTGACCAGAGGCAGACAAAAGGTAGATACAAATCTACCGGCAGATCACAGTGATTTAAAAGCGCCGTATCCACATGAATATTTTGGCCACGTAAAAATACGAGGTAGCTTCAAAAAGTTCCCGGAATTTGTTTATTGTATAGAAATAAGTAACAATACAATTATTTACACTACATTTCCTTCAAAATAGTTTCCTTCGGCAACTACACACTTTTGCCAACGTCCATACAGCTGTTGGAAACATTCCTGGAACCCATTCTTTGACACCTCTCTCAGCTGCTTTGTCGCAATGGTGATAACGTCCTCAGCATCCTTGAATCTCTGCCCTTTCAGTGCCGATTTTAGGCAAGGGAACAAGAAAAAAATCAGGCGGTGCCAGGTCGGGAGAATATGAAGCATGTTCCAGGGCAGTCACATTGTGCGTTGCGAGGTACTGCTTCACCAGTAGGGATCGACATGCTGCACTGTCATGCAGCAGAACCCAACTGTTTGTTCTCCATTTTTCTGGGCGTTTCCTTCTGATTGCATCTCTTAGACGACAGAGGATATCAACGTACATTTCCTTGTTAACTGTTCGGCCTTCAGGAATGAATTCATGGTAGACAATACCCTGGAATCAAAAAAAAACTTCCAACATAACTTTTCCTTTGCTCTTGTCCAAACGAAATTTCTATGTCTGGGGAGATGAGGGTGATTTCCATTCAGGGGACTGACGTTTTGTCTGAGGATCGTACAAAAAACACCATGTCTCGTCTCCTGTGATTATGTTGTTGAGAAAATTGCTATCTTCTTAAGCAAAACACAAAATTTGACATTTGTACGTTGTTCAATCAAGGACATTTTCAACTCCGATGATGCTACGTGTACACCACACAAACAAACTTCTGTAACTTCTGCTGGAGAGTACATGTGAAGGTTACATCAGCCATGTCATTTCCTGAAGGTCACTACCAACTTATAAAACTATAATCACTCATTCAAACATGAGTCGACTATTCCGGGAACTTTTTGAAGCTACCTCGTATATAACACCTTACTGAAGAACATGACAGAGGGCAGAGTTGAAAGCAAACGTGCAAGAGGAAGTTTGGTTTCTGGTTTTAAGGACCATCTTCATTGCACACGGACAACTCCATTAGTACTTCAATCTCCTCCCTAATACCATACAAGGAGGAACTCAGCACAGTGCACAAACTCTGTAGCACCAGCGAGGATCCCAATGTGTGTGTGTATAGAGATCACACATTCTATAAATATTTCTGTGCTGGGTAGGTTTCCTAATTTTTTAACTATGCCAGGGCAGCGACCGTATGGCCTACTCTTTACGATTCCCAGCTGCCGAGGGATTTTTAATGTGCACACACGGGACCTCCTATTTTTCCGCCCTTATTCGAGAAGGCTAGGTGTCCGATGTCATTACCCAGGAGATCAGGGGAGAGTATGACATCATTATATGGCATGGTTCTGAAAAAAATTTCCATAAATTACATTCACTGTACTGGGAAGCAAACCCAGTGCCTTTAGAATTCAAAGCAGATGCCATACCTCTTAGCCCCCCCCCCCCCCCCCCCCCTCCACGAGGAAGACAACACTATAAGTGGGAACACAAACAACAAGAGGTGGACAGGAAAGAGCATTAAGAGTTCACCATCAAGACAAGAGACAGAAGATGGAGATCCATTGCAGCCGATCTGCAATGTGAAGATGCATACCTGTCAACCTGTACGAATTTTTCGTACAATGTACGTATTTTTGATACTTTTAGCAGTGTACGGCCATACAGACTCGTTGTACGGATTTTTCTCCCCCTCCCGAAAAAAAAAAAAAATGGAAAAAAAAATTTTTTTTTTTTTTTTTTAAAATAACAAAAAAATTCTAAAAATATTTTCCAACCCAAGTTTTTTTTTAAATTTTAAATCAGAAAATATTTTCTAGCCCAGGTTTTTTTTAACCAATTTTTTCATTTTTAATTCCGGGAATCTCGGCGTCTGTTTTTAAACTGAGGTCTCTCCCAGCAACCAATCAAATCCTTTTATACACAACAATTCGGCAAAGACTTTGAATTCAGCCTCAAACTCTTTCAACACATTCGGACAAAGACTTTGAAAAAAAGCTAAGTTATTATAACTTGCCGCTTTAGTTTGCAAACAGTTATATCTTCTCGGCCTCTCTTTCGCTTTCCCTCGGGGATCCATAGCATAGCTGTTCTTGTGATGGTATCAGGGTCCCTTCTGAGGACGTGGCCAACCCAACTCCAGCGTCTGCCAGCTTTGATGGTGTGCATGTCCTCCTGGTTACTCCGAATAAGTAGTTCTTGGTTGCTGATGGTGTTTGGCCAAAAGATTCTGAGAATTTTCCTTAGGCATTTTGTGTGGAAGGAGGACAGTTTCGACATTTCCTTCTCTGTTACTCTCCAACATTCCACACCATAGAGAAGCACAGAAAGTACACAGCTCTCATACAGTCTTAATTTGGTCTTTGTGCTGTACAGAGAAGACTTCCAAATGTTGTTGAGAATAGCAAAGACTGTTCTCGCTTTATTCATTCTGTTGTTAATGTCTTTGCTTGTTCCGGCTTCAGGTGTTACTATGCATCCTAGGTAAGTAAATGTGTGTCTGTTCTAACTTCTGGTTCCTTACTGTTATTGGCTCAGGATTGCCCACAATTAGTGTCATGACCTCTGTCTTCTTCAGATTGATGTTCAGGCCAACTTGCTGGCCATACTTATTCACTGCTTTATTTTTTAATAAAGTGGCGATCTATTATCACTGGTCTAGGCCACTAACTTTTAAATAATAATTTTGTAAATTTTTGGTGGTACGTTTTTTCTTCCTAGATTTGATATTCTGTTCATAATTTGATTACTATTTTATTTTTTGCTGTTAGTTGTTTGCTTTGCTTCGTTGTATTTTATTTTTGTCGTTCTCTTAATCTTTTCAGTTATATTTTGACCATTTAAATATTTCCAATAAATTAATATCATAAAATTATGTGTAGGCCCTACAAAAGTAGAAAAAAAAGTTTATTTGGGTTGAGTAGGCTTTATTCTAGCGGTCGAGGTTCGCTGCTGTATTTTTTAATAAAGTGGCAATCTATTATCACTGGTCTAGGCTACCAACTCTTAAATAATATTTTGTAAATATTTGGTGGTACGTTTTTTTCTTCCTAGATTTGATATTCTGTTCATAAATTTTTTGTTGTTGCTGTTAGCCGTTTGCTTTGCTTCGTTGTATTTTTTTTTTGTTCTCTTAATCTTTCCAGTTATATTTTGATCATTTAAATATTTCCAATAAATTAATGTTATAATATTCTGTGTCGGCCCTACATAACTAGAAAAAAAGTTTGTTTGCGTAAACTTCGCTGCTTTATTTTTCAATTTAAAAAAATCCACACAGACTGCAGGAGGTCCATGAATGCGGACAGACTCACTTCATTTTTACAGTGTAAGATTAACATTGATACATGCTGTGCAGGCTTTAAGCCCACAAATGCAATTCTGCAAAGTGCTAAAAGTACATGTGTCTGCAAAGTGCCAAAAGTACATGTGTTGATTATAATATTTTTTTTTTGTGAAATAAAATTTTGCCTCGTTTTAGCGAGGCGCGTCCCGTTCAACCTAGCCGGTTATATTAGGGCGCATGTCCAAATATAAAAGACCTTTAGGTCTGGATTTTTGATTATAATACAAAACACTGTGACATGGAAAGAATAGTACCTCACGATCAGTAAGTTTTTTTTATATGTAAAGAACAGCATGAGACTATTAAACAAGTTTTATATCACACTAATTCAAATGCTAATAGATTTGTATATGTCATTTCTCGTTTTAAAACTGTATTGTGTATTAATAAATTTATTAATATATTTTTTGCGTAAGGATTTTTGGGTGTTTGTAAGGATTTTTTTGGTCCGGCGTACAGGTTTTTGTCTCAGGAGGTTGACAGGTATGAAGATGGCACCTGATGATGATGTTCCACAGGATTAATTGTACTTTTACCACATTTCCAAATAAAAACTCATGAGCTAGGTTATACAAATTTATAATAATCATCATCTACATGAGAAAGGAACGCAATATTTTCTCGGAAGTAAAGTTAACATTTTAATTTTCCACAGCTCTGTTGATGAAATAACAGGAAGCAGATTATCTGGCAGAGATAAAATGTTACATAAATTCTAAATGCTCGTAAACCTGTAAACAGACGTGATTTTATCAAGGAATGTCTTTCGAGAGCTGAGTTTCTAAAGCACAGCTCGTGTCATAAAGACAAACAGGAATAGCAGAGGGATGTGAAAAAGTATCTCCCCTTTTAAGATATTAGGGATAAACAAGTACAGCATAAAGGTAGAACCATGCTCTCTCTTTTGTAGCAAAGGAGTAAAATAATTGTTTCTTCAATGTGTTTGTTACTTTTTAAAATTTGAATTTAAAAAATAAAAAAAATAAGGAGTTTTCTCATCCACCTATGAAATTTTAAAACACTCACCCCTTTGGCATTTTAGATGCCTCATCCCACTGCACAATGCGAGCAATGAAGAGGGTGTGGGCAAAATCTGAAGACCTTTCATAGAAGTCTGAAAATGCAAAGCAGGTACACATGCATTATTATGTGTTCACTTCATGCTGAGTTGTCCTATCTCAACTGTATATTGTAGTTGCTAATCATTATTTTCCTATTTGCTCCCTATGGAGCATCAAGCCACCACTGCAGCTGGTCCCCCTTGCAGGAAGCATGCACAAAACATTCACATGCTCTTGCCGTGGTGGTTTCTGTAACAATAGGTTCTACATGATAAGGTTGCCAGCCCTATGCACACCCTCATATTAGTTGCCTTGTACGACATGCCTGAGGGGTAGCTGCTAATACTGATCATATTTACACAGGATTATGAACTGCGGTTAGCGGACACTGAACATCATGAGCACTTCTCAAATTTGTCAAATGACGCACACAGATGTAGTCATTTCTAGTTGTCTTTGTGACCACAAGTCTGATGCTAAGTGTGAGGCCATATAAAAGTGTACTAGTGTTCTTCATATATTTCCAATTTGATTGCAGGAATATCCATTGCCATGGAACTTTCTTTTTTATGGACTTTGTATATAGTGTAATGTAGTAGACTTATCTTCTTGGATTATATCTGAAGTTTTTATTTCACCACCTTTTAATACTTAAAAAAAAATACTTTTGTAATTTCTTAAGTATGGTGAGGTTTCTCAATGGTTTCTTCAAAGGGTCACCTTTAGAGCTGACAAATTCGAGGTTGTCGTTGCAGAAGGTTTTTTCTTGTCTGCATTTTATGAGGATGCAGACAAGTTCAAAGAACAATCTGATGCTCACCTGCTTCTAACTGTCTCAACAACAGCAGTTTTTTTTCATCTAAGCAAACGCTTTTCTTCTGCACCTTTGATGAACTACCAGTGCTTTGTGTTGCAGACTGTTTTCCAGGCATTAACTCTTTGACTACATACCTCGTAATTATTTTCCACCTTGTGCCGTAATTATTTTTTGAAGAATTATAAACGGCGAAATGTACTCTCTTTTAGTGTAAATTTTATGTTAATATTTTATGTGAATATGTACTTATTATATACCAAACTGTAGGGAAATAGATAGAGAATTGTAATATATAGTGTCTATGGTAGTATTAACACAAGTATGTTCGGTATACTTAAAACATTTTGCATTGTGACTACCAAACAATCATTGTCAATGTCAGCAATGTTTCTAAGTAGTTTGACACAATTATTCGCTTAGGAGACTTAGAAAATTTAATCATAAAGCGAGACATATTTCTCTAGCAATAACAATAACAATAAAAAACGCAAACACGCGAATCATCACAGAAATTGTGATAATAACTTCAAAACACGCATACATGCTGCTTAACTACACTCAAATTAGTTGTTTAAATAGTACCGGAAGTCATTCTACGAGCTTAAAAATACGAACTGTATTAAATGGATGATTTTTGAGGTTTATTCGTGATAAGCTAAAAACAACGCTCTGAGTGTTAAGGTGGTATGGCAGTTACAATTTTACAACGCTCTGAGCGTTGGTCTGGAGTCAAAGAGTTAAGGATTAAAAACAATGGACAAAATGTGCGAAAGAACAAGAATGTTTGGACACATAATCAAGACAACTAAGTGACAGTTAGACCACATATTCTGAGATAAGAACCTTGATTGGTTGAGAGCGGCCAAGCGCATACGTTTGATTAGCTAAGTTAATGCTACTGATGTCTATTCTCTGAAAGTTCAGAGTGTTGTAACATGCGTTACCATCATAAACTTCTGTCATTTAAAAAATTGGTTTGGCCATGTCTGCAGAATGGGAGATCGGCTACCATGACAAGCATGGGAAACTAAGAGCCAGGGATCCAGACCTCCAGGATGACCCAGAGTCTGATGGGAGGACAACACTAGACAATTTTGGAAGGACAGAGGACTAGAATGGAACCAGGCCAGGAGGAAGACAGCTGATAGGATAGTATGGCACTCTCTCTTCCAAACCTCTACACCTCATGGTAGAAGAGGAACGATTAAGTAAGTTAAAAAAAAAAAATTTCCAAGTACAAGTTTAATACCTATTAGCAAGAGTGCTATAATGATACAGCGATAAAAGGTGTAGCCCTTGGGGTAGTGATTGTATTATCACTTCATTAAAGGTAAAGGTAGTCCCATAGCAGACACTGCCACAGGGGAATGAAGTGTTAGAGACTTCACTATACTAGGTACAGCATTGAGAGGTGGGGGTGACCAGTTCCCTTCCTCACTGCCTTTTCCTTCCCTAACTCAAGAGCAAAGTCAGATACCCATTTACAGTTGGGTAGACTGGAGCGTGTCAATACCGTGAATCGAACCCGGTACCTTTGCAACGAGAGACCAGCATTCTAACCATTCTGTCAATCGGACGATCTTTCACTTCATTTCATGGCAATTATAAGTGTTTAGGGGTGATAAGGAATTTGAAAGCAATCATGATCATCAGATTGACATGGATCTTCCCCATAATCTTTCTGTCTCAGGTCATAGTTGGTACCTGCACTGGAGACTAGCTAGGCTAACTTAACAAGCTTCATGGTTTCTCATTACAGATATGTATGTATTTCATATAAGCTAGGGCATTTATTGTATGAATTGTTGGTGGCCTATGATGATGAAGACTCTTTCATCATGCTGCTGATCTTGGGTGGGACACAGGTATTTTCGATGATCCAGAGATCAGTGGCATTGAACCATTGTGCTCCAAATAAGTTAGCACCATTCTGACTGTCAGCAACTTTATACCCTTTGACTTATACCCTTTGACATTTGCTGAGGGAGACTGAGCACCAATTGGTTTGCATGGAGTGCAATGATGTCGATTCTGAACAACAGTAACAATAACTTTATTCCACACTATCCATAATTTTTATCTGTGCGATGCCAAATACCATATCCGACCAGGAACTGTTTACACGGTGCAGTAAAAAAAACATGCACACCATCATTGCGGGCAGACGCTGGAACTGGGTTTGGCCAATGTCCTCAGAAGGGACCCTGACACCATCACAATAACTGCTATGCTATGGACCCCAGAAGGACGGCGAAAGAGAGGCAGACCTAAAACAACCTGGTGGAGAACAGTGGAGGCTGAGATGCAAAGCATGAACCAGAGTTGGGGCACGGCACGAAGGATGGCCACCAACCAAGCAAAATGGGGACAGTCTGTTGCTGCCCTACAAGACGCCACTAGGTGTGATGGCCACTGACTACTTTGTCAGTCAGGGGCTAAGGATCCAAGAAGAAGACTAAAAAAAATGCAATATCTCTGAGGCAAACATCTACTGGCCCCGTGTAGTTCTGAAGAGACAAAGAAAGAATATAACTACTGCTCCCTCATGCATGTCATACATGGCAACTAATATGGAGCTGTGCATGGGACTTGCAACCTTATAATGTAAAACAAACTGCCACAGAAGCCACTGCCACAAAAGCATGTGCATGTTTGGTGCAGGCTTCCTACGAGGAGACCAGTTACAATGGTGGCTCCATGCTCTGTAAGGTTTGCAATGGAGAATGTTTTGGTTTTAAGGACCATCTTCATTGCACACGGACAACTCCATCAGTGCTCCGATCTCCTCCATAGCTCACACAAGAAGGATCTCAGCACAGTGCACAAACTCTGTAGCGCTAGTGAGAATCCCAATGTGTGTATATAGGAATCACACATTCTATAAATATTTCTGTGGTGGGTAGGATTCTAATTTTTAAATTTTGCCAGGACAGCGGCCTTATGGCCTACTCTTTGATTTCCAACTGCCGAGGGATTATTAAAGTGCGTAACTTGTACACAGGACCTCTTGTTTTTTTTGCCCTTATCCGAGAAGGCTAGGCATCCGATCTCACTACCCAGGAGACCATGGGGGAATATGACATCTTTTTTTATTCACAGGACCACACAAAAAAGTACTGCCTACTTTTCCCGTGCATACAATTTTATTTAGAAATAAAAACACAAAACTTCCGAGTGACATCTTTGTTTTCAGCCTCCAAAGTAAAAGATGTACATGATTAATATATCTTTTACTTATTTTCACTCCTTCACCTCTGACGACACTTTTTTGTACTTTTGCTAGACGTCTTTCAAATTGACGATTTCCATCAATAAATTTGTCAAAATAAGGAAATTCGATACAAAGCAGGTTAGCGTATAACTTGGTGTCAAAGACTTGGACCATGCTGTATGCACTATCTCGGGTCTATAGTATATTAATTAACAGAAACAGCAATATACCTTTGGGGCAATCAGCCATTGGAACGACAATCCTAGGCACTCTGCTATCACTAGGAGCAAACAAGGCCAGACTTTTATTCTTGTCAGGCATAAGCTTGATATGCCCACTAGCAGCTCGGGAATGCTTCTTTTCACAAATGTAAACAACCTAAAAAATTTTTTAAAAATGGGTGAATAACAGCTTTGAATGTATCATCATCATCTGCATATTTCTTTCGCTCTCCTCATACAGCAAGAAGCCACCACTGCAGCTGGCCCTGCAGGAAGCCTGCATAAAGCAGTTACATGCTCTCTCAGTGGTGACTTCTGTGGCAATTTGTTGTACATGATGAGGTTGCCAGCCTCATACACAACCTATTAGTCACCTTGTACGACACATCAGAGGTGCAGTAGAACTGTCTTTGTCTCCACAGAGAACCCCCGGGAACTACATGGGGCCTTTGAATATATGGATATTGGATAAACATGTGCATGCATATACAGGCAGGCATGACGCTCAAAGAAGAAATTAAGATAAATAAAAATAGCCTAAAGCAATGCTTTGCAATCGGGGTGCAGCAACACACTGGTGTGATGTTGATGTCTGCCTGGTGTGTCGTGACAGCAGGTAGAATATACTTTATAATGGTATACAAAATTATGTTATAATAAAACTAGCAATAACCCGTCAAACTTGATGGGTTTTTAATTATAGTGTGCTGTTTCCATTCCCAGATGAGCTGATAGAAGTACATTCTTAGTGTTTTTGGTTTCTTTCCATTATACAGTGTAATCAAACTGTTCATGAACACCGTCATCTGAACGCTTTTCTTTGTTGATTGTAACTATTTTCGGGAGAGTATATATAATGGAAACAATACAATTTTTCAACACGGTTGCATTCCTCAGCTGTGACCAACGTACACACGGTGAGAATTATGTTATTTTAGATTCAATTTAAAAGTTCTTTGATGACAACATTTCGTGTGAAAGTGCGTGGATTGTTTTCAAAGAGTGTTCCCTGATAATAAGTGGTTTTAACAAAAACTTTCAAGTTTTCATGATTTGTACATCAGGTGAGGGCTCATGCACACCAATTTTTACGCACTTTTTCTTTGTCAATCGCTACTAATTTCGTGAAAGAATAAAAAAATAAAATAAATAAAACCAAAGTATTTGTTTTATATAACACCCACACCGCGCAAGTTGTACACTGTGCGTTGCGCACTTTTTTTCCTGGCGCGAGTTACTATTTTGAGTGTGACCGACTGACGTAACATACATCGGTAATTATGTTAGCTGGGATAATAGGAAAGAATCTCATACGTACAATTTTACAAATAATAAGTTCAGTTTTCCTCATACACCAATCTATCACAAAAGAATTTGACAGCGTTGTCTTATGTAGCATCAAATTTTTTAATTAAAATATTTGTCATACCCACCTATTTAAATATTGTAGTGTGCCGTGGAATTTTGAAGGGTGTGCGGCGAAGTAAAAAAGGTTGTGAAGCACTGGTCTAAAGAATGGTTGTGAAACCACATCACAACAAACAAATTTCACATAAGAACAAGAGCTGCTTCTTCCAAATATTCATTCCCTACCCTTCTGCCCCCCCCCCCCCCCCCCCCCCCCCCCCCCCCCAAAGGAGCTTCAGCAAACGAATCATCCAGGACCTTTATATCTGGACATGCGCCCTGATATAACCGACAGACCTTATGTCTAGATTGAACGGCGCACCTTGCAAACATGTGGCAGAATTCCTACTATAAAAAAAAAAATTTCAACAAACTGATGCCAAGTCCTCCTGTCCTGTGCCATTACTCAAGGTCTGTCCACGTCTTCCTCATCCCTTCCACTTCTGCCTCAAGTTCTCCATGTTTTTAGGTCTGACTAAATGACACTGATGATACTCATTAGGTTTTACAGGAGTTTTGCAAGCAGCATAAAGACAAATATGAAAGCCTTTCAGAACCAATCTTCACCAGGACAAAATGCATGTGGAAACAAAAGAAACTGTCACTTCTTAAAAATAAAAAAAGCCAAATCAACAGTACTTCGGAAGAGATGACTAATATGAGGTTGTGTATTCATTCATAACCCTCCACTCCCAAAGGAGCATAGGCCTTCAACAAACACATGCCAAGTCCTCCTGTCACGTGCCATCATCTCAAGTTCTTTCCATGTTCTCCTCATCATTTTCACCTCTGTTTCCAACTCTCTTCTCCATGTACTTCTTGGTCTTCCTCTGCCTCTCTTGCCCTGCGGGTTCCAGAACAAGGACTGCCTTGTAATGCTATCAACAGGTTTCCTCAGTGTGTGTCCTATCCATCGCCATCGTCTTCTTCTCATCTCTTGTTCCACTGGCACTTGTCTAGTTCTTGTCATCAGTTCTACGTTGGTAACCTTGTCATACCATTTTAATCCCTCTATTCTACGCAAGCACCCATTTATGAAAGTCTGTAGCTTTTTGGTTGTTGTCTTTGTTGTTCTCCATGTCTCAGAGCCACACAATAGGACTGACTTTACATTTGAGTTGAAGATTCTTATTTTCGTGTTGGATCCTATTTCTCTTGATCTCCATATATTTCCCAATGCAATGAAAGCTCCTCTTGCCTTTTGTATTCTTATTTTGATATCGCTGTCTGTCCCTCCAACTCTGTCTATATTACTGCCAAGATACGTATATGATTCTACATCTTGTATTGGTGTTTCTTCAAGTTCAACCCTATTATCATTACCTGCATTTATTCGCATTATTTTTGTCTTTTCCCTGTGTATTTTCAGACCCAATTGCTGTGACCTCTCATCGAGTGTTTTCAATTTGTCCTGCATCTGATTACGGTTATGGGACAGAAGAGCCAAGTCATCAGCAAAATCCAGATCATCCAACTGCTTAGTCAGAGTCCACTGGATTCCATTTCTGTTGTGTGTTGTCGATGATCTCATAACCCAATCTATTGCCAGCAAGAAAAGAAATGGAGACAAGAGGCATCCCTGTCGCACTCCTGTTCTTATCCCAAATGGTTCTGTAAGCTGTCCTTCATGAAGAACTCTGCATGTCATGTCTTCATATGTTTTCTTTATTAAATTAATGATCTTCAGGGGAACTCCATAATGCCTCATCAATTTCCAAAGTGATTCTCTGTCTACACTGTCAAATGCCTTTTCATAGTCCACAAATCCGATGTATAGTGGTGAATTCCATTCCAGACTTTGTTCAACTATTATTCTCAAAGTGGCTATCTGGTCTGTACATGATCTGTTTTGTCGAAAACCTGCTTGTTCATCTCTCAATTTCTTGTCTATCGACTCTTTTAATCTCTCAAGGATAATCCTGTTTAATACTTTTCCTGGCACTGATAGTAACATTATTCCTCTATAATTTGTGCACTCTTGTAAATTTCCCTTCTTAGGCAACTTAACCAGATATCCTTCCTTCCATTCTGCTGTTATCTCTTCCTTTTCCCAGACTTTACCAAGTAATTTATATAACATCTCTGTAGCCGTGTCGATATCTGCTTTGATGGCCTCTGCTGGAATGCCATCAGGTCCAGACGCTTTTCCATCTCTTAGAAGCTTTATGGCTTTCTTTATTTCTTCCTTCGTTGGTCTTTCACCGTTAATTTGTAGCTCTTCTTCTGCTGGCTGGATGTCCAGCGGGTTTTGTGGAGCTGGTCTATTGAGAAGGTCCCCAAAATATTCTGTCCACCTCTTCATTTGCTCTTGTATATTGCTGAGCAGTTTCCCATTCTTGTCTTTTATGAGACAACTTGTTTGCTTGTATTTCCCTGTTAACTTCTTTGTGCTGCTATACAGTTCTCTCATATTTCCTTTGGCTGCAGCATCTTCTGCCTCTCTTGCCAACTCCTCAATATACTTCCTCTTGTCTCTTTTTGATACTTCTTTTTACTTCTTTGTTTGCTTCTGTGTACACTTCTTGAGCCTTGGCTTTGGAACTTCTGGTTTTGCTTGTGTTTAACTCTGCTTTCTTGTTTTTCCTGTCTTTTATCTTATTGATGGTTTCTGTTGTTATCCATGCTTTTTGTTGTCTTTCCCTTTCCCCAGTATTTCTTCACATGTCTCCTTCCATACCGTTTTGACCTGCTGCCAATAGTCTTCTGTATTCTCTACATCTTCCAGCTGTTGTAGCACTTGGAATTTGTTGGATACTGTGACCGCAAATTTGTCTCTTGTTTCTTGATTTCTTAGCTGTCCTACATTAAACTGTTGTCTATAATTTTGCATTGTTGCATATCTCTTGAGTTTCATTTTTATTTTGGCTATCAGAAGATGGTGATCTGATGCCACATCTGCTCCTCTATATACCTTTACATCCTGCAATGATGATCTAAACTTCTTCTTTATGCATATATGATCGATCTGATTTTCTGTTCTATGGTCTGGTGATATCCATGTTGCCTTGTGTATTCTCTTATGTGGAAACATGCTTCCTCCTATAGCCAGTTGATTTGAAGCACAGAAGTTTGCGAATAGTTCTCCATTTTCATTCATTACTCCTAGCCCATGTTTTCCCATGACTTCTTCAAATCCGGTGTTGACTGTACCTATCTTTGCATTCATGTTGTGTATGGGGCTGGCAATCTCATCATGTGAAAGAAACTGCCTCAGAAACCACTGTAAGAGTACATGAATGTTTGGATGCAGGCAGTAGTAGTAGATAAATCAATACTAATGTTATCCGACCTAAAGGTCTTTTTTTATTTGGACTTGTGCCCTAATATAACCGACTAGGCTGAAAGAAACGTGCCTTGCCAAAACGAGGGAGAATTTTATTTTTTTTTAAAGCAGTAGTAGATGTTCCATTAAGAGCAAAGAGAGCAGAGAAGAAGAAGGAAACAGCATGGAAATAAAAAAATAAGGCAACAAACACACACACACCAGCTAAATGTTAAGATATATTACCCTTCCTTTTGGCTGGACAAACTTGCCACCACTGACATCGCCAACAGTTGCATGGCCTTCTTTCCCTCCACTGAACAAATTCTTCGCTAAAGGGCTACCATTTGCCATCATATCTGACACACTTGCAAATTTCTTCAGTGGTGTGGCAGGAGATTTTCCAAGTTTTCCAGGGGCACTCTTGACCTTGGACATGGCTCCTTCCCCTTTGGGCAACGACTGGCTGACTTTATCTGGGCTTGAAGACTTTGGTGACTTCTTTTTTGTCTTCCTAGGTGGCGTTTCTGTATTAGCTGGTGGGAAATTACATGAAGAAATAAACAAAGTGGAAAGTGATTGGATCACTGAAGAAATGAACTGGCCCCCCGTTGAGTGAAATAACAAATCATCCAGTTAAGGACAGTTTCATATGAAAGTGAAAACTTTATTGTGACAAATGCCTGTAGTTTCTAACAATTAAAGTTAAAAAAACATGGTTTAGGGTATCCATATTTACTGATACCAAGTGCATTAAAATAAAAAAATAGGAAATAAATGTGCCATACATTTTAATGTATATAGAAAAGTTGATAGCCAGTAATTATCAATCAGTAATTCATCACGGACAATTGACCATTGCTACAGCTGTGTTTAAAACAAGACTATCTGACCTAGTTATTTAAAGAAACACATTGATTTAACCGGAATATCACCATCCAATGCTCACCACTTCAAATACAAAGGACAATCTAAATTTGCAGTTCATTATTTCCCTTACTTCAAAACCCTTAATTTAATGGAGTTATTTCCACTTTATTTTACACTTTTAGTTGTTATACAAAATCGGCTGGGTGAACACCGGTCAAAACTTGAAAGATTAAAATGTGCCAAAAAATATTTTAAAAAAAAAGAATCTTCTTTCAAAAGTAAATGACCTGGTGAGAAGTGAAAAAATAAACCAATGGGCTGACATCTGACTAATTAATTAACACTTTTTTCATCGCAACATGTTTTGTAAATGTACGGTTATATTTTAAAATCTTGCCTTGATACATATTTTAAAAACATGAACAAAAATTCCAAATAAAACTTCTATTACTCTCTGAATCATCCTTATATTACGCAAAGTTTCAATTTTTTGGTGAGTAGAACATATGAGATCAAAGATTTGAAACGCGGCTTACATATTTAGGTAAAAGACTATTTTAGAGATCTCTTGTTTAAGTTACTTCCCTTGGGGTCTTAAACACTTAACTCTTGCAGGCCGGAATTTTTTCATCAGTTTTGCCAGAATTATTTTTGTAGATCTCTTAAGTTACTTCCCTTGGTTTCTGAGTCTTAAAACAAAGACACTTAACACAGTACAATGAATGGTCATTCCAAATGGAAGTAACTCTAAACAAGAGATCTCTAAAATAGTCTTTTACCTAAATGTATAGCTCAGGCGAAGTTAAATAAAAGTGGTTAAAAAAAAAAGGAAGCCACACAATTACAAAGTGTGGCCACACTCCTGTTGGAGCACAGTCACCTCTGCAGCTGGTCCTCTTACAGGAAGCCTGCATCAAATCATTTGTGCTCTCTTACAATGGTGGTTTCTCTAGCAATTAGTTTCACATGATGAGGATGCAAGCCCTCCCCCCACGTACATCATTCTAGTCACTTCTTACGACATGCTTGAGACAACAGTAGCCCTATTTTTTCTCTATGTCCTCAGAGAACCCCTGGGAACTACGTGGGGGTTAACTGAATTTATTAATATTCTTTAAATTTAAATGAAAATATGAATTTTTAGCCGACATGTTAAGTTCAACATTTTAAATGGCTCAGAAACAAGTACAAACAAACAAAATAGCCAGGACGTTATCTTCTTCTTCTTCAAGTGCCATACCTAGTGGTGTAGATCATGTCTCTCCACAACTTCCTGTCTCCAGTTCAATTTATCAATTCTGTTGTTGACTTCTTTCCAAGCCACAATATCAAACTGTCCAGTATTTGCTCTCTTTGTGTTCCCCTATCTCTTTTTCCTTTAATCTTACCTGTTGTTATGATATATTCCAGCTTTCCTCTTCTCATAACATGCCTACAAAAAGTGGACTGATTCTTTCCAACTTGTGAAATAAGTTTTCTTTCAGGACATCCTCATTCCTCTTTTTGGCTGTCCATGGTATTTTTAACATTCTTCTGTAAAACCACATCTCTGCAGCCTCTAGTGTCTTCCCTACTTGTTCACTAATTGTCCATGACTCATTCCCATATGTCAGGACTGGTTCTATATAACACTGAAGAACTATATTAATGTTTATAAAAATGTGTTAGCAAAGAACAGGACGACCATGGTATGACAGGACTGCAAAGGTTGAGCTGTAAACACAGGACTAAATAATTGCCAGCAAAATAAGATGTGAGGAAAAGAACACTGGAGGCAGATAATACACACAATGAAAAAGTTAATGGCTGGCATAAAAAACACAGCAGTCTTTCTGTAACATCCAGGGAAGAACAGATCGTAACACATATAGAGGAGAACTGGAAACAGTAACAGGGATAAGACAAACAAAGACAGACAGAAATGTAGCTGATTAAACAGGACAAAAAAGTTTGGACAGATCTGGTTAATGTAACCAGGGAGGGAGGCAATGAAGTCATCAAACTGTCAATGAATGAAGGAAAAGAAAGTAGCGTTACCTTTTGAAACATCAAAATCCTTCATGGCTTGGGTGACGTCTTCAACACCATCATCGCTATCTGTGTCAAATATAACATCTGGACCAGAATCATTGCCGTCTGATTCATTACTGATGCTAGCTTTAACATCATTAACTTCAGCCATATCTTCCAAGTTACTGGCAGACAGAGTTCTTTCATAATGATCAAAATCTTCCACAAAAACCTGAGAAGCAAAATGTGGAAGCTTATATTACACAGATTAGTAAGAGTGAAGAAATATGAACTGAAATAATATTAATGCAGTTGATGAATCATCAAGGTTAAGACTGTTGGAATTTGACATCAAATGTAAGGCCAGCAAAGATGGACGTATGAGAGGATGCATCCACCGTGTATATAACCAGCGAGCTACAGGAACAGTTAGCATTCACACTCTTTGACATATACTGAGGGAGACTGGGCACTTATGGGTTTGACCAGAGGGCAATGATGTAAATTCTGTTCTACAATAAGAATAACAATAATGTCGAAAGAAATTTACATAACATTAGAGACAAAAATATGATATAAACTCAATAGAAAAACATGAAGGTATTAGCTAACATTTGTAACTAAAAATGTTTAACTGTATAAACAAGGAAGAACCACACAGGTGGCAGCAGAAATGCAAGACTATAAATCTCACATTCTCAGGCTGTGTGAAACAAGATGAAAACTGAACACAGGAGAAACAGTGTTCTTCCTCAGGACTTAAGGAAGAAAGGGCACCTTGTAGTTAAGGTATGGCACTAATTTCATCAAGAAGGTGTCAGTTACGTTAGATAGGTTGTGATCGCAAACCAACGTTTTATTTATTGGTGCCACAGGTTCTTTATGTATATTTGTTCGTGTTGACTTAAGGCCGTGCGAGGAATGATTTTTGTTATCTAAAATCATCGATAACGTTCATGATGTAAAGTGTAGTACTTCTTCTGTGACCTCTCAGATGATTATTTATTTGTTATGAACCTGATCGTTAATGTTCTTCATTCTTCAGTATTTTCATTTAGTTGTTATTGTTCTCAACAAAAAAATCAAATGAGGCAATACGTAGAACATAAAACGTGAACTTGAACGATGACAATTTGTTAGTTGAATTGTACAAAAGTCTATGGATCTGATTTTGACTGTCACTTTATTCATTTCTTCATTTCCATACCTTCTTTTTTCTTGTCGTTATATTCTTGTTTCATTCACTATCTATAAACGATGTACTTGGGCAAACAAGTCCTATCACCACCTTGTCTCTAGATTCTCTTGTTGCCTAGTCTGTTATCTTTTACAATACTCTTTTTTCTTGTGACGTATTATTTCGCTACCATCTCCTGCATGTAGCTGAGAGTATCTCTACCTTTTATTCATTTGACAGCCTCAAATAACCCCTTTTACATCATAAAAATAATATGTCACTATCCCTATGACAGAGGTGCCCACGGCTCTTACAGAATGATAAGCAATATGACCCAGGCTGATGTCGGATATATTCATAACTGCTAAAAGAGAAATAAAGATGAATGTCCCACAGTTTTATGATCAATCAGTTTTTCTTGACAAGTTTTACAATATCACGGATACAAAGAGAAGGACAGATAATGAAAGCGCATATGGCCGACACCAGTACCATTTGTGGAAAAGCTCTACGGAGATGCAAACAGCCTCAAACTGACTACTGCTTTCTTTGAAAACATTCAAGTAGACATCTGAGAGTACACAAGAAGAAGGAATCTTGTAATTTACATGCAAAGGCATGAACAGACAACAAGCAGCAATTTGAAGAGATCATAGGAAAAACATGGAATCTGGACAAAGAACATAAATTCAGAAATGTTCACGTTCATAAACTTTTCTGGGACAAAGGATAGGAATATTTAATTATTTAACAATTAACACACACGATACTTACCCTCCAATGGGAATAAGGATAAAGCTGAACAGCAACTTCATCTGAGTTGAGGGCCCTGTTTCTATCAGCCATCCCTTCAATGTAAATGTCAGTTTTTCCATCCTGGAAATAGGTCAGCAAGTGATAATGCAAAATTGTGTTTTAAAAGCAGAGATGAGTCAGGAATTAAATAGTGTGATGAATTATCTAAGAATAGGAAAAAAATTATACTTAAAGATGTCTGGAAAAAGTCAAAATGTCAAGGAAAATCAATGCAGAGGTCATAAAGATGCAGCCCACTGTCAACAAGGTCACTTTTGAGAAAAGGCAAGAACAATGAAGACTGAAATTATGGCAAGGTGGACAATGGCAAGGTGGACAATGGCAAGGTGGACAATGGCAAGGTGGACAATGAGAGAAGGTTTTGAAATGAAGAACAGTAGGGCCATAAAAAAAATTCAGAGCTGCGGTGAGTTCCAGTATTCTGTGTCATGAACAGGCAGGCTTCAAAATCAGCAGGTGCACAGAAGACCAGCCTTTTTGGTTGACACAAAGAGTTCATGATGGCTTTTAGAATAAGAAACATCCTGTGGCCATCTTCGTTGACCTCAAGCAGGCCTTTGATTGAGTATGAAGAAAAGGCCTCCTGATGAAGATGATTGATATAGGAATACATGGTAAGTTATACAACTGGATAAAGTATTTTTTGACTGATTGAACAATCCAGACAAAGATAAACGATACAATCTCATCTAAAGAAGTCTTAGAGCAGGGCTTACAACAAGGCTCATCATTAAGCTGCACTCTATTTCTCATCTATATCAATGACTTAGCTGACCATATCAAATCCGATAAAGCTCTTTACACTGATGACCTGGCAATATGGCAGAGTCATGTGAATGTGAAAGTGGAGCTCAGAGACTAAATGGACCTTAGAAGACTGCATGAGTACTACCAAACATGGAAACTAAAGGTCAACTATACAAAGACTATGTACGCTATCTTTACCAAAAGCCATAAAGTAGCCAAGAAGAATACCAAGAACAATTTTGTCTGAAGCCATCATTTCTCACTCCATCTCTCCAAGTAACATTAATGGCTCTTCTAAAGCATTTAATTCCATATGATGGTCAGTTCATAACCCTCCACTCCCAAAGGAGCATAGGCCTTCAACAAACACATGCCAAGTCCTCCTGTCACGTGCCATCATCTCAAGTTCTTTCCACGTTTTCCTCATCATTTTCACCTGTTTCCAGCTCTCTTCTCCATGTGCTTCTTAGTCTACCTCTGCCTCTCTTGCCCTGGGGGTTCCAGAACAAGGACTGCCTTGTAATGCTATCAACAGGATTCCTCAGTGTGTGTCCTATCCATCAGCATCGTCTTCTTCTCATCTCTTGTTCCACTGGCACTTGTCTAGTTCTTGTACTCAGTCCCACGTTGGTAACCTTGTCATACCATTTTAATCCCTCTATTCTACGCAAGCACCTATTTATGAAAGTCTGTAGCTTTTTGGTTGTTGTCTTTGTTGTTCTCCATGTCTCAGATCCATACAAAAGGACTGACCACATTTGAGTTGAAGATTCTTATTTTCGTGTTGGATCCGATTTCTCTTGATCTCCATATATTTCCCAATGCAATGAAAGCTCCTCTTGCTTTTTGTATTCTTATTTTGATATCACTGTCTGTCCCTCCAACTTTGTCTATATAGCTGCCAAGATATGTGTACGATTCTACATCTTGTATTGGTGTTACTTCAAGTTCAACCCTGTTATCATTAGCTGCATTTATTCTCATTATTTTTGTCTTTTCTCTGTGTATTTTCAGACCCAATTGCTGTGACCTCTCATCGAGTGTTTTCAATTGGTCCTGCATCTGATTACGGTTATGGGACAGAAGAGCTAAGTCATCAGCAAAATCCAGATCATCCAACTGCTTAGTCAGAGTCCACTGGATTCCATTTCTGTTGTGTGTTGTCGATGTTCTCATAACCCAGTCTATTGCTAGTAAGAAAAGAAATGGAGACAAGAGGCATCCCTGTCGCACTCCTGTTCTTATCCCAAACGGTTCTGTAAGCTGTCCTTCATGAAGAACTCTGCATGTCATGTCTTCATATTTCTTTATTAAATTAATGATCTTCAAGGAAACTCCATAATGCCTCATCAATTTCCAAAGTGATTCTCTGTCTACACTGTCAAATGCCCTTTCGTAGTCCACAAATCTGATGTATAGTGGTGAATTCCATTCCAGACTTTGTTCAACTATTATTCTCAAAGTGGCTATCTGGTCTGTACAGGATCTGTTTTGTCGTAAATCTGCTTGTTCATCTCTCAGTTTCTTGTCTATGGACTCTTTTAATCTCTCAAGGATAATCCTGTTTAATACTTTTCCTGGCACTGATAGTAACATTATTCCTCTATAATTTATGCACTCTTGTAAATTTCGCTTCTTAGGCAACTTAACCAGATATCCTTCCTTCCATTCTGCTGGTATCTCTTCCTTTTCCCAGACTTTACCAAGTAATTTATATAACATCTCTGTAGCCGTGTCAATATCTGCTTTGATGGCCTCTGCTGGAATGCCATCAGGTCCAGACGCTTTTCCATCTCTTAGAAGCTTTATGGCTTTCTTTATTTCTTCCTTCGTTGGTCTTTCACCATTAATTTGTAGCTCTTCTTCTGCTGGCTGGATGTCCGGGGGGTTTTGTGGAGCTGGTCTATTGAGAAGGTCCTCAAAATATTCTGTCCACCTCTTCATTTGCTCTTGTATATTGCTGAGCAGTTTTCCATTCTTGTCTTTTATGAGGCAATTTGTTTGCTTGTATTTCCCTGTTAGCTTCTTTGTGCTGTTATACAGTTCTCTCTTATTTCCTTTGGCTGCAGCATCTTCTGCCTCTCTTGCCAACTCCTCAATATACTTCCTCTTGTCTCTTTTGATACTTCTTTTTACTTCTTTGTTTGCTTCTGTGTACACTTCTTGAGCATTGACTTTGGAACTTCTGGTTTTGCTTGTGGTTAAATCTGCTTTCTTGTTTTTTCTGTCTTTTATCTTATTGATGGTTTCTGTTGTTATCCATGCTTTTTGTTGTCGTTCCCTTTTCCCCAGTATTTCTTCACGTCTCATTCCATACAGTTTTGATTTGCTGCCAATAGTCTTCTGTATTTTCTACATCTTCCAGCTGTTGGAGCACTTGGAATTTGTTGGATATTGTGACCGCAAATTTGTCTCTTGTTTCTTGAATGTCCAACATTAATTTGTTGTCTATAATTTTGCATTGTTGCATATCCCTTGAGTTTCATTTTTACTTCGGCTATCAGAAGGTGGTGATCTGATGCCACATATGCCCCTCTATATACCTTTACATCCTGCAGTGATGATCTAAACTTCTTGTTTATGCATATATGATCAATCTGATTTTCTGTTCTATGGTCTGGTGATATCCATGTTGCCTTGTGTATTCTCTTATGTGGAAACATGCTTCCTCCTATAGCCAGTTGATTTGAAGCACATAAGTTTGAGAATAGTTCCCCATTTTCATTCATTATTCCTAGCCCATGTTTTGACTTCTTCAAATCCAGTGTTGACTGTACCTATCTTTGCATTCATGTCACCCATCAAAATTGTAATGTCTCTTCTTTTTACTTTTTCCATAATTTCCTGTAGTCTAGTATAAAATGCTTCTTTCACAGACTCTTCTATGTCATTAGTTGGTGCATAACATTGGATGACATTTACATTTATTTTCTTTTTATCTGTTTTAAAAGTAGCTGTTATTATTCTGGGTGCAACGGCTTCCCATTCAATGAGTGCTTTCTGTGCTTCTTTAGATAACATAAGAGCTACCCCTTCACTGTGGTGTGAACTTTCGTCTTCATGTCCTGAGGACAGCACCAATTCACCTGTGATGAGTTTCTTCTTGTCTACCCCCCTTCCACTTGTTTCACACATTCCAAGAACCTCGATTTTATATTCCCTCATTTCTGCTGCTACTTGTGCCACTTTCCCTTGTTCGTTTAAATGTCCGAACATTCCAGGTGCCAAATCTGGAAGTTCTCCTAGAAGAAAGAAGGTTAGTCAGTAACACAGACTCCTTTCGGCTTTCTCTGTGTTGCATCATACACCTCCCTGCAAAAGGACCTTCCCCTGTCTTTGATGGCTGTGTTTTATTTTTCACTAATTGACTTGTCCATGTTTGTTGAAGTGTTTTGTGGTTTAAATTTTTTACAGGATAGGGTAACCAGCCCCATGCCCAACCCTACTTAGTCGCTTTCTATGACATGCATGGCAGGGAACAGTGTTACTATTCTTTGCTCCCCTTTCGGGCCCCAGTAACACACGGGTGTCCATATGATGTGACTGGTGTGAAAACAGAAGAGAAAAGATACTAAGAACTAATCTAAGTTCATAAAAAAAATTGTGTACACTGATACCAGCCTTAACAGAAAATCTCTGCTATTCACTGTAGTAAAATCCCAATAAGAAATGCCAGCCAACTTGTGGTCATAAAATAGTCCATTTCTTTGACCTCTTCTTCAGGTAAGACTTACACTACCAAGTTTAGTTCATCCACCTATTTTGTAAATGCAATATTAATAAAGAAAAGCAGGTCACAAACAACAGCCCAAGGAGCACCAAATAAAAATGAAGAAATGGAGATGATTTGGACAAAAACGGAGGAAACCATCTTCAAACTGATCAGGCACTAACATGAAACAAGGAGAAATCGATGAAACATGAAGGCTAGGCAAACATGAAGAAGAAACATGATGACAGAACTGAAGATGGGAGGATGTACTTGATGAGATATGGAGAAAAAGTGATTAAGAAATGAGAAATGGCAAGAGGCCATTTTTCTTTGCATCCAATGAAATCAAAGGTACTGATTAAATGGTTTATTTTTACATTAATCCATCCCAGATAACAAATCTGGGAGTATGGGAAATAAGAACGTACTAGATATAGTACAAATTAATCCCCAGAACCTTAATAAACATCCTAAAAAATAGTTTAAGATGGCATGGCCATGTGAAAAACATGACATATCCATGTGGAAGATGAAAGATACTAAATTAAAGGAGCACCCAAAAGTCAGATGCCAGACAATGTACATCTTTAAAAAAAAATTTTTTTTTTTAAATGGATGGATTCTGCTTGATGCAAAGAATTCAACTCAAAATACAAAGAAGAGCAAAAGTAGAATGAAAGATGTTTGTTATTATAAAGATTTAAATAATTCACAGCAGTAGGCAAGACAACGTATATCAGACAATATAATTAGGAACATTACATAAAAGAAAACCACACAAAAAATACACCACATAACCTATTTTGTAAAATTTTAATCAGCCACTGTTCTTAACAATCTCATCTTTACTAACTGTATGTGTTTTGTGATAAGCATAAACTCAGTGGTGAGGTCTCAATTAAAAAAAAAAATGTTTCCAGTTGAAAGCATAATAACTAAATATTATTACAGCAATTCTTGCATTAGAATTAATGACAATTAACAAAGAAATTGTCACAGGATAGACATTCGCCAAAATTTTGAGTTGGTCACGTTGGAAAGTGGCTACGCTGTTAGAATAGAAAAACCCATTTGGCAAGTTGGGCCAAAACGGAAGACGATATGAAACTTTTGGCGCAAAACATTCTACGAGATGTCCGCCGTCCTGTTCGGACGTTTGTTCCCTTTGTCAGCGGTTTTGCTGGGATTACATGAATGCCATTCTTGTTCATTGCTTGCCAATTGTTTCAGGTGTTCAGGATTATTGGTATATTACTAGAATGTGGATGTGATTTCTAGTGGTTTTTTCCTGGATAGTATTTACGTAGAATCTTGCAAGTATGTATTGCTTTGCGTCAGTTTTCGACTTAGCCTGTGAGCGATAGTCGTTGTGTGGTCGCTGGGTAGAGTATGTCGGTGACTATTTTTGCTATTATGTTGAGCTGTTATTATGGCAAGTAATTTGGCATTTTCATTACATTGTGTATTGCATTTCGTGTGTATTGCTAGCCGTGTATGGCTAATGTGTGTGCACATTATTTATTAAAGGGATCATACCTGATTTAGGCGTTATTGTATTACTCATGTCAGCTACTGTGTACTGTGGTCGTACCTTTGAGACAGCGAGCTAAGAGTCTAGTGTGAGTGTGCCTTAAACCCATAGTACCAGTAGGGGGTTTGTTCACACAGCACAAGTAGCCTGGTGTGCTCTGTGGGTGTGCCGTGTAGCATTATATACATATAACCTATTCTGACAGAAATAAATAAATCAAACACACTATCAAAACGAAAACACCATTTTTAGACAAGACCCACTGACTGACAATTCTCATATACGAACAAGTGTCACACTTACAGGAGAAGGTACATATGCATCCAAATAATTTTTTGGATTGATCCTAATCTGGCCCTGCAATGAAAATATATCAAATTATTTTTTAATGCAAATTCTAGGCATGTCAAATCATGTCACATGATATTCTTAATGCCTAAAAATAAATTCCTTCACATGACCTTCAGATACAACTTGCTAGAAAAGAAAACCAAAAAAGGAGGATAGGGAGAACAAAGGAAAGTCACATGGAGAAGAAATAAACAGGGAGCAGAAGCAAGAATGACCAAGCAAAATCTTAATTAAATACATATATCAAACAAGCCAAACAGTTCCAGTACCTAGTAAGCATCCTCACAGAGGATGGTAGAATTGACAGAGAAATTTTTAAAAAAATGATGCCAAAAGACTGTCACAGTGGCTTACCATGAATCCATTGCTCAGGTAACCCACACACCTCCATGGAGACACAGTGACAGCTGATTAATGCCATATTCATACCAACGCTTTATTATTAGTGTAAAACTTTGGTACCTAACTAAAGCATACGCGAGAAGATCATAAACATACAAGAAGATGAGACGTGATGTCTGAGAAAAAGATGCAAATGTCCATAACAGACAGAATGAGAAACTATGAGATTAGGATGGTATGAATAACATTATGCAACAGCACATAGCGAACTTAAAATGGTAGGGAAAACTATCATCATCCTTGCGCTCCCCAAGGAGCATGGGCCATCAACAAACATATGCCAGGTCTTCCTGTCCTGTGCCATCAGTTCAAGGTCTATAATGCTATCAATTGATTTCCTCAGTGTGTATCCCATCCATCGTCAGCGTCGTCTTCTGATCTGCTGGCATTTGCCTGAATCTAAGAAATTCCTTTTTAAAAAAAAAAACCTAATCGACCTTGTCCTATACTCACCACTTTCAAATCACCCTTCTTTATTCCTTCACTAACAGCTTCCAATGTCCAGTAGGGTTCATAAATCTGTAAGCAAAATATAATGCAATTAAAGTGAAATGTGGCCAAAAGGTCATGTTTATTTTTTTAACCATCAGCAGCAATTTCAACTTCAGGTAGGACTGACATACACATGTGGAGGCATGCACACATATGGTCACCCACATAGAGACAAGAGACGGCACATGAGATATACTAACAATGGCATATAACATCATCATCTTTTTCTTTTTGGATTCTTAACACCTGACTGACAAAGCAGTCAGTGGCCATCACGACTAGTGGCGTCTTTTAGGGCAGCAACAAACTGTTCCAACTTTGCTCGGTCGGTGGCCATCCTTCGTGAAGTACCCCAACTCTGACTCATGCTTTGCATCTCGGCCTCCACAGTTCTCCACCATGTTGTCTTTGGCGGCCTCTCTGTCGCCATCCTTCTTGGGTCGATAGCATAACAGTTCTTGTGATGGTGTCAGGGTCTCTTCTGAGGACATCGTCAACCCAGTTTCAGTGTCTGCCCGCAATGATGGTGTGCATATCTTTTTGGCTGCACCATGTAAGCAGTTCCTGGTTAGAGATCGTATTCGGCCAAAAAATTCCAAAGAACTTTCCTTAGGTACATTGTGTGGAAAGAGGAAAATTTGGACATTCCCTTTTCTGTTACTCTCCAGAAGAAGAGTACAGAAAGTACGCAACTGTCATATAATCTTAATGTAGTGTATGTACTGTATTGAGAAGATTACCAAATGTTGTTTTCTTCTTCTTTGATCCTTAGCCGCCGACCGTCAAAGCAGTCAGTGGCCATCACACCTGGTGGCATCTTGTAGGGCAACAACAAATTGATTCCACTTTGCTCGGTCGGTGGCCATCCTTCGTACAGTGCCACAACTCTGGTTCATTCTTCGCATCTCAGCCTCCACAGTCCTCCGCCAAGTTGTTTTTGGTCAGCCTCTCTTTCGTTTTCCTTCAGGGTTCCATAGCATAGCTGTTCTTGTGATGGCATTGGGGTCTCTTCTGAGGACATGGCCAACCCAGCTCCATCGTCTGCCAGCTATGAGGTGTGCATGTCCTCTTGCTTGCTCCGAGTAAGCAGATCTTGGTTGGTGATGGTATTTGGCCAAAAGATTCGGAGAATTTTTCTTAGGCATGTTGTGTGAAAAGAGGACAATTTCGACATTTCCTTCTCTGTAACTCTCCAGCATCCACACCATAGAGAAGCACAGAAAGCACACATCTCTGATATAATCTTAATTTTGTGCTTGTACTGTACTGAGAGGACTTCCAGATGTTTAGACTAAAAAAGGCTGTTCTTGCTTTGTTCATTCAGTTGTTGATGTCTTTGCTTGCTCTGCCGTCTGGTGTTACTATGCATCCTAGGTATGTGAAGGTGTCTGTCTGTTCCAGTTGCTGATTCCTTACTGATATGGGCTCAGGGTTGCTCACACTGAGCGTCATGACCTCTGACTTCTTTAAATTGATGTTCAAGCCCACCTGCTGTTTAAGTCTATCTGTTTTATCCTGGATGTGTTGATGTGAATGTTCTTGTAGTGCAATGTCATCTGCATATTCCAGATCTTCCAATGTAGAAAATGTAGTTCTTCTTATTCCTCTTGGACTGCCCTCTGTTTTCTGGCGCATCACCCAGTCTATGACTGTTAAAAATAGAGTGGTTGAGGCATCCCTGTCGTACTCCTGTCTTCACCTCAAAGGTTAGGTTGCTCTGCCCAATGCTACACGTAAAGTTGTTTAGGTTGGTTTTTTTTTTTTTTTAATCATATGCCCACTATTACTCGAGGTGAAATCTCCTGTTAATATGTCTAACCTGAGACTGATTTTACATGAGTATCCCTTTTTTCCCTGTACAGGTGTCCTCTCGCCATTCAGGCAGATGCTCGCCGATTTCAGAGGTACCCATTAGAGCTGGGTTGGCTCAGGAGCCGTTCAGGTTATTCCAGTCCCTGGTCGATGACACTCTTTCAAATGCACTTGCCAGGACTTGAACCTCGATCACCCGATTGCCAGCGCGGTGTGGTAACCATTACACCAGCGCGGCTCCCGTTTAGGTTGGTGAAGGCTGTTCTTGTTTTATTCAGTAACATACATAACATTGTCATATACACCATATTCATGTCATTTTTGCTCCTTATGGAACTTGGAGCCATCACTGCAGATGGCTGCCTTCAAGAAGACTACGCCTAAGCACAAACTCTTGCAGCTGTGGTTTCTGTAGCATTTTGTTTTACATGAGGTTGCTAGCCTCATGGGCAACCTCACATTAATCACCTTTTACGGACATGCCTGAAGAAGAAGTAGCCCTATTCTTTCTTTCTCTTCTCAAAGGCCCCCTTCCCCCCAGAAACTAAACAAGGCAGCATGATGATGGCCAGCAATAACAATCCAAGACTATCAAGACGCACTAGAAGTGACATTCAGTAACATATGGCTATATTAACAGTCACACATTTTAATCCCATGGAGAGCAAAGAACAACGACTGCTGTGCTGTACTAAGATTCATAAAATAAGACTAAGGAGGGGCGGTGTAGGAAGCTAGCAACATCTTGACTTGAAAGTATCTGCTACAGAAACTACCACCCCATGAGCATATGACTTGATTTTTCCTGCAAGAAGGTCATCTGCTTATAGGGTGCAGAAAGGGACAAGAAGATAAAAGTATCCCAAACTGTGGCATACATCACATGAAACTGACACACAACAAAAACTTGACTATGCGGTAAGTCGTACTGAAATGGCATGACAAGATCACCAATGTGGAACTGATGACAATATCACCAATGTAGAACTGGTGACAGGATCACCAAAGTGGAACTGATGACAAGATTACCAATGTGGAACTGATGACAAGATCACCAATGTGGAACTGATGACAAGATCACAAATGTGGAACTGATGACAATAACCCGGGGAACAAGAGATGAGAAGAAGATGCTGGCAATGGAAAAGACACACTTTGAGTAAACCTGTTGATAGCATTGCCTTCCACTGAAGATTCTTTTCAATTATCCTTGAGAGATGTTATTTTAACAATGTGACTGGGGTTTCTTATTGAATTCACATTCTGTTTTTTACAAACACATTTGAGTTGTGAGTATTATGTTGTGTACATGATGACTTGCCTTCTAAAATATCAATCTTGTCTCGCAACCCTATTAAGTTGGGTGCATGCACCCATGGTTTAAGAAGCACTGATCGACCACACTGACTATGCCAACAACGTAAACAACAAGACAGAATGCATGACTATTTATGCAACACTTACAATAGGAAGACTACATCAGCTTGGAAAACCCAACAGCATGTACTGATGTGTCCACAGCAATATACAACAACATTAGCACTACTTTTATTGGAAATTTATCTTTCATCTGACAGCTTTGTTTCAGAAACCGGTTTTTTCAGTTTTCAGATGTCGCCCATATTGTGTCTGAAATGTAGTCCAAGTTGACAAAATAGCCAAGTTGCAAAACTATGTTAGAAAAATAGCCCAAAATAGTCAGAAATCGCCCAAACAGTGTTAGAAAAATAGCCCAAAATAGTAAGAAATCTCCCAAATTGTGACTAAAAAGTAGCCCAAAGAAAGTTTCAATTTTCATAATATTTTGGTTTTCGGGTGTTCAAATAAAAGGATGCAGACCTGCACCATTCTGGCAGCAATGTACAATAACATGACCACATCAGCAACAATGCACAACAATTACAACATATGTAACACAAGCAATTACATTACAACAACACCATGGCTGACAAATACCAGTAGAACAAGAGGTGAGGGAAAGACACTGAAGCTGGATAGAACATATCTACCAAATCCTCCACTGGGATCTACCAATAGATCAGGACTGACTGGTTGCCGACCCCTGCTCTACAGGAAGCTGAAGGTAATGAATGAATAAACACCATGAACAACTGCAGCAAAGATATACCTTCAAAAATTGTATAAAATAAAAAAGATAGAACATTTGCAACAGAAGCTGTATAATGATAATGTTAGAACAAGAAGTAGACCAAAAAACACACATAGAAAACTGGTGACAGAAGTGAAAATGGTGAAGAAGACGTGAAAAGAACTTAAGCTGATGGCATGTAACAGGAAGACTTGACATGCTTTTGTTGAAGACCTTTGCTCCTTACGGAGCTAAAGGATATTAACTGATTGACTGAAGAGGTGAGGAAATGATTCTTACGCTGGATAAGAAAAAATATTACGGAAACCAGCTGACAGCATTGCAAGACAGTCCTTTTTTCTGAAATCCGCAAGGTAAGAAGAAGAGACATAAAAACACCATTAATAGTTAATATCTACCCTGGTTTTCTGCTGCTGTTTTTGATCTGTTCCTTTCCTCTGATCCTTTCTTTGCTGATGACCTGAACCCTTATTCTGTGAGCTGTGAGGACGTGCACCTTGTTGAGGTTGCTGACTGTTTGACATGCTTATAAACTAGTCCAGGAGCTTCTTCAACGCAACAAAAGGACCAATGGTAATTTCTGCACTATGTTTTTGTTGATACAACTTGAAAGTGGTATCTGCAAGTGGAATATAATAATTTTTGTCATTTTTTTTTTAATTACACAGTATTTAACATAAACAGAAGTAGAATGGTTAGAACGCTTGCAAAAGGACCTAGTTTGAAACCAGGAAGCATCATGCTCTATTCTACCCAGCTATAAAAATGGGTATCCGAGCTAGGGAAAGAAAAGACAGCAAGGAAGGAAACTTGTCACACCCACCTCATAATGCTATGGCCTAGCTGAGATGGTTGTATCTGCTCTGTGATTACCTTTACCGTTACAAATAGTATGGGATCCATTATTCAGAATGTCTGGAACTCTGGGTTTTCTGGATGAGGACAAGGGATTTTTCTGTAAAATCAACACCATGAATAAAACCACATTTTAAAATAGCACAAGAAAAACAGGCAGAAATGGACGTGTGAGAGAGGATGCATCCGTCATATGTACAACCAACATGCTACAGGTACAATTAGCATACATACTCTTCGACATTTGCTGAGGGAGACTGAGCACCTATGGGTTTGCCCGGAGTACAGTGAGGTCGATTCTGATTAACAATGACAATATCTCAAAGAGATCGCAAGATACCCTCTTGGTTGAATGACTTTTTTTCATGACATTCACAAAGAAGTGGGGATGTTGATGGGGTCATTTGTATATCTCCACAATTACTTTGTTTCCGTCTATAGTTACTAGCCCTTGTACTTTCTCTTCCTGCTTTCTGGTTCTAAAGACACGGTTGATTAAAATGTGTCAAATTATATTCAGTGTGTTCAGGCTTATGCTTCATTGTGTGAGAATGTTTGATAGTCAGCCATATCTCGTTTCGTCTACCAACATTCACTCTACATAACAGTAAATATCAACATGTTTAGTTTGATATTTAACTGACTTTCATTTATCATAAGTAATATGTTTTAATAAGAGCACCACTAACTAGACCTTCACTTTCCATGCCACATCCCCAACAATCACTATATACTAACTTCCTAAACCTAAACCCTTATTACTGCTTCTCTTAATTATTTTTCAAGGCCGCATCTAACACATGTCCCACTATTCTTCATTTCAACCATCTTTTTTTTCAGCATGCCTCCATGACATACAAGGGACACAATTTTAACTTGATTTACACGTCCGTCACAATCAGTAAAATCTGATGTTTACCAATTTTAGATTATTCGCAGCCATCAAATGTACCTATAAATATAGAAGAAGTGTTAAGAATAGACAGATCTAGGGAGCTGCATAATATAGTCAAACAATATTTAACACGAACAAAGGTTAATATATAGTAATTGGGAATGTGAAGGTCTGATGCTGTATTTACAATGCATGACTTTTAACAGGTGAAAGTCAATTAAATATCTGTTAAAGTCAGTTATATAACTGGAACCACCAGGCCTTTACACCCCTCCCCCTTAATAGTATTCTTGTTCGGGGTTTCTGCTCGATTTTGTTAGTTTTAGTTTTTTTTAACATCCAAACATAATTTGTAGGCCTAATTGTGATTTGCCCTATTTACAATGGTTTGACAAGTGTGATGCCACTTTCCCATATCGGCAGTTGTTCATATAATTTGGAATTGAAAACAATATATATCCTAATTATAACCCCTCAGAGGTTGAACGGGATATTTTTCATTATTAATTTTTTTTTTAATGTCACAGATAACCTAAAATAATTGGAAAATTGTCATTTAGTGGGGATTACTATTACATTTTTTTTAAAGACAAACTGAACTTTGAGGCACTTTACTTCATAAATATATTTCTCATCAATCTATCTTACACTCACCTAATCAACTGTTACATAAGACGAGAGTGAGAGAAGATTGTTGAATTTTGTAAGTAGGCCTAGGCCTACACCCAAACAAACTTTCAGCAAATTGATTGAAAAAGTCTGATCTTTCACGATTCAAGCGTCCAGTTTGATCAAATATTAAAATTATTCTTCAAATCTTTATCTATGCAGGTCTAATTGCTTTAATTAAAAATGTAAAATGAATGCTGTAACACTTATAATGTTCCAGTTTCGGTTACGAGCAACCAGTTCAGTCCAACTTTATGAAACTATTTTCGATATCAGACTTCCATTCCCCCAGACGCCAGTGCCAGGTAACATAAGTACCTGCTAATTGTCATATCTAATAATTGAAAATAAGATTTATCGTTGCTATCATGTCTCAATACTACTGTTTTTTCTTGTGTATATTCTCAACATATGTCATTTATTCCTATTGTGAATTGTAATCTATAATTAGCAAACGTCAACTGGAATTGCGCTAGGACCTAACTGGCAATTCGCAGTAAATAGACGGTCCCAATACTTTTTATGCTCCGCATTGTTCTCTGCGGTCTCTGAAAATACAAAGAAAGAATAGGTAGGTACAGAAAATGAACAATGATGATAGGAAACTCTATACAGAGCGATACAACAGGAGGCAATCTGATCATCAGAAGATGTCCCCCCGTCGAACAAGTGTTTCGGACCTATACTCCTTTACACTCTAATGGGGGTGGGCCCACTTGGGTCATGACTCCCAAGTGTCTCAGCCTCCTGTTGTCTTGTATCGAAAATGAACCCATTTCACTTTGGTAGCAACTTTAAAATCCACAACTCCGCCAGCCGTGGAGGCAACTGTGAAAGTAACCAACTTTTAACCCCACTAGTAGATTTGAAAATCGTTGAGGACAAAGACACTGTTACTAAGAATTGGACGCAGAAAGAAAAAAAAAACCCCCCTGCCCATCCGGGGGGATTTTTTTTTTTCAAGGGGCGCCTTTTTCAAAACGCAAGCGAGCGGCTTTTGAACATGAAAACAATCTAACCTAACTTGTGCATTGTGAAACTGAAACTAGCAAACCTAAACTGTGTGCAGGGCAGAGAAAGGGGCAAGAAAAACGTAGATAATGTATTCTAATAGAAGGATAAATAAAATGAAAGGACAGAAACGATAATATTGTTTATTGGAATATCATATTAATCCCTATAATATGTTATCTGGCTTGAGAGTAAAAGTATGTTGTTCTGAATAAAGAAAGAAAGAAAAGTACAAAGATGAAAACTGGAATAAAGAAGGAAACGAAAACATACTGGCTAGATAAAGGACAATTGTCCGGTTACTAATCACTTTCAATTGTTAAAATCACTTCAATAATAACGGAGATATCGAAGAAAATAAAAATGGAAACAGACAGATATACACAGTGGTAACCGCTCAACTTTGAAAATCTTCGGAGGGTACATTTTCTAAACGCGTTTTTTAATGAAAGTCAAATTGGCTTAACTTGATTTGATTGGTTGAGGTTAGTCTAGGAAGAGAGGGGATAAAACGAACGCTTTGCTAAAGCATAAGTGCCACTTGAAAAAATATTTCCTCCAAGAAAGGTTAAGAGCAGACGCAGAGAAATTAATGACCAATTGCCTTTGCAGTTTGGAAGTCGGCGATCTGTACTTGTGCCATTGAGCGCTAGTTAATTTTATACTTGTGAAATATTTCATTGATTGCGGTAAAATGAACAATTTTATTGATGTATATATATTATTATTAATATGTAGAGGAAAACCCAGATAGGGCGCCCACAAATTTTGGTTGTGCGACATTTGCCTTTGTGGAAGCTTGCGACATACTAGGAGCACAGACATGCCTAAGTAGACTTATGAAGCAAATGAAAGTACATTGTGTTGGAAAATGGATATATAAAATATTACGACTGTAAGACCAGGAAGCCACTGGCAGTCTTCGGCAGACCTCAATGTTCCAATAACTTTAAAAATAAATAGAATTTCATATGAAAAGAATAAACAAAGAGAGAAAAAGAAAAGAGTGTATCCCAGCTGAAGATAATGAAGGTTTAAAGTGACAGGGGCGTTGAAACCATGTGGGGAGAAGAAGATACCCCCTGAGTATGAAGCAGTCACAATGAAAAATAGGGACTGTAGCTATTTTGATTAGCTCTTTATCTGACCACAACGCATGTTTAATGATGTTTAATTAATAGTTGTGGAGATACGCGTATGTATACAGGGTACTTAGGGAGGCCTGTTCCTCTTGTTGCAGGGTTGAGTCGTATATTACCCAGAGAGCCATAACCTGGAGCTGCAGAGTTCGAGGCACCATGCTGGTTGCTTGAATGTTAAAGTCTTATCTGCCTCCAGAGAACACTGTAGTTTTTTTTTTTTTTTTTTTTTTTTTTTTTTTTTTTTTCGTACGCCCGCTAATACTCGAGGCGAAATCTCAGGTTATTATTAATGTCTAACCTGACATTGATTTTACGTGAGTATCCCTTTTCTTGTACAGAGACAGGTGTCCCTCGCCATTCAGGCAGATACTCGCCGATTTCGGAGGTACCCATTACAGCTGGGTCGGCTCAGGAGCCGCCAATCCCTGGTCGACGACACTCCTTCAAATGTCCTCGCCAGGTCTCGAGTTAATCCAGTCCAATTCCCGGTTGACGAAAAATCATCAAATGCCGTCGCCCGGGTTTGATCCTGAATCACCCGGTCGCCAGAGCGGTGTTGTAACCACTACGCTAGCGCGGCTCCCAACACTGTAGTGAACGAGTGTGTAATTTCGAGCAAGTCATCTATCTTCAAAGGAACCACAAGATAAGCCATAAGATTGCGGGCTTATGTCAATTCATCACGTTGTATTCTCCACACTCTACTATAAACTGCTTTGTGATATGATGAGACACTCAGTCCTTCCTAGTAGTGACCCTTCATAAGACAGTATTGTTTCAGCAGGGAATAAAATTCTATAAACATTATAGTAGTGACATTTTTGGACAAGATGTCCTTCATATTTATTTAATGCTGTACATAAACAAATTTCATTTTAAGTTTTAAACATTCCTGTCCCAAAAGATTTGCGGTACAGGAAATTAAAATTTAAGATAATATTATAACTTTAACCCCAGTCTTGTTGATTTAATTTTCATTAAGTTAACGTTGTGTGTGTTTTTTCAGGCATTTATCACTACATTTGCATTACCCTAGACACGTAGCCATATAAAACATCACTAAATAGAAATAAAAATATTGCACAGCGTGAGATCTGAGGGAGGTAGCGTTAGGTCCCCTGAGAACTCATCAACACTATTTTCAACTATTAGACTCAGGGTCTTACATAGCTTGACCTCACGCTGTTGACACTTATATTTTCTTTTTTTATACCATCAATAACCTCCCAGGTGTTAATCCACCACAATGAAACAAATAAAATAATATTACAGGAAAAGGAAATGTGCTGGAAAACCTTCTGCCAAACCCTCAATCCAAGCACTCATTCAGTTACAGAGGTGTGGAAAAGATTAAAAACCCTTAAAGGGAGCCCAAAACGAGCAGTAATGCCTAAATCGAACAAATGAATACATTATATCAAAGATGCACTTTTTTTTAAAGGGAAAATATTCCTTTCAGCCTCTACTGGGCAATAATTAGGATGTATAGTGTCTCGAATTCCAGATACTATTTTCAATTGCCGATACCTGATCGTTGTATCATTTCTCCTTTATAATTATTGTAAATTTAGTAAATTAAAGTGTCAAGTTGTGTGGGTGTGCGTATGTTTTCTTCCTTCGTCCTAATATGGTAGTTCCCCCATGTCTGTTATGGTGTTTATAAGGGGGGGGGGGGGGGGGGTATGCAAGCCTGGGGTGTTGGGATGATACCCAACAGGGCGTCCTCATACGACGTCACGCAGTTAAAGAGGGATGGAAGGTCAACATTTTGTGACGTTTGACGATAGGGGGAGTGTCGCAGGGAAAGATGCATTTTATAGATGATGTATGTAGATGTATGTACCACCACCAACAGTAACACCTGATTTTAATAATGAAACACCCACAACCACCTTGCCAATAACTTGCGATGAATTCACGCTGGACGAGATCAAACAAGCCGTTAAAAGATTTAAAAATTTTAAAGCTGCTGGAGTTGACGAAATTTCAGGGGAAATGATTAAAGCAGTTAATGACAACAACCTCTTGAGAATTTTAGATATTATAAATGAAGTATGGAGAGAAGAACAACCACCACAACAATGGAAAGACAGTATTATTGTAAAGTTACCGAAGAAAGGTGATCTATCAGACTGTAATAACTGGCGTGGTATATCTCTATTATCAGTGCCTGGAAAATTATTATGTTGCATGATGTTAGAAAGACTTAAATTGCATGCTGACGAAAAGATCAGAGAAGAACAAGCGGGTTTCAGGCCGAAACGATCATGTATTGATCAAATATTCACACTAAGAACAATTATAGAAGAATCAGTGGAAAGGCAATCGCCACTTATTATCACCTTCGTCGATTTTCAAAAAGCCTTTGATAGTCTACACCGCCCATCATTGTGGAAGATACTTACAATCTATGGTCTTCCAACAAAATATGTGAATATAATCAAAGCGCTATATGACAATGCAAGATGTTGTGTTAGAACAAATAAAGGGAATACAGAATGGTTTACAGTAGAAACAGGGGTGAAACAAGGCTGTATTATGCCACCACTACTTTTTGGAATAGCTATTGATTGGGTTATGAGAAACTATACCCACAATGAACAATTAGGTATAAAATGGACAAATGGAAAATTCCTGGGGGACCTGGATTTCGCAGATGATGTAGCATTCTTAAGTTCAACACCAAGACAATCCCAAGAAGCAATAAATAACACTAGTCAACAAATTTTAAAAAGTTTTTTGTACCAGAAATTAAATATACCATTTCTTATTGATTTTGACATGCTGATTTCAAATATCATAATGAAATTCACCAATTGGCTCTGGTTTGTTTTTAAATGATGAATTTACATGACAGTAATACAAATAATGTATGCTTGTTTAATTCTCTGGGGTGAACAGCTAGTCTTTCTACTTTAGCATTATAAAAATTATGGTTACATACTCAATTAATTGATATTTCAACATAAAATGATAGAAAAAAATAAAAACATTATTTAAAGTTCACATATCATGTTTTAAAAAGGCACATTTGAACCCATTCCGTCGTTATTCAGTCGCTGTTCGAGCTCTCTTTGCTTGCTTCTTGTAGTCAATCGATGAGGTGTCTCTTGTCACAGTCCAACAGTAATCAGCAAGCATTGAAGGGCTCCAATTGCTTTGATACCTTGTCTCCATAGCAGCAATGTCCTGGTAAAATCGTTCACCATGCTCATCACTGACCGCTCCACAGTTTGACGTAAAGAAATCCAGATGAGAATCCAGAAAATGAATTTTCAAAGTCATGTTGCAGCCAAGACTCTTATACTTCAGAAGGAGATTTTCTACAATTTCATTGCAATTATCAGATCTGTTGTTTCCAAGAAAATTGTCCACCACCGACTTAAATGCTAGCCATGCTGCTTTTTCCTTGCCATGCAACATGCAAAGAAACTCGTCATCATGAAGAAGTTTTCGAATTTGCGGACCAACAAATACTCCCACTCTTATTTTAGCTTCACTCAGTCTTGGAAATTTTCTGATGAGGTATTTGAAAGCCTCATCTGTTTTCTCCATTGCCTTGACAAAGTTTTTCATGAGACCCAGCTTAATGTGCAAGGGTGGCAACAAAATCTTGCTGGTGTCGACAAGTGCTGGGTTCTCAACGTTCTTACTGCCAGGCTGCAATGACTGCCTGATTGGCCAAAGTCTTCTGATGTAATGGTCACTTCGTGCACGGCTATCCCATTCACAGAGAAAGCAACAGTACTTGGCGTATCCACCCTGTAGTCCAAGCAAAAGAGCGACCACTTTTAAGTCACCGCAAAGTGACCAATGATGATGATCGTAGTTTATACATTTCAAAAGCTGCTTAATGTTTTCATAAGTTTCTTTCATATGAACTGCGTGACCAACTGGAATTGACGGTAGCACATTACCATTATTCAACAAAACAGCTTTAAGACTCGTCTTGGATGAATCAATGAAAAGCCTCCACTCTTCCGGTACGTAATTGATTTTGAGGGCTGCCATTAAACCAGAAATGTTGTGGCACGCAGAAAGGTCACCCTCTTTGAAAAAGAATGTAATAAGCGGCTTCTGGCGGTTCATATACACAGAAATTGTACATCTTCTGCCAGGAGATTCCACTGTTGCAATCTGGAACCCAAAAGCTCCGCCTTGTTCTTCGGTAAATTCAGATCTCTTACAAGATCATTCAGTTCACCCTGGGTTATTAAGTGTTATTTAGTGGATGTAGTCTGCTCAAAATCTGGGTCGCTTGAGGTTGATGGTTCAGGACCACCAATGTCCTCTTCTTCATCAGTGGAAGCAGCTGAAAATGATTCTGACACTTTGGGAACTGGTAGGTTATCGCCATGTGGTACCGGACGTATTGCAGAGGGGATGTTTGGATATTCCAGAGTCCATTTTTTCTTCTTTGATACGCCTTTCCCAATTGGAGGGTCCATGCAAAAGTAACAGTTGTTGAGATGATCAGTGGGCTCTCTCCAAATCATTGGGACTGCAAAAGGCATAGCTTGCCTTTTGCCAGTCAACCACAGTTTAAGATGTGCTGCACATGTATTGCAGCATATGTGTGGCGCCCAGCTCTTATCTTGATCTCCTATTCTGCAGCCAAAATACAAACTGTACGCCTTCTTAATCACTTTAGTTATATTTCGTTTTTGTGATAGAAATGTCACCTCACCACATATATAACAGAAATTATTAGCACTGTTCACACATGTCCTAGGCATTTCTAACTACGATACTTTTGATAAGGACAAATGCACTAACTAATGGCAAAATTTTATCAGAGATAAGATATTTATACACAAAGGTGATGTAATCATAGGTAGGATTGCATCATCAACTTCTAATTACATTTTTATTGGTCATTAGAAAAAAATTATGCAATCGCCCTCAACAGTTGCGTCATACATATAAATTGACCGTAATTAAATAAACTAGTAGCATATATCTTGAAAACTAGAGCCAATCAACATTTTTTAATGTCATTTTCGTTTTCAGCACACCAAAATTAGTTAAGATCAGCTATTTTCATTTCTGGTACATTTTGGTTGTTGACTAGTGTAATTTGTGTCATCTCTCGGTTAAAATAGGTCTCCAAATAAATGCCTCTAAAACTAAAGCTATGAAAGTTTCAATTATTTAGGCAGTAAAATGACTTTTGAGACCTTTTGAAAGATATTTAGGCATCTTGAACGGGGAATATACAACCAAGCTTCGTCTAATTCAAATGTTAATCTCATGTTAACATACGGCTGTGAGAGTTGGAAAATAACAAAATCATTGGAGAACAAGCTGAATACATTCGAGAACAAATGTCTTAGAAAACTCATGAACATCAGTTGGAAAGAATTCAAGACTAATCGACAAATAAGAGAAGACTCTAGGCAGAAATATGTCTCCGACTATATAAGGAAAAGACGATGGTCATATATCGGTCATGTCCTACGAATGCAAAACAACAGAATACCACTACAGGCGCTCACTTGGGTTCCTGAGGGTAAGAGGAAAAAAGGAAGACCAAAAGAAACACTCAGAAGAACAATAATAAGAGAAGGAAGAACGTTGGGCCTAAATAATGTGCAAGAGCTAAGAGGAGTGGCGTCACAACGAACAACCTGGAGAGCACTGGTTTCTGCCTTATGCGCCGTGTTTGGTGCTTAAAGAATTTATTATTATTATTATTATGTAGAAAGCACATAAAGAGTTAACAGAAGGGCACAGGTTGGTGTCAGGGATTCTCTCAAAGACTACCAACTTGTTCTATTTTTTCATAACTATAAGCCGTCATTCGCACTCTCCCATAAATAAAGTTAAATGATGGTGATGTCACCTTTTTTTTTTTTTTTTTTTTAAAAATAATTTATCGTTCTTCATTTAAAAACGGGTACATAAAATACCATACATTGTATATTACATAAAAGCCTCATTCGCATTAAAGAAACAAATTATTTAAATAAATTATAATAAAATAAAAATAAAGGATTTTAAGAAAAAATTAAAAAAAAGATTTATAGTTAATTCAAATTCCTAAACAGTTCATAGTATTTTACATATGTATAAAAAAGCTTACACTTGCTCACACTTCCATTTTTCCTTTTTTAAATTCCTTTTAGAATTTACAAGAACCCGCAAATTGTATAACATATAAAAACCACGCGTACTCTCACTCACTGGCACACTTGAAAGAAAATTTTCCCAAAAAAATCTTCACATATACATTGAACTTGCATCCAGAAAGCCAAAACATGGCTATAATTATTTAAACATATGTACAGTCAAAATCTGGGTTGAAATTAGTTTCCTGCCCACCCCCCCCCCCTTTTCCACCGCCCCCCTCTCACCCTCCCCTCTTCTCTTCCCCCCCCCTCAATCCCTTCAACTTTTGATATATTGTGTTTTTTGTAAGAATAATTTTGAGAATAAGTGGGCGTTGTACTGTTTTCCTTCAAACACCGCGCAGTTCCTACAAATCCAGACTAAATATTTAAATTCCACTATCAGGCTCAAAAGTTTCAGTTCTACTTGTTGTGTGCACTTTGGTAGGGAATTCAGCATGATAGCTCTATACATGTCTATACTGCGTGGAAAGTAGACCATCAATTCCTTTTTCAAAATTTCTATTGTAGAAGTGACTGTACTACAGTAAAAAAAACAAATGATCTTCTGTTTCCTGTGTATTGGTATTACATAATTTGCATTTTGGGAGGTTCTTCCACTGTGCAACAAGTCTTTGCCTAATGGGTGTCATGTTATATAATAATCTAAACGTGACTTCCTTTGCGGGTGGAGCAAGTGGTAACTCGTGTAGGCTCTTAAAAATAGGTTGGTAATCAGTTATAAAATAGTTATACCCACGTTTTATCCTTGTCACTAATGAGGGTTCTTGTGCACTAATAAGACTTCTGTAAATGGAGCGTGTATTTTGTTGTAATAAAGGTGTATTTCCTTGTATGCTTTGTATGCATTGTTTGTAGAACCGTGGTAAAGTGCCAAAGTAATGAGGTTGATTGTTTTTGTAACGACACACGTTAGATAATCTCAGACCAATATAATAATGAGCCAAAGGGTATTGTTCAGGATTTTTTACTATTTCTCCTATGTACTTGATTCTTAAAGCTTTTATTTTAGTTGCTATATCTTGTAAAGATACTCCCCCTCTATCTTTGGGTTGTATTAACGTTTTATGCTTTATACAGTGTAAGGTGTTGCGGAATAAGAAAGTTCTTATGAGTTTGTTTATTTGTGTAATAATTTCTTGAGGAATGGTTTGAACATTTGCTATGTAAATCAATTTAGGTAAAATAAAAGTGTTGATTAAAACCGATCTTCCAAAAATTGTAGTAGTTTTATATTTATATCTTTCTAGTCTGTTTTTTATTTTCTCTAACAAGTTTTTCCACACCTCTGTATTCCTTTGTGTTGGGGTGGCAGTGTATGTAATACCGTAAATTTTTATTTCATTTACTTGTAGCAACTGGAAAGGGAAATCTGATCTGTTTCTCCATTTACCTATTCCCATTAACTTTGATTTCTGAATGTTTAGTTTTGCTTCACTGGCTCGTCCAAACTCATTAAAGGTATTTAAAATATTTTGAATAGAGGAAATTTTGGTTGGGAAAAAAATCGTATCGTCCGCGTACGCGGCTAATTTCCTTTGACCTTGTCCTGGAATGAAAACCCCCGTGATGTTTGTGTCTTGTCTAATTTTCTCTAACACGGGTTCTATTGACAGTACATATAGCAAAGGCGAGAGTGGACAGCCTTGCCTGACTGACCTAGTTAGAATAAAAGGTTCTGTGATTGTGTGATTTATTAAAAGTCTACTTTCGGGTGTTTTATATATAATTTCTATCCATTTCCTAAAGTATGGCCCTACATTACAAGCAAGCAGTGTTTTGTGCAAAAAGGAATGGGATACCCTGTCGAAGGCTTTTTCTTGGTCCAACGATAAAATAGCGGCCTCGTGCTGCTTGTCTGCCGCGTAGTTAATCAGGTCTCTAAAAAAGTGTGTATGTTTGCTAATATTTCTCTGCGGCACGCTGTTCTGTTGGTCGTCATGAGTTAGGATATGCATGAATGATTTCAGTTTATTAGTTAAAGTTTTAGTTAAAATTTTGTAATCAGTGTTTAGAAGTGATATGGGTCTATAGTTTTTTTAGTAGTTTCCTATCTGTTTTTTCTTTTGGTAAGAGTACTATGTACGACTGGTTTAAACTTTCAGGAAGTTCGCCTTTCTGAAAAGCTTCCTCAAAAACTTTCATTAATAGTGGTCCAAGAACGGGAAAAAAGAAAATATAGAATTCTGATGTAAGGCCATCTGGGCCAGGGGTCTTATCTCTGTTTAGTGTGTTTACTGCCTCCCTCAAATTTTCGAGTGTTATAACTTGGTCTAAATTTTTATTTGCTTGTTCTGTAAGAGATTTTGTGTACTTTAAAAAAAAATTTGTGCGTGTCGGTTCTTGTTTCTTCTTTGGTGTATAAATGTTTATAAAATTCCAAGATGGTCTGACATATGTTTGTGTTGTTTGTTTGCAATTGTCCATTGTTATCTTGTATTTGGCGAATCTGCTTATTTTGTTGAACGTTCTGTTCTATTGCCAAATACTGTTTGTTTGGAGTCTCTTGTGTTGTGTATAACTTCGTTCTCAGCATTGCACCTTTGTATATGTGTTGTTTATGCTGTTCTAACTGGTCCTGTAACATCTGAATAACCGGGTCAGTTTTGTCTATCTTTTTTGTCAGTTTGATAGCTTGTTCTAATATCTTTTCTTGTGTTTTGGATGTCCTGTGTATGTAGGTTGCCAGGACCTGTGTCCTGTCTTTTATGGTGTTTTTTAATAGGTCCCAATATCCTGCAATATTTTGTTCAGGGATCTGTTCTGTGTATCCTAATATGAGCTGCGTTATTTCCTTTGTGAAGAAATCATGTTTAAGTAAACTATTATTAAACTTCCAATGTGGAGATCTTTTAGATGTTATAATGGGCGTCCCTATACCTAACACTGTATAAACTGCTTTATGGTCTGTGAAATCGAGTGTGCTGTTAATATGTTGTGTTTTCTGTACCTTGTAAATTTCTGATGTATATATCCTATCTATCCTAGAAGCTCGTCGTAAGCCTGGGTATGTCTTATCTATGAAAGTGTACGATCTATTATTTGGTTCAACACTTCTAAAGGTATCCTTTAGACCATGCTCATCTAAAATAGTTTGTAATATCTTCCACGGAGATGTCTGATTCTTATTCACATATGTGTTCTGTTTTTGTAAGGTTCGACCAGCACGATCCAGGTCAGACGTGACACAATTAAAATCCCCTCCTAAAATTAAGTTCCCTCCTTTGTATTGTGGTGACAAAAAATCAGAGAGCTCTCCATAAAAGGCTGGCTGGCTTGCCCTTTGACTGGGAGCGTATACATTGACCAATGTGTATGTGTCTTGTTCGCTTTGTTTATTTTTAATTTGGACACAAACTAATCTACCGCTAGTGTCCGTGTTATGGTGTGTTGTTTCCCAGTCTTCTGATACTTGTAAGATCGCTACACCTGTGTGTGATGTCCCTATACTAAACCACCCGTTTCTTAAGCCTAATTTTGTTGTAATTTGTTTAGCACGGAAGTTTGAAATAACTCTGGTTTCTTGCAGAAAAACAAAATCGGGTTGGTATTTTTTAATTAGTATTTCCAGAGAGTTTAGTTTATTTGTTAAACCATTTATGTTTAAAGACAACAAGGTTAAACTAAAGGGCGTAGTGTTGGGGTGTAAAACTGTGTGCGCCATGAAAAAACCCAACATTAAACTTTATTAAATTTACATAAAATTAAACAAAAATATGCAGTTCCCTTGCTACTGCATAGAGCAAGTGCAGTCAGTTCTAGGAAAGAGGAAAGGTACTTGAGCATCCGTGTGGGTAAGGAATAAGGTTGATGGATGAGGAAAAAAATGCCACTCAAGAAAAGAAAGGCCCGAGACTTGGAACACGGATCACAGGATGAAAATTGACAAAAAGGACTATTGGAGGAAAGAGTGTGGTTATGTGATGAAAAAGAAAATGAAAAACCAAAAGGCAGAAAAGTAAAATAGTATCAAGATACTACAAAGGGAAAGGATGTCTTGAAAAGGAAGAGAATTATAGCATTGTAAATACATACTTGTGTATCTCCATTTGCACATATATGTATCCACTATGTATCTTGTATCTCTATCTGTCCTTGAATTCATATTTATATGTATTATTTTAGTTACACAGTTCTTAACGTCTTTAAGCATCACGAGTTTCCCTTCTGTAACTCTGGGTCGTCTGTGTACGTGCGACGCGCTTGTGAAAGAGTTTTTTTCCATTTTCAGAAGGTTAAGTCCTGTCCCGGTGAGTTACTCCCCAGGTCTATTGATAACACTGGGTCATAGTAATCCTCTGTAGCCATCGCTGCCCAGGAAGAGGGGGCACCACCTCGGAGTGGTGTATCTGTGTCACAATCACTTGTGCTGCTGTCATGCTTGTTGTTTATGTCAGTGGTCATATTGGTGTCACCCAGAGTGGACTGAGGGGACATCTGCGTAATTCTTCTTTTGACTTTAATCTGTTTCGACTTCTCTTTCTTCTGTTTCCTCTTGTTTACAAAAAGTGTAAATTTGTCATTGTTCATATCTTCTGGGTCAGATTCGGGTAAATCCACGTTATTTGTGTCTTGTGGTGCGTCATTGGTTATCTGGGGGTTGTTTTGTATTAAAGGTGCAGCTGATGTTGATGGTGCTGATTTTGTAGGTTGTACTTTGTCCTGAACTGTAACTGTGGTTGCTACTTGCGGTTTCCTTTTTGGGCATTGGTTAACCCAATGACTGTCCAAACCACAAATCGCGCAAGGCGTTCGTCTACCGGTCATTGTCACAGAAATTTTTACGTTTGTCTCGTGTCCCTGCGACTGTAGTCTCATGTTGACATAGTGCGGGATGTTTCTGGTCGGGTTACTCATGAAGGCCCACTTGTCAGTAGCGTTCTTTAACTGAAAAGCGTCGGCTTCTTTGTCGCCCGTAATGGATGTGACGATTTGTAGAACAGCGTCCTTTTTTATCGTTGGGGGTAGCCAGTGTAGCACCCCCCTTGGACTTTTCTTTCTCTTGATGTTCTATGATTATAGACATCTTGGGATTATCCCATTCGAATTTCTTCCCATGAAGCTTCTGATAGTGCGTTATATGAGCTGACGTCGTCAGGGTCGCATACCATTTTAGAGGGTCTGAGAATCTGTAAAGGGCTGCAATGTTATTTGAGCCCACCCCTGCAGGTCCAGCCAAAATGCTGGCCATCAGCGAGTAAGAGGCTCTCGCGGCTTGTGGTCCGGATGTTGTTAGAACTAGAGTACCGGGTCTGTGCAGCGACCCGCCTTCCAGGGCGTCTTCCATGTTTAGAATAATATCTTGTACTTCCATTTTGGATTTAGAAAGAAAAGAAATATCCACTCAGAAACAAAAAACACACACGCTCACAACAAAGGTAATCCGCACGAAAATCTGTGAAAAAACACTTGAACACTACTGTCTTTTTTTTTTTTTTTTTTTTCCTCGCTTGAGGTCGCATATTTTTTTCCTCGCATGAGGTCGCATTGTCCCCGCCCAAACCCGGCTCTGGTCAAGACCACATGTCCCAACACAAGAAGACCCAATGACAAACTGTGTCACTGTAGTGATCTTCTGTGTTCTCACACAAGAGACCTAATGACACACGAATGTCACTGTACCGGTCCCTGTGTGTAGACACATGATCCCAGCCAAAAGCCGAATTCTAGGCATATTTTTTTCCTCGGAGTTGCATACCCGGCCCTGGTCAAGACCACATGTACACAAGACGCAGTGCAGTTCTAGTGAAAAAATGTTCTCACTTGAAGGAACCTACATGACTGAGCCCAGCCAAAAGCCAGATATTAGTCCGTGGGGTTTTTACAGCATTATTAGTGCTGAGTTTAAGTCAGTTGAACAGTAATTTTGGGTCGTTAATATAACAAAGTATGAAATTATGGTTTTAGAAATTTGAATAATTTGAGTAATAAGTTATTTGTTACTAAGATGGGAGATAAAAGTTAACGAATGTAATATTTTTTAGTAAGGGAGGGAAACTTTTTAGACTTTAAAGTAATCTATGTATACATCATTAAAGTTTACCAACTTTGCATATCAGATTAATTTTAGTAAAGACATAGAAGGATAAATGAAACTAAGGTAAAAATCACTAAGGGAAATAACTATGAATATTAACGCCCTTTATGGTTTGGTGAGTTAGAGTCGGGTTAACACGAGAAAAGCGAGTAGCTCACTAAAGTAAATAGAGTGATTTTAGCAGACCAATCGTATTGTTTCATAAAACATTTTGGGTGGTCGGATAGTAAATTGAAGGACAAAAGATAATCAGTCCTAGCCGAGCTTTTGACGTAGTGAGACGTAAGTTAGGACTCAGAAGAAACGTACCTGTGTGTCGTGAAACGAGTGTAACCCACTACTTTGTTAATCACTATGTCGAGATACAGATTTGCTTCAACCAATCAACGAGCAACGTTCACCAGTCTCTGAGACAGAATAAATTAACGGCCATCATGTTCACGCAAGATGGCGGATTAAAACTGAATAAAATTAGGCTGTATGAGACCAGGTAACAAACCGGAGGAACCCAATCAGCTTGCTCCGCCAGGAACCAACCGAAAGCTTTCCTTAAGTATTTACCTGCCTATATAATCGGGCGGATTTTATGCATAATCACACATCACCGAGACGACGCCAGAGATACCGACCAACTGAAGAGGAGAGAAGCTGTCACGATTTATTGCTTACCTGAGCGCATCGACCTGCAGCCTACTTCACTAGTCGAGTCAAAGTGGCCTTTTTAAATCTTGGAGGGTAAATATGTTTACGATAACCTTTAGGAAAATAGGCTTTCCTCAGGTCTATAATGTTGGTATTTGTTGTGTGTCATTTATACTACCTATCAGGTTACTGATTGTATCTTGGGTAAATTAAGTATAATGATTGTATTTCCTATTATGATTGAATAGACGAAGGCTAATAGGACTCATACTTCAACCTATTGTCTCCTATACTTCAATCTATTGTCTCATCTAACTCCAACTGTAATATAACCAAAACAGTCCTTGTTAGGACTCAATCTATTGTCTCCTATAACTCAATCTATTGTTTCACATGATTTCAGTCTATTGTCTCAGATAAGACCAACTGAAATATAACCAAAACAGTCCTTGTTAGGACTCAATCTATTGTCTCCTATAACTTCAGTCTATTGTCTCCTATAACTTGTCTATTATCTCAGATAAGACAAACTGCCATATAACCAAAACAGTCCTTGTTAGGACTCAACCTATTGTCTCCTATACTTCAATCTATTATCTCAGACCAACTGCAATATAACCAAAACAGTCCTTGTTAGGACTCAATCTATTGTCTCATCTAACTCCAATCTATTGTCTCCTATAACTCCAACCTGATATATCACCAAACAGTCCTCGTCGCATATACTCCTATCATAAGAACATAACGTTATTGTTAGGATATTTGTTACCAGCTGGTTTAGCACTCGTCAGAGAGGGACTGGTATATAATAGGGGAAAGGAAACGGTAGAAACACACCTAGGTATACATATTCTTGGATGTATTCATGTATTGAACTTATATTATGGGATGTATTCATGTATTGAATGTATTCATGTATTGAATTTATATTATTGAATGTATTCATGCATTGAATTTATATTATTGAATGATATCCATGTATTAGTTTATCAGAAAGCGCAAGTAGACACCTGTCTTGTCTCGCTATTGCTAAATCATACTGAGCCATGTTGTCATTCATCCTACATGCAAACACTGAGGCACACGCTCATTTCATCCACATTAGAAATAGGTGGGCTTGAGGACAGAAATTAGCCGCTATTTTTCCTTGTTACAGGTTTATACGTGTCATAAAAACTGAGATCGTGGGTCGTCAACCCAGCTGCCTGGAACTCCGCAGGAGCATAGAGGTTGTCAAGACTCTACATCTTTAGTCCCCCTCAGTCTTGGGTGGGCTAACGAAACGATCAACAGCTGGTGTTTTGTGTCAACCAAACCAAGAAGGACAGCACTTCTAAGAGATGAGTACACATTAGTACCATTTCTGTCTGCATTGTGAGCAAAATCTAAGTCAATGAAGAAAACGTGAATTAGCGTAGCAAGAGACAATAATAATATCATAGTGGATAAATTATACGTAAATAACAGCATAGCTGATAAGTGTTATATCCTTAATTAACAGCACAGCTGATACATGTACTATAATTGAATTTAAGAGTTATCTACCCTTCCAAGATGGAGGTGAAATTCGTTTCTCACCTTAGACGCCGAAAGAAAAACATCAGGAATGTGTGTATTTCGATGGATAGTACCATGTTATGTTAAATTATAGAATAAAAGATACACCAGAGTATCCAGTGGTGTAGATATTTTCCTATAACTGACCTCGAAACCCTCGAATCGGTCGGTTGGATCGGAGGGTTGATCAGTGAGTTAACAATTCACTATCGTAAAACAAGCTATTGTTACCGAAACAGAACCAGGCTCGACAGTAAACATGACTCACTCTAATATCTTGGGGGCTAAGGAGATTTTAAAAATTGGATACTGGAATGTAAGGACTATGTATCAAGACGGAAAATTGGAAGAAGTAATTAAAGAAATGGATAATTATAAGTTGGACTTATTGGGTGTCAGCGAGTGTAGATGGACGGGGAAGGGCATAAAATATATTTCAGAAGAAAAAAAGCAAATTATATATACTCTGGTAGTAATGATAATCGTCACACAGAGGGAGTAGCCATCCTAATGACACAGAAAGCAGCAGCATCGCTTATCAGCTGGGTACCTATCAATGAGAGGCTAATATTAGCTAGATTTCAGACACGATTTTTCAAGCTCTCAATTGTACAATGTTATGCACCAACTAACGACGCTCTTGATACCACAAAAGATGACTTCTATGAAGCACTTCTAAGTACCATCAACACAATACCCAAGCATGACATAATAGCAGTCATGGGTGATTTTAACGCCAAAGTAGGTGACAACAACGATGGAGTACAAAGATATCTCGGTACTCATGGCATAGGCTGTATGAATCAAAATGGCGAAAGACTTCTAGAACTTTGTGAAATATCAAACCTCGTTGTGGCAGACACCATCTTTCCACATAAGAATATCCACAAGATAACATGGAATTCACCTGATGGCAGAACTAAGAACCAGATAGATCACTTCTGCATAAGCGCTAAATTTCGCTCATCAGTTTCAAGACGTCAGAGCATACAGAGGTGCAGAGATCGGAAGCGATCATAACCTCTGCATAGCTAAACTGAGAATTAAACTGAAGAAGTTATACCAACAGAATAAAAATAGAAGAATAGATGTACACAGACTGCAATCAAATGATATAAAGGAGGAATATAATGTCAAAATGAACAACTATTTCGATGCTTTAGGCAAAATTGACAACGATATCACCACCAAGACAATCGATACTAAATGGGAACAACTGAGAACAGCAATGACAGAAGCAGCAGTAGCGACCACCGGATACCTAGTACATAAAAAGAAAAAATGGATGAGAGAAGATACTTGGGATAAAATACAAGAAAGGAAAACAGCAAAACTTAAACTACTAGCGGCAAGTACACATAATGCAGTTGAATCTTGCAAACTATCTTATAACTTGTTAAATAAAGAAGTGAAGACAAAAACTCGAAGAGATAAAAGACATTTCATCAATGAACTGGCCGTAGAAGCTGAAAATGCTGCAAGAACTGGTAATAGTAGGTGCCTTTATCAAATTACAAAACAACTATGTCACCAGCCTACTGCTATGGAAACACCTGTTAAAGGTAAATTAGGGAATTCAATACCAACAGAAAAAGAACAAATGAAGAGATGGGTTGAGCACTTCATGGAGGTGCTAAACAGACCACCACCAACAGTAACACCTGATTTTAATAATGAAACACTCACAACCACCTTGCCAATAACTTGCGATGAATTCACGCTGGACGAGATCAAACAAGCCGTTAAAAGATTAAAAAATTTTAAAGCTGCTGGAGTTGACGAAATTTCAGGGGAAATGATTAAAGCAGTTAATGACAACAACCTCTTGAGAATTTTAGATATTATAAATGAAGTATGGAGAGAAGAACAACCACCACAACAATGGAAAGACAGTATTATTGTAAAGTTACCGAAGAAAGGTGATCTATCAGACTGTAATAACTGGCGTGGTATATCTCTATTATCAGTACCTGGAAAATTATTATGTTGCATGATGTTAGAAAAGACTTAAATTGCATGCTGACGAAAAGATCAGAGAAGAACAAGCGGGTTTCAGGCCGAAACGATCATGTATTGATCAAATATTCACACTAAGAACAATTATAGAAGAATCAGTGGAAAGGCAATCGCCACTTATTATCACCTTCGTCGATTTTCAAAAAGCCTTTGATAGTCTACACCGCCCATCATTGTGGAAGATACTTACAATCTATGGTTTTCCAACAAAATATGTGAATATAATCAAAGCGCTATATGACAATGCAAGATGTTGTGTTAGAACAAATAAAGGGAATACAGAATGGTTTACAGTAGAAACATGGGTTAAACAAGGCTGTATTATGTCACCACTACTTTTTGGAATAGCTATTGATTGGGTTATGAGAAACTATACCCACAATGAACAATTGGGTATAAAATGGACAAATGGAAAATTCCTGGGGGACCTGGATTTCGCAGATGATGTAGCATTCTTAAGTTCAACACCAAGACAATCCCAAGAAGCAATAAATAATTTGTGTCATCTCTCGGTTAAAATAGGTCTCCAAATAAATGCCTCTAAAACTAAAGCTATGAACTTTTCTAACGAGACCTTTGATATCATCTTGAACGGGGAAAAACTACAGAAAGTTGAAAGTTTCAATTATTTAGGCAGTAAAATGACTCAGGATGGTGACACAACAAGAGAAATCCATACTAGAATTGCTTTGGCAGCTAGCGCCTTCAATAGATTATCTAACATTTGGAAATTACGATCATTGAATATACATACCAAGCTCCGTCTGTTTAATTCAAATGTTATCTCAGTGTTAACATACGGCTGTGAGAGTTGGAAAATAACAAAATCATTGGAGAACAAGCTGAATACATTCGAGAACAAATGTCTTAGAAAACTCATGAACATCATTTGGAAAGAATTCAAGACTAATCGACAAATAAGAGAAGACTCTAGGCAGAAATATGTCTCCGACTATATAAGGAAAAGACGATGGTCATATATCGGTCATGTCCTACGAATGCAAAACAGCAGAATACCACTACAGGCGCTCACTTGGGTTCCTGAGGGTAAGAGGAAAAAAGGAAGACCAAAAGAAACACTCAGAAGAACAATAATAAGAGAAGGAAGAACGTTGGGCCTAAATAATGTGCAAGAGCTAAGAGGAGTGGCGTCACAACGAACAACCTGGAGAGCACTGGTTTCTGCCTTATGCGCCGTGTTTGGTGCTTAAAGAATTTATTATTATTATTAATTGAATAACAGCACAGCTGATATAATTTTTGTTCCTATAATTGGAAAACTTGTTGTAATATTTATATATATATATTTTGAAATGAGCGTGTGCCTCAGTGTTTGCATGTAGGATGAATGACAACATGGCTCAGTATGATTTAGCAATAGCGAGACAAGACAGGTGTCTACTTGCAAAACATTCTTTCTGATAAACTAATACATGGATATCATTCAATAATATAAATTCAATGCATGAATACATATATACATATATATACATATATATACATATATATATATATATATATATATATATATATATATATATATATATATATATATATATTATATATATATATATTATATATATATATATATATATATTTGTAAATCATATGTAAACTTACAAATTCATTACATTCCATTTTTCAATATTCACCCTTCAGCACAAGAGTAGATAGTGTATATACTAAATAAATAAGAAGGAAATTGTATTTGAACGACTTGTCAATTTTATCAGTGTTAAGTAAAATCTGTTTCCTTGGTTTTTTAATATCACAGTTAGTTACACAGCGGAGGTGGCACTTTATGTCGGTCTCCTCTCTACTATTGTTTCGAGATCAGATCATTCACAGCCGTAACTAATTTGTGATACCAGTAGTTCTCTCAGACACTGGGACTTCACCATTTTCTGCAGAAATTCTATTTCTGTAATTGTCAGTACTATACTGATCTTACAGCCAAAATAAAACCTCACGCCACACTGTTTGCGACAGATGTTTCGAGAACAAGAAGTAGATAGATTTAGACTGAATTAGCGGTATCAATTCAAGGAGGATAGATTATACTGTGTATTAAGTCTAGGGTAGAATAGAGATTGTTAGTAGGAAGTGATAGGTGATGGAATTCAGATTTTGCTGGTAAGACTGATTTTTATCATATCCTCTAAACAATATGAACAGTGAGACCCAGGGTAGAATCTTGGTCAACAGCATGACTAAAGATAATGATGCTCTCATTTGAGGGAGCTGTCAAAGAACAAAGAAAGAGAACATTATAAATGCACCTCATATTGCCTCAATATTATGTATAGTTAGAAGATTTTTCAGGAGGTATTGACGATATATTGCTTGAGGATAAGGTCGCTCACACCAGAGGGAGCAATCACCAGAAGGAAATTTTATGGAGGATGCACAGTTTGAACGAAGTGGTTGACTTTGTAATAGTAAGTGCCAGAAAGGGCGAATACATCTGATTTATTACGGTGAAAGAAGCTTCCACGAACTTATGTGAATAAATGAGTTGCAACTACATTGATCTCCGCTGATAGCTATCACACGCTCTCTCATGTCAGCGTAAGTATCAAGGCTGCCACAGGAGTATTTGATATTGTTCGATATTTTTGCAGGTCTGAATTTATGACGAAAATATGATGTATTAGTGAAAAACAAAGTAGACTCGACTAAGATAGAATTTGGTTCTCGAGGTTTATGAGAGACATTTATAAAATTACCTGAGAGTTAAATCAGGGCTGGAGAAAGCATTTAGGTAAACCAGGCTTAAGGGATTTGTATTGAGAGGCTATAAATGATGAATTCCATGGGAGATATGGAATTGTCGAGGAAATAGTAGATGCACTATGAAAACTATTGTAAGGGAGAATATAGTCTGATGAATTGTACCAACATGGAATTTAAATTGATGTAAATAAAATTTGTTATGTTGAACTGCATTGCTGGGATTGCTTTAATAAATGAAAGGATGAAAAGTTGAAGTATAAATGCAAGGCCACAAAGAGATAACACCACTAGTACGAGTCGCTGAGGAAGAACAAGGAGAGAAGAACGTGGTCTGGGTTGGAAAAAGACGAACCTTATCTCATCCAGGAATCACCACCTCTGGCGAAAGGGGCTAGTCAAAGAGATAGCTCTAACTTGGAAGATAAGTCAAAGGAAAAGAATTTGACCACTTGAATTAAATACTAGGCCTGCCTCAGCCACCTAGTAGTAATAGGAGTAGTATCATTGTGATAATAAACAAAAGAAGCACCCAAGCTGCTACAGTGAGTTACAGAATGTACGACATAATTACTTTAATTACAGTGGAAAATAAAATCAATGTTGACATGTACTTTGAAAAAAGAAATACTAGGAAATTTAGAACTGTCGGTGTCTTTGGTTCAGATAAGAATAAGAGGCTATTTTCCTCACTGACGAGAGTTTATTCCTATGGCTATTTCTTGGATAAGTGAATTCTGATTTTGGCCTGGGTTTTAAGTAGACTTATCTGCTTGGACTTCTCCTGGGCGTCCCAGTAGGTAGGAACTACCAACTGGATAGTTTGCTGCAGTGGAGCTACAGTCCAAGAGATGACTAGGCTTTTTATTAACCTGGTTGTGAAGTTTAGTTATGATGTTCGGGGGCTGACGAGGTGTTGAATGCTTATATGCTGAAGACTGACTGCTCAGGGTTGCTGACTTGTGATCACCGCTAGAGGGTTTGAGATGTAAGCACTAGTTCTCTCTGTTGCATAGAGCAACTAGGCTCGCAACAATTTACAGCAATCAAAATCCAGTAACTGGCTAGGATTCTGCAACTGCGCTGTGGAAGATAATACAGGTAATCAATCTTCTGTTTTATACAGATATATTAACTACAGCCACTCTGGACATTTCGTAAGTAACGTCAGTCTTTTTCCTTAAAGGCGACCGTCCATTTGTTTACAAATTCCTGTCTAGCAGTAGTCTCACACCGGTCGGGTCAGTCAGGTCAACCTTTGTTACAAGCAGACGTCTGGCCGTGTGCGTCCATGCGTGACTGCATTGGAGGAATGATATTTCATTCACTCGTCCATTGAACAATATGGTTCTTCTCTCGTTCACAATGTAGTACTTTGAGATATCAGCCAGTACTTACATCAATATAATGCATCAATAACATTCAAAATACATAAATGCAAAATAGCTATCAATCTAATGTAAAGAATTAAAACCACAATATTAAGTATTTCACACTTTACATCCATTAACTAATCCCTTGATATTAGAGTTAGCTAATTAAGCGAATACTGAGAGTTTGCTTACCGCTCAGGACTTTATCCACCGCTGTAGCGGCCAGTTTGCTGAGCCTCTCCATGTAAAAGTGCCTGATTAAAAGCTGGGGATATTATTTTGTATTTCCTAGTCTAAGGGCATTAATCCAGGTTTTTGTTGGGATGATTGTTCACAGGGTAGTGATCTCACTTGTCTGTTATGTCTGTGGTCTGTTTTGAAAACCGATGTCAGTTTTGCCTGATATGGTTTCAAACCGTCTACTTTGAGCGATGCTCAAAAGGTCTGGCGCCTCAGTGCGCATGCGTGAATTGTGGCGCGATTTTGTAGAAGCCATTACCGACTAGAGTATCGGGCTGTGTTTAAGAGAGTCAAGATGTCTCTTGATAAGTCCTCTGTGGTTCGACAAGATGTCGTATATTATTTAATGTGTATTCTCAGCGCCTTGGAGGCGATGTGAGTGTGGTTATATTTATTCTGAAGGGACAGAAGGTAATTGACTCTTTGAACTGTTTCCCTTATTGATAGAATCTTCATGACTCGTATTATCGATAGTTTATGATTCTTTCCCTGAGCGGGAAAACGTACCACCTACATATTCTTGAAAGGAAGCTCTCTGTGTATTCTGATTATGCACTAGGCTGGTGCATGCCCGAAGTATATATATCTATATTGTTCTGTATCCCGCATGGCGGCGATACTAATTATACAAGGTGGGATTCCCCTTGTTTGATAAAGAATCACCCGGAGGCCATTTGAACTGTGAGTCCGCCATTTTGGACGGCCTGTTGGAGACATCTGATATCTGACTTACTGATGTCAGAGTAGAGTTTTGTTAAACTCACATAGGGGATATATCTTCCCTGAAGCTGATGACTGAGAACATTGTACGAGATCAGCTTTACTAAATTCATGCATAGCTGGATGATGACTGTATTAATATATCATGACCTGTTCAATGACTGTTGATATTAATGTCGGCATACCTGCCGCTTGTGGTGTAATAAAGTCCTGTAAACGTCAGAGCTGTTCCAGAACTCTATGAATCCATACCTGTGTAATTATAGAGAGTGTGATGTTATGTTCCTGCCTACTTTCTACTTCCACGAACTTTCAACACGCATTCGCAAAACAAACATTGAGATTCACTGAAGACAACACATTAAGACAAGCTACACGAATGCCAGCATTGTTGCGTCCAACCAAGGACTGTACCGCTCATGTCAGCCATTATTGAGCTGATTCATACTTATACTACTACTGGTCATTCGTGTACATTCTACATTTAATATTTACATTGGCCAAGTTGTATCTATGCTATTTGGGTCACGGGCACCCGCCACGCTTCAACGCATACGGTGACGTTCAAGACTATTGACATTGTCGAGCCTTACGCAATTAAGAGACGGCTCGTACACTACTACTGGCCACGAAAACACCATTTAACATTTAATACCGCCCTAAAACAACCTGTAACACGCTTTTTAAGAAATAGAATCTTAGCAGCGTTTATCCCTCAAGGCACATATACTGTAGATATGGGGCAGCTTGAGGCTCTATTTCATAAGCGTGCGTTCTTTTCCAACGGTTATCAGCAAGTGATTTTAAAACTCAGCGTTTGTTCGCATGAAGTTAAAACATTTCTGATTTCCACGCCAAGTTAATTATTTCCCGTCTCTTTCCGTAAAAAGATTTATCGTGGCGGTTTTCAGTTGACCACTGAACACGGAAATATAATACTCTGGGAACCACTGTGATTTCGACCAAGCGAATAAATCGTATAGACGTCCTTAAAGAAATACTTTTATTGCATAGTAGAAGAAGATAGCATTGGGATTGTATAATAGAACTATTAGTGAAGACTTGAAAAACAGCAATAGAACAGATCGCAGGTGCAAATATTTCGTAGAGAAAACAGACAAAATGTGAAGGAATAGAAAAGAAAGGAATTATAAAATAATCTAGACGAAACCTTCGAACACTCCGTGACAGGGAGGGAGAATTTAAAGTCACACTCGCTTCTTTCATAAATGATGTTTCTACTTTTATCTACAGTTGTTAACTTTGATCCGCAATAGTTAAATTGTATCCGCAATGGTTAACAACTCCCTCGTGAACGACTTATATTAATATTTTAATATCCGCTGAAGTACCTACCACGAAGCGTGGGGAGGTGACAAAATAGATAAATCAGGGAAACTACTACTGGACTTCATAGAAAGTAGAGAACTAATATTACTGAATGATGGATCAGCAACAAGAATCAACCCAGGTGCAGATCAACCCTACTCGTCAATAGACATCAGCATAGCAACAATCAACTTAGCCAAAGCAAAATGGGAAACATTGAATGATACTAGCTCAGATCACATACCCGTAGAGATAACAATCAAACAAAAGTATACAGTAAACAAAGGAGTAGAAACACCAATATTTCACTATAAAAAGATGATTGGATAGCTTTCCGAACTGAAATGGAAGGAATGAAACTAGACAAAATAATTAGTGAAGATGTAGATACATATGCGAACAATTTAACAGTAGAAATACTAAAAATTGCCGCCAATATTATACAATGTTTATTAACGATAAACGCTGCTCCACATGCATCATCCAATAGGCCAATATATCACATGGCATAATATATGCAGTCGTCGAAATAATCTGTACAGTCTGTGGCTAGAACAATGTCCTTGACAATTTCCACAATTTTATTTAATTCAGTTCTTTCAATCATAACGAATGTATACTCCCTTTCAAATGAAGATAGCTAGTCTTCTTCTTCTTCTTCTTGCGATCGCATCTTTGATGATTACACCGTCAGACGAGTTCTCATGATGAATTCGACTGTTGTTTGAAGTTCCTCTTTAACTCCATATAGCTTTGAGTTTAGTGTTGAGTCATTGGGCCAGTATATCTTTCTTAACTGGTCATACAGAGGACAGTCCTGTAGAACATGCTCAGCAGTTTGTTCGTTTAATCCACATGTGCACAGTGGTGAAGCAGACAATCGTAGCTTGTGCATGTGTTTATTCAGTTTGTTATGCCCTGTCCTGAGTCGAAAAATAGTTGTCTGTCCCTGCCGGTCGAGAGTGTGATAGTCGTCTTTGGGTTGGTTCTGTTCTCTTCTGATAGTCTGGATAGCTCTCTTTTTCTCAAAGTATGTGACTTCATTATCTTCTTGTTCACATTCTCCTCCCTTTTTTGCAAGTTTATCTGCCTTTTCATTTCCGGGTACACCACAATGAGATGGTACCCACTGAAGTATGGTTCTCTTTTTGGCAGCTACCTTGTTTAGTTCATTTCTCAGATGCGGGAGTTTACCACCCTTGAGAGCTTGCAGGACAGACAGTGCATCTGTGAGGATGACTACCTGGTGGCAGTCAGAGTTGGTGTTATAAATCATATTTGCAGCTTGCTCTAGAGCTTGAACCTCAGCTGTATAGTTGGAACAGAATTTACCAGTGGGAATGTGCCTAGTCTCATAGTGGTTGTCAGGATATGAGATAAAGATACCGGCACCTCCATTCCTAACAGCATTAGTTGCTGATCCATCTGTATAGGCATGTATCCATGATTGATCGGGATAGCTTTCTTGGATCATACTCAATGTAGCAGTTCGTTTTTGCAGATCATTATACTCACATCCACTTGTGAGACCACTGACTGTTGTATTAATTTGGGGGCACTGCTGGCCTGCTCCCATGGTACAGGGTATAGGGTGGGCTTCAGTGGTGTTGTCTTCATGGATAGGTCTTCTTGATGCTGTCTTATAAGTCTTTTCCCCCGATGCACAAAGCTGCTACGCTTTAGACGTCCCAATGCCAGATCATCTAGTCTTGCCTTCATTGGGTGCATTGGCATACTGTTGTACTTTTCCATTGGATCATGGTTTTTGTGTCTCTTCTATGGGACAATGTCTGTAATCCAGCAACCTTCTGCATCTCTGTTATTGGTGTAGTTTTCATGGCTCCTGTAATGAGCCTGAGAGCTTGATTTTGCACCTTGTCCAAAGACTGCAGATGTGAGTTAGCAGCTGATGACCATGCTGCTGAGCTAAACTCTAAGTGTGGTCTTATTACTCCATTATAAATCTTCTTTAGATTTCGTTCATTTGCTCCCCAGTTGGTACCTGCTAATTTTCTGAGTATGCCTAGTCGTCTTCGGGCCTTTCCTTCTGCATTTTCAATATGCTTATTCCATGTAAGCCTTTGGTCAAATGTCACCCCAAGATAGGTGGGGTAGCTTTCTTCCTTGATCACGGTTGTCCCTAGGTGTATGTTAGCTGATTTGTCCTTGGGGGCGAGGGAGAACAGTGTTGTGGAGGTTTTGTCTGTGTTTATTGTGATAAGCCATTTCTCTGCCCATGACACTAGCATGTCTGCTGCCCGCTGCATTCTATAATTTGCTGTGGTGACATTTTCATCAGCGCACCAGAGTACTAGGTCATCTGCATATAAGGCAGCTTTAACTCCTGCAGGGAGATCTTTCACCAGGTCATTGATGTAAACAAGGAAGAGTGTTGGGGAAATTACTCCTCCTTGAGGTACCCCCTGATGGAGCAACACTTTTCTGCTCTGCAGACCGTCAAGAGTGACTCTAGTTCTCCTGTTATGCAAGTATGACTGGATCCATTTCATCATGTTGCCTTGGATTCCACTTCTCCTAAGTTTTGCAATGAGGCCATCTTTCCACACCTTGTCAAAGGCCTGCTTGAAGTCGACCCAGATCGTTAGGACCTTTTTCTTCTCCTGGAAGGCATCTTCTATTGCTTGAGACAAGTAAGTAACTTGGTCTTCTATACTGTAGCATTCTCTAAATCCAGCTTGTTCCGGCACCAGGATCTGCTCAGACTCTAAATACCATTTCATTCTGTGGTTGACTATTCGCTCCATAGTCTTCCCAACACAGCTTGTGAGACTGATTGGCCGGTAACTTGCAGCCTCGGTCTTACATTTCCCTTTCTTTAGTATGGGTATTGTGATGGCTTCTCTCCTTACTTGGGGTACCGTTCCTTTCAACCAGCTGTGGTTGAATATCTCAAGCAGTTTTGTCTTTGCTGCTGAGCTCAGATTTACTAGCATTTCGTTGCTGATTTTGTCTGGGCGGGTGACTTTTGAAACTTAAGCTTGGAAATAGCCTTCTGTAGTTCTCCTAGTGTGATGGGTTCCCTCATTGGGGCAGGAGTATCTGTCTGTCCCATGGTTGCCAGTATTTCTTTTCTTATCTCTCTCTGATGGTCTATGTTAATGGGTAAGTTGCTTTCTGAACTGTATCTTCTAGCAAACAAGTCTGCAGCTTGTTTTCCTCTGAAAAGTTTGCCACCTTCATCCAATGTGATAGTCTGCCTTGGTGAGGAATGCTCTTCATTTAGAGACTTGACTAATCTCCAAAGTTTCCTGCCGTCTTTCTCAAGGTTCAGCGATGCCGTTTTAGTTCTCCAGCTTTTCCGCTTTTCTTCTAGCTTTGTTCTCTGAAACTCTGCTACAGCCTTTTTCCATTTGTTGTGAGTTTCAAGTGAAGGCTGAGACTCTGCGTCCTTTCTAGCCTTGTCCATAGCTTCCTGACGTTCTTGGAGTGTGCTGGACCAGTATGGTATGTAGTTACGCCGGCATCCTTTGGGAATGGTTTCTTTTGCAGCTTGTAGTATGCATCTGTTGAAGTCTTTTACCACTTCATTAATGTCTCTGTTCTGTACCTTGAGGGTAGACAGCAGCGTGTTCACCTGATGCCTGAATAAACCCCAGTTGGCTTTTTTGTAGTTCCATCTTGTAATGGCTGGGCCTGTACTGAGAGTTGCACTCTGGACAGTAAGAAAGATTGGGCGATGGTCGCTTCCCCCTAGTTGGTCTCCTACTTCTCTACTAATAGATCCAGCTATATCTGGTGTGGAGAAGGCAAGATCTGGTGTTGAGGTTGTGTGCCATCCTCTGGAGTAGAAGGTAGGAGTATCTGTGGCATTATTGACTAGGATTAGGGAGTGATCATCTTGCCAAGTTTCAACCTCTTCACCTCTGTGATCCAGATGGTTATAGCCCCAGCTCTGGGAGTGGCTATTAAAGTCTCCAACTGCTATAAAGTTGGTGGCTGGTACCTGTATAGAGCTGAGACTCAGGGGTTTGTTGTTCGGACAGTAATAGTTCAGGAGTTCTATTTCCATCTTGTCTACCTTTATCTGCAGCAGCTGATATTCTGCTCCATCCATGAAGGTTTTCCTTTCGTGTGCAGGAATGTTATTCCTTACAAGAGTAAGTACTCCTCCTTTTCGTCTATCTTGTCTGTCGGATCTGAAGCATTGATATCCCCTTATTTTAAAGGTTTGATCTGCTTTCAAGTGAGTCTCTTGGATACAGCAAACACTGACTTGCTTCTCATACAAGATGTTTTCCAGCTCTGTCTTTTTGCTGTATCCAGCCTGCTTGCTGTTCACTCCCTCTGCATTCCAGTGCATCATGACAAGTGGCACTCTGGGTTTCTCTTTTTCTGTTTTGTTTTGGTCAGTAGTTCTCCTCCGCCGTCTGTTGACTCCACAAGACGGTCTAGAGGGTCCTCCAGTAGCTGAGGGTGGGCTCTGTCGAGGCTCAGAGCCCGGCACTGCACCTGCCTGGTGGAGCTCCACAGGGCGAGCACCAGAACGAGATTTATTTGACGGTGTACTCTCCATAGAAAAAAAAAAAAGCGAGTTGCATGATACTGTGGTTTCCGGTGCGCCTTCTGGCCCAGTATCTACGACTTTAGCACCTGTTCAACGGGAGAGTGGGCTCATCCCTAATCTGTTTATGTTCCCAGTAGTAGACTATTCGCAAGCAGCCTGGGGGTGTCACTGCTCTGCGCGGACCTTGTTTACCGAGGCGGCGTCCGAGCTCGTATGGTGAAAATATGGTTGCGTTATCTTCAAAATAGCCCTGTCTTTCCCGTGGCTTTTCTGCCATCCTGCAACTTTGAGTTAGGGAGTTCTGAGCTCCAGTCTCTTTCCCAGGCATTTTATCCTGGCCTGGCACGCATACAGAGGACCCCACTTCTGGTTCTAAGTTAGCAGTTGGGGATAGGTGGGGTAGCACACTGTGCATTCCCCGTCATCCAGGGGGCTCTCCAACTATGCAGAGCTTGCACAATGCTGTGCTCTGGTTCTGGGCTCTCCCAAGGAATCCTCACGTCCTGCACAGAGCCACTTCCCGATACCCACCACCTGCCAACCCTCCATTGTAGAAATCTCCTGCATGCGGCCATCCAGTCAAGAGCCAGTATTAAGTCTGGTGCCCAAGTGATCCCCCCAAGCTCAGTGTGCAATGCTGGGTTCTCATCATGCTGCAACACAGGAGGGATTGTGATGCTCAGCCATCTCTCTCAATTCTGCACCGATAAGTGACATCGGGGACTTAACTTTGCCTCAGTACTGGGAGGCCCCGTTTCCGGGTACACCACACACAGCCAATTGAGGCAACGGTCGCCATGGGCGTGATAGACGACAAACAGTGAAGAATGAGGCAAGAAAGCATTTAACCCATGAAGTGGGGGTGGATTGGTGCAGACCAGAGCATGTACCACTCGCCGGTGGGTTCTGCATCTACACCTATAGGGTTCCACCCACTCCTCAGCCCATTTAGTCTGGCCCCTCACCCAGGACCTGTCCGGCTTGGGTGACCCTGCCAGGAGTAAAACTCCCGCCGGCATAGCTCCCGGGATCATTGAGGCGCTCAAGCTCTCCAACCACGGCAAGGTAGGCTTACATGTGGAGAGAAGATAGCTAGTAACACCTCACAAAAGATCTTGATGTACTAGTGATGGTACAACATAGGGATATGTCACAATATTATATAAATGTCATGAGCTCCGAGACATACGTCCACTCGCCATAAGCCACACACATCGAAGTCCATACAGACGATCTCGCCCGTCTGCTAATCCAAACCTTCACGTCTGCCAAACTCCACCTCGAGGCAATGACGTCACTTCCTGTGTTACCAAGGACCACGTATAATAAACATAGGAGGAGCCTTGTCGAACCATCTAATGATATCGACACAAATGTTATGAATTTTACTCATAACAGGGTTATTAACTTGTTGGTTTCTTTTCCTCAATAAGGGCAGGGCACATGTATTCTGATACTTTCCTATGTATGTACAAGTAATTCTGATTTTATTTGATCTTTCTTTAGATATTCGATGTTGTAAAGTTAAATGATAATAAACAACTAAAGAAACTTAACTTTGTGTGTTGGTCAGACCCATATCCAATTAACCATAGTTTTTTTCATGTTTGTGTGTCTTGTTGTCACATAGTTGTGTGTGTATGTAGTTAAACTTATATTTCAAAATAATACAAACCTGGATGATCTCAGAGTAGTGCTCCACAAACTTTATCAACGATTCAAAAGTGTTGTGATCCAATGGATCCCATCTCATTTTAACATCGCCGGCAATGAAGAGGCTGACAGAATGGCAAAAGAAGGTTCACATCTACCTCAGCCTGATGCAAGCATAACTTTTGAGGAGGCAAAGAGTTTTATCAGAATCAGTTACAGAAACAAATGGAATGTAGAACATCCAGGGCACACACAGAATGATGCTTACTACCAGCTCCACAGAAGAGAACAAGTGGTAATCTTCAGACTCCGCACTGGCCACAACAGATTGAGATACCATCTATTCAACAAGCTAAAGATAGGAACTACCGATCAGTGTAACTGTGGCACTGATAAAATGACTGCTGAACACCTGCTTCAAAGTTGCCCCTTATATGTGGCACAGAGAAAGTGCATATGGCCGACGCCAGCTCCTTTCGTGGAAAAGCTTTACGGGGATTCAAATAGCCTCAAACTGACTACTGCTTTCTTTGAGAACATTCAAGTGGACGTCTGAGAGTGTACGAAGAAGAAGAAACTTATATTTACATATATATGGAGGGAAAGATTGTCTTGTACTAAATTATAGTCGTATAGATAGGCTGGACAAGAGACATTTACTCATTCCAGAGAAAGATCTTCTCCTTAAACTATTCATTCGTGAAATCTGTTCTCACACCTTTATTTCTCACGTACTTATCACTATCCACTCTACTCAGGCGGGACCATACATATCTTTCAACCCTATCTAATTTACGACATACACCTAGAGTCTTGTTTAATACGGACTGCGCATTCGATGCATACTTGGGTTTTCTGATAACGCATCGACGTCATTAATTATTGCAAAATCTTCACTTATTGAGTCTGACTGAATAACACAAAATCACGAAGCTTCTTGAATGACAGTACGAATACGTACAGATATTCTATAGACAATGATTGCTTCTGAAGAACGAGTATCAATTGACACCTGTGTGCTATATGCATTGATTCCTTCTGAGGACATTACTGGGTTCACTCCTGATGATGACGAATTTAGCAATGGCTTCATTTTCGAACACGTGAACACTTTACACCATTTGTTACGTAATCTGTGTATATTGCACGGCTGTTTGCCAGCGATCTTTTAGTTATTTCCCCCTTTTCACCGACCGCGCTATTTATAGCTATCGTTTCAGAGGTCACGTGGTAACTTCCTAACTGGAAAAAAAAGTGGCGGATTTTACTTTTGATAGGGCTTAATTAATGTTTTTAGGCTACTTTATTATTATAAATACCGGCTTTAATTTTGCGTAAAGCTAGACTAGAAATGTTAGAGTAAATTTTAGAACAAGAACAAACATTTTATCACAATTAGAACAGAAGATATAATAGTCTGAAATAGTGTAAAATTTACGTTTTTTTTTATATTTTGTTATGGTTTGTTTATAATGCAGTTTTCACTAAATCGGTCACAATCAACATGCATAACAAATTACAGAAATCAAAAGTAGAAAACCTGCAGAAAATGGATATCAAAGTTTTGTTTTGGTTTCATGCGTCAAACATTAATTATTGAAACATTAAATTGCAAGTCCACATTTATTACCTTAAAATAACACACCCAATTGTCCCCAAAAACATGAGAGCTAACAATTATCTCAATCATACATCACGATGGTCATGTAAAAATAAGTATGGTCATGAGTGAAACGAAATGTTCAATTTAATAGATAAATAGGTGTATTAAAAAAAATACATCTATTAAATGATTTCCACACTCTGTTAATTCTGTCAATCTCAAGCAACAACTGCCATAATTTGCTCTAGCCCCAAAATTTCGCTCAATTATCATTCACACTTCCTTTTCTTTATAGGATGAATCTGTACATTCACAGATGGAGAAATTTGTAACAAATGAGTTTCCATTATAAATGTTAATTGTGAAGTTATATTTTTAATACCTCTGGCGCGTCTTTCAATTTTCAATCTTCTCTGTTTTCTCTCCTGTGCCCACGTAAGACCTACTGTTTCCTTCATGGCTATTGCTAATTCTTTGGATATTCTAACTCTACTTTCAATGCCTGCTTTCCTGCAAATTTCCTGACGTGACGTTTCTGAACAGCGTTGTAGTTCATGTGCCTGCTGCAGGTCTAATGAATCAGTTGATGTTCCAGCAATATGTTTTCTAACAGTGTGAAGCAATTGACCAACTAAGATGGTTTGGCCATGTCTGCAGAATGGGAGAAGATCGGCTACCACGACAAGCATGGGAAACAAAGAGCCAGGGATCCAGACCTCCAGGACGACCCAGAGTCCGCTGGGAGGACAATATTAGACAATCTTTGAAGGACCGAGGACTAGAATGGAACCAGGCCAGGAAAAAGACAGCCGATAGGATAGTCTGGCGCTCTCTCTTCCAAACCTCTACACCTCACGGTAGAAGAGGAACGACTAAGTAAGTAAGTAAGTAAGTGAAGCAATTGAGATCGCTTACGTTTGTTGGCGTTCTGGTGACTGATGTTTCTCTTCTATGTTTAATTAGTTTTTGTAGTACAATAGGCTGTCCTCTGGTTTTGCATTTTATGATATTACTTTTTGCTGTTTCTAGTTTTTTTTTCTAACAATGGATGTGAATAGGGGTTCTTCCTTTTGTGTTAGTGGTTGTGAAGGTGGCTTAGCAAGTAACTGTTGTACTGTGATGTCGCTTTTGAAGACAGGCGAGGTGGGTGTACTTGTCGTATGTATAACTGACTTGGTAGGTGTAGATGTGGCAACAAAAACTGGCATGCTAGGGTGAGTAGTGTTATCCACCTCCAAATGAATAATGGTATCGCCTTTAATGTGAGCTGGCACATCAACCTCCAGTTGAACAATATCATCACTAATGTGGGGCAAGGGCACATCAACCTCCTACTGTACAGAGCTATCCTGACTACAGCTAAATGACTGACTAGACATGGAGGGGTCAGAAAGAACATTACAGGGGATAGAGCAGCTTTTTGTTTTTAAAACACCAAAAGATGTCTTTGCAACACAATTGCACAGTTGACATTCACTTATAGTTAAATTATGGTTTTAGTCTTTCCAGATGTGCTGACTGTTTTCCGATAGTAACTTGGCTGTTTCAAGACACTTCTCATTATGCCTCCTTTTTGAATTTTGTATTCGTAAGTAACACTTCTTACAAAATATAGTCGAATGCTGTGTGGGTTTATCATCTGATACGTTAATTCCAAACACACAAAGAACAGATCATTAACGTAATTTAGAACAGTTCAGCGCTTTCTGAATTGAACGTGTTGTTTTGGAAGTTAATGCTCTCTTGCCACAGGCTCTGCACAGTGCACTGGCACAATTCATATGATGCAAAACAGTATGTTCCATTTCGTTGTTATGTAGTATAGTTTACTTGTGTATGTATAAAGATGTATAGAGGAATATTTGGGACTATCAAGTCTAACACCAGGATGTAGAATGCTTTATCTGTGAATGAAAGAAGATATACAAACAGTTACTTAGAATTCTTTGGCAGCCGTCGTGTGCACAGGATTGTCTACCAAAGAACACTAATGGAACAGTCCTTATCTCACACACAATTAAAAAAAAAAAATTCATATTATAAATACAAGATTAACAAGACTTGAAAGATAGAACAAAGTATGTAGAAGTAATCTATCTATAGATTTACATGTTTTCTGACGCTTATATACGTAGCTAAATATCATTATAAATGAATGAAAATGCAAAAACAGATGGTGCTTTACAAAGTTATTTTGTTACAACCTTATTTAAGATTTGTGAGTATAAGGAATGCGTTTACAGTAATTTAAATGCTATAAAATCTGGTGACAATATGCTTGTTCTTGTAATGCCAAACTCACAAAACTGACTACCACACATTCTCAAGATATGAAACCAAAAAAAAAAAGTATGTGGAAATAATCTTTAGCTTCCCTTCGAGAAGTCTTTATAATTATAAACTCAAACGAATGGGCCGATTTTTAAATATTAAATTAATAAAAAGATTACTTATTTTATGAATTTCCTCAAATGATGACGCTGTTTTCAAAAGTCTGTAACTCCGTCAAAACTAATTTCAAACAAATAAAAATGCAATCAAAAATAGAGCAGAGAACAAAGTTATAGTACACAAAAGAATTTTAGCGCTGTGTTTATCCAGAACGAGTGTGTAATGATTTATATTTTACTGATTTTACACACACATCAGCTGATTTTCCCCGCCAAAAACTTAAATAGTCTTTTACGGTGCACACGAAAATTTTATACCCGGTGTCAGAATTCCGGTCACCGAAACTAAAAGAGCGCTCTGGTATAGGGCACAAACAGCCGTGATTGGACAATATTAACCGTATACATACAATTTCAGGGATTGAACTCATCCCAGCTTATATTGCAAAAGGGAGGTAACAATATTATAGGAATCTTTTTGCTTTCATTGTTCTGCAGGATAATGTGAAAACTTTATGGAACTCTGCGTAACGAACTTTCAATAGGCATAAAACAATATGATAAGAAAAACAAACTTTTCTTGACATACATACAGATATTTGTGATTTTTTTATGAACATGTGGAACTTGAGCTAAAATCCATACTCAGTGCGAAAGACAATGGAAATCTAATACGCTGGTGACTAATTACTAGTAGTACGGCGGACGGAAATGATTTCAAATTCACGCTATTTCGGGTAACACGCATTTTTGCTTACCTCAAACCACACAAGCTTGATACGTCCTTTTTAGGACGAGACACAGTGATGACATCCTTCGAACTACACAAGTTATCAGATAAGTTGATATTTTTATCCATCTTCAGTGTTAGATTATTGCAGTTAATTTTAGAAAATAAAAATAATAGAAATTAAATAGCGCCACGTGGCAATTCTTTGAGTGAGATCAGGCAGCCATCTTGAAAAACATATTTAAGTGGTGAATAATTTATACTTTTGTTGTTAGTATTAGAGTAGGCCTATTGTAGTTAAGGTTAAGTATTAGGGGACTATTTAATTTAAGAATCGTAGTGGGGAAAAGATAAATATAACAAAATAAGCCAAAAGCCAAAGATTACATATAATAATATTCAATCATCAGAATATAATTCAAAGACAACAAATAGTAGCATACTAAAAGACAGGGAAAATAACCAATGGTAGTATTCACCAGAAAACAGTCCGGGGAAGGAAAAGCGATGGCCAAAACTCCAGAAAAAGACAAAACTTTAAACCGGACAGAAAGAAACAGGACCACGAACCCTGAAATCAGAAAAACAGAACTAAAGGACACGAGTGAAACAATAATGGAAAATCGGGAAGGAGGCGCGGAAGGAAAAACAACAAAAAGCAGAATCAACAAAGGAGAAAGATCAGGAACCAGCGCAGCGAACGGAAAGAAAGGACCCAGGGAAAAGGATAATCAGGACAGCCAGGTAAACGCGGACAAAACAAGTCATGAAACCAGAGGAGAGGACAAAGAAGACTCCAGCCGAAAGGGAACCCCGCAAAAAGTGAAAATAATACAAATAGCTGGAACGGAAGCCACGCTTCGATCTCTCCCGGACGACAAAATTCTGGTAATCCTAGAAAAAATCATCGACAAAAAAGCCATTGCCAAATTGCAGAAACATAACAGTGGGATAATACTCACACTAAATATAACAGAAAAAACTAAAAATTTACTGCAAGAACTGCGGGACAGACCAAGGATGATTCAACTGGCCCACAACATCAAAATACAAATAGAGATTTTAAAAGAAACCAGAAAAAGTGTGATAAAAGTCACAGGCCGCTACGAAATCGTAAAGAAGGTGGTTGACAGGCATAAACCCAACCCTGACAGGGGAGGAAGTGCTAAACAATCTGTCCAAAATGAACCCAGATTTAAAGCTTGTGCACGTTGAACGTATAAAAGTGAAAGGGAGTATAGTAACCCCAGTGATAGTGATTACAACAGAAGGTAGGGAACCCCCCAAGACGGTAATATTTGGGAAAGCATAAAAAAACACAGAAGCCTTCATTCCACCAGTGCTGCAGTGCTCCAACTGCATGAAGTTTGGCCATGGCCGACAAAGTTGCAGGGGGAAGGCAGTATGTAGGTTTTGTGCGGGAGCACACCCTTTCACACAATGCGAAAAGGCAAAGTCAGATACTGACTATAAAAAGGAAAATGCAAACAGAAAATGCATTAATTGCCAAGGAAACCATAGCGCCAGATTCCAGGGCTGCCCAGTTTATCAGCAGACCAAAAAAGCACTGAAGGAAGCTATAACAACCCAAACCCCTTTCAAAACTGTCATTAAAGAATTAAAGGAAAACGATACCTATACGAGCACTAAAGTTATAACAATAATTAAGAGTGTGCAAGAAGATGTCAAAATGCTTAAAACACAGAGGGTAAAAGAAAGTAAGAACAAGTTAGAAAATAATAAAATAGTACCAAAAAACCAGTCAGATGAATCAACTACATCCTCGAACGACACAAGTGCACTGAAAAGTGCAGAGGCAGTGCTACAAGAAGTGAAAGCCATACAGCACCAAATTTCCCAGGATATAGCTAAACTGACTGTACTAAAAGAAGAAAATGAAATGATACTAGTCAAACTGTCTGAACAAAAAGAAGAAAGTGAAATAATACTAAAAAGAATGGAAAGTGAAAAACAGGAGATTAACATAGGAAGAGAAGGGAATGTAGCATTGGATGAAAATAGGAAAGTGGTCAAAAAGAACAAAAGCAACCTAGAAGAAACTATCAAAGAAACTATCAAAAAACATTTTGAGGCACATTTACCACACTTAGCGGAAGAAGTTAGGGATATAATGACAAGTATAAATAGGGATTTTCTTGAGAACTTGATGGATAGTGAGTCCACAAGTACAGGAAATGCAGAATAAGAGCAAATTTGATAGCTACCAAAATAAAAGGTACACTAGATGATGTTAAAATTCAATTTAGAAAGATTTAGAATTATCCAGTGGAATTGTAGGGGTATTAGAAAAAATTTTGCACCCCTACTATCAGAGACTGGAGGAAATACTGATATATATGCTCTTCAAGAGACCCATTTAAACCCAAATAATAGATATAGTTGTAAGGGCTTTAAGATACTTAGACACGATAGGAAAGAAGGTAGAGGAGGAGGTGTCGCAGTCTTAGTTAGCGAAAAATTTAAAATCATAGAGTGGGAAGTATTTAATACAACCAATATAGAAGGTATCCAGGTTACTATAGCAGCTGAACCAAACAATCTAACAATTCTAAATGTATATGCTAAAGATGGCACAATTAAAGATGAAGAAATACTAGCCATAAGCACCAGACTAGGCCCCAAAACAATCATAGTAGGCGATTTTAATTCCCATCATTGTGCTTGGGGTGGACAACATGCAGATAATGCAGGAAAATGCCTACTTGACTTCATAGAAAACAATGAACTACTAATACTAAATGATGGATCTGCAACAAGAATTAATCCACAAGCTAATAGGGCAGACTCAGCAATAGACATAAGTATAGCAACTAACAACCTAGCGAATGTAAATTGGGAAGTGTTACAAGACACAAACTCAGATCATCTGCCCATTGTAATAACCATGCATGAAAATGTCATTCCAAACCCAGAACCAGAGAAACCTACCTTCAACTATAAAAAAGCAAACTGGGAAGCTTTCCAATCAGAGCTGGAGGTGATGGAATATAAAGACATGGAATCAGATGATACTGACTTGTGGGCAGAAACACTGACCAATGAAATTCTGAAAATAGCAATAAAGTATATACCAAATAAAAATATGCCACAACACCTTAAATCAATAAAAAACATTAATAAGAAAAGAGAAACTCAATGGAATAAAGAACCAGTTGCCTGGTGGAATAAAAGCTGTGCAGAAATTCATGAGAGAAGAAAAAGGGCCTTACAAAAATATAGAAATAACAGAACAGAAGAAAACTATGATAAGTATAAACTTATTAGGAATGAATCTAACAGAATCATATTCAAAGCCAAAGAAACTAACTGGAAGGAGTTTTGTCAGTCACTTAAACCTAGCACTCAAATTAGAGAAGTATGGAAAAAGCTTAAGGCAATCAAAGGGAACAATAAGAAAACAATAATGCCAACAATCAAACTACCAAAGAGAGCAGAAACAGATAAAGAAAAAGCTAATGCCCTTGCCGAGTATTTCTATAAAGTCAGTGCAAAAAGTAGCCTTGGACAGGAAGAAAATGAGAGAAGAGAAAGACTTAGGATACAGTTTTTAAAAGAACTACCAGACCAGATAGATGAAACAAACTATTTAGATGCTGATATAACAGAGGAAGAAGTAACTAATGCAATAAAAGATAAATCTAATACTGCCTCAGGGCAAGATATACTTAGTTATGAAATCCTTAAGAAAGTACCCAAAAGAACTATAAAGATAATAACTTCACTTTATAACAAAATCTGGAACTTAGGAAAGATACCAAAAGCATGGAAAGTAGCTATGATAGTACCCATTCTAAAACCCAATAAGGAAGCCCATGATGTAAGTTCATATAGGCCTATCTCCTTAACATCACAACTAGGTAAAATACTGGAAACTGTTGTGAATAAAAGAGTTAAATTCTACCTAGAAAAAAACCAGTTATATAGCCCAAACCAGTCAGGGTTTAGAGCAGACAGAAGTACAGTAGACCAGCTTGTAAGATTAGAACATGATGTAAAGCTAGGGTTCAAGAGGAAAGAGAAAACAGTGGCAGTCTTTCTAGATGTAGCCAGGGCATATGATGAATGCTGGCGAGATGGAGCTCTTTACAAAATGAAAAGGATTGGCATTACTGGTAAAACCTATAGGTATCTAGAAAACTTTTTACAGGACAGGTATTTTGCTGTACAGGTGAATAATGATAGGTCAGAAATATATGAACAACAGAATGGGATTCCTCAAGGATCAGTGATTTCTCCTTCAATTTTCACTATAGCTGTAAATGATTTAGCAGATGAATTTAATGACATAAAGAATGTAGTATCACAATTTGCAGATGACTGTGCCATTTGGCGATCTGGAAAAAACTTGGACCATGTTTGCAAAAAACTTCAAAATCAAATAGACAAAGTTTCAGAGTGGATGAAAAGTTGGGGCTTCCAAATTAATGTAAACAAAACAGTAGGTATGATTTTCAGCAAAGGAAATTTAAAAAAAAATAACAAAATCAATATAACCATTAAAGGACAGAAAATATGTACCTCCTCAACAACAAGATTTCTGGGCATAACTTTAGATAAACAACTAAATTATAATAAACATATAGACAATTTGGTAGAAAGCTGTAGGGGACCCCTAAATATACTAAGGATTGTAAAAGGTAATGGATGGGGGGCCAGCAATAAAATAATGCTTATGTTCTACAAATCCTTCATCAGGGGGAAACTGGATTATGCCAGCATAGTCTATGACTCAGCTGCAGCTTCTAACAAAGCAAAACTGGACAGGATTCAAAATGCAGCCATGAGAACCATTACAGGTGCATTTATATCGACACCAGTAGAAGCTCTAGAAGTAGCTCTCGGCATACCTCCCCTTGGTCTAAGACGGAAAGAACTGAGATTAAATTATTGGAGTAAAGTAGCACAAGAAGTGACCCACCCAGCACATAAAGCATTTGTCAAAAACCAACCAAGTGTATGGGACGTCCCCTTAAATAAAGATAGATATCCAACAGGGTGGAGAACTATAGAAGACCTAATGCAGTTCAAAGAACTATCAAACACAATTGAAAATAGTAATAAATACAGAAGCAAAATACCACCATGGGAACTAAAAACACCAATCATAGACTACTCACTTACTGAAAAGATCAAACAAAACATAGAAGATAAGGAAGCCAAAATGATAAGTAGAAAGTTCATAGAGCAACTAACTAAACAAAGTCTGGCCGTCTACACTGATGGATCCAAGGGTGATAGTGGGCAACTAGGTGCCGGAGTTGTAATACCACAATGGGGAATAAAAAAGAGCTACAGTGTAACGGAAGGGGCATCGATTTTTACTGCAGAGATGGTAGCAATTCTTAAAAGTCTAGAAATAATCGAAGATAACCCACCAGAAGCTGTTACGATATTTACAGACTCACTATCATCACTACAAGCACTAGAACACCCAGGTAAATGTAGCCGGCCAGACATAAAGGAAGAAATTCTAGCAATTAATACATCACTAGAGAACAGAGGATGTAGTGTGAGGCTAGTGTGGGTTCCAGCACACATAGGTATAGCTGGCAACGAGTTGGCAGACCAAAACGCCAAGAAGGGAAGAACAAGTAAAAACAATATAAAAGCAGGACTGGGGAGGTCAGAGATCAAGAGCCAAGTGAAGGAAACTATAAACGAGGAATGGAAGACAACATGGAAGGAAAGTAGAAAAGGCAGACACGCGTTCAAACTGCTGAAAGAACCAACGAGGACATGCCAGGTCAGAGAAGAATTAAAGATACCATCGAACAAAAAATTGTGGCGTCTCCGACTCGGTGCAGCATACTTCATGGTAGAAGAACCACACTGCCAAGAATGTCAGCAAGAGAATGACATAGACCACTACCTGATCCACTGTAAAAAGTATGAACAACAAAGGCTTGAATTAAAAACTTACTACAGAAATCACAATATAGACTTAACAGGTGATAAGGTTTTAAGTATAGATGCCCCAAGAGATGCCCAATCAATACTTAAAAGATATATACATAAAACAAAGGAAAAAATATAAGGTTAGAACTTCAGGAAAATCATCCAACTAAATAGAAATTAAGCAGCAAGAACTAACAAAGCATTAACAAAAAATAACTACTCATAGGACAAGGAAAGACAAGGTATTAAAAAAAAAAGGGACAACAACTCAAAAAGAACAAATACTAATACAAATTAAAACCAAGTGTAAAGGACAATATTTATCTAGAAACAATACAAAAGAGAAAATAAAATTGACAAATACTAATATAAATAAAAATCAGCAACTGCAAAAGACAACAGTTATTTAAATTGAAAACAAAATTAGTAAATTAAATGACACTAAATACCCCAATTATAACCAACTTTTAGGTTGAACAGGGTAGACCAAGATGGAACGAGAAAAGGCAACAATGATCAGATGTTCAGTGCCCGATATCCACCCATCAACTCATCAAAACAACAACAACAAGAAATTAGTATTTCAGTTTCTCCTACGACTTTTATATAACATAACACCAGGCTAAGATCAAAGTGTCGTACTTCTAGGGATCATTTCTAGAGTATGCCGGGTCTTAGCCAGGGTCGGGTTTACACACCTTTAACACACCAAATCAAATAAAGTCTTATGATCTCATTTTGAACCCCGAAAAGGGGAATTAATTTAAAAAAAAATAAATAATGCTCCTAGCAAACCCAACGGCCTAATATCCGGCTTTTGGCTAGGTTCATGTGTCTACACACAGGGACCAATAGTGACATTTATGTCATTAGGTCCTTTGTGTGAAAACACCGAAGATCACTACAATGACACATGTTGTCATTGGGTCTTCTTGTGTTGGGACATGTGGTCTTGACCAGAGCCGGGTATGGGCAGGGGCTAATGCAACCTCATGCGAGGAAAAAATATGCAACCTCATGCGAGGAAATTTAAAAAAAAAATAAAAAAAAATAACACCAGGCTAAGATCAAAGTGTCGTACTTCTAGGGATCATTTCTAGAGTATGCCGGGTCTTAGCCAGGGTCGGATTCACACACCTTTAACACACCAAACCAAATAAAGTCTTATGACCTCATTTTGAACCCCGATAAGGGGAATTAATGGAAAAAAAAAAAAAGTAATGCTCCTAGCAAACCCAACGGCCTAATATCCGGCTTTTGGCTATGATCATGTGTCTACACACAGGGACCAGTACAGTGACATTCATGTGTCATTAGGTCCTTTGTGTGAGAACACAGAAGATCACTAGGTGACACATTTTGTCATTGGGTCTTCTTGTGTTGGGACATGTGGTCTTGACCAGGGCCGGGTTTGGGCGGGTACTAATGCGACCTCATGCAAGGAAAAAATATGCGATCTCAAGCGAGGGAAAAAAAAAAAAAAAGAGAACACAGAAGATCACTAGGTGACACATTTTGTCATTGGGTCTTCTTGTGTTAGGACATGTGGTCTTGACCAGAGCCGGGTTTGGGGCGGAGACAATGCGAGGAAAAAATATGCGACCTCAAGCGAGGAAAAAAAAAAAAGTCTACACACAGGGAACAGTAGTGACATTTATGTCATGAGGTCCTTTGTGTGAAAACACAGAAGATCACTACAATGACACATGTTGTCATTGGCAGTGATGCCACAGCTGGGTATTTCTTATTAGATCTGGGTTTTTGGGCTTCCGTCTGGGTATCTGGGTAATTTTTTTCAAAATCTGCATTAATCTGGGTATATTTGACAATTGGCATTTACAATGTATGTATATTCTGTGCACTGAACATTATACATTATATGTATATTATAATTAAATGTAAAACATTATGTGCTATATATTTTTTATTCCACTTAAATTTAATTCTTGTTTTTAACCACATCAATGACGTTGTTTTTTTAACTCGTTTACATCAGCTATCTATTTCCTGTTATTCTGTTAATCGCTGTCATCTGAAATACTCAGTCATTTTTGCGATGTGTTATAAAGTCTTCTTTTTACATTTTAGACTTAAGCAGATAAACAGCATATTGTTTTTGTTGTTGTTGTTGTTATTATAAGATTATAAAATGAGCGATGATGAAGGTACGCTAGGTAGTTGTGGTAGCATGACGACACACACGCCACCGCGTAAAAAAGTGAAGCCATGGTATCAGCAGACTTTTTGTGCGGAATGGCTAACAGACAGCGAACTGAAGGATTGGATAAAACCGGACTCTGGTAATCGCTATGCTGCGATTTGTACGGTCTGTTCCTGTACATTAACTAATGCCAACAAAACAGCTTTATTGACACATAAAAGCGTACAGAAGCACATGAAAAACGTCGAAGCCAAAAGCAAAACTCTGAAAATTAACAAGTTTTTCATCAAACCAAAAGAGCCCTGTCTCCAAGACAAAATTGCTAAAGCGGAGATAGTGTTGTCGGCTTTCATGGCAGAACAAAATGCTCCGTTTTCGCAAGCTGATCATTTGATTGAATGTTGCAAGCAGATATTTCCAGACAGCACAATTGCTAAAAAAAAATGTCACTGAAGCGCACCAAGGCTGCATATGTGATGCAGTACGGCATTGCTCATTTTGAGCGGCTTGAAGTTATAAACATTTGCAGAAATCAGAAATTTTCTATACTCGTTGATGAGAGAACTGATATTTCTACGAACCAGATGTTGGCAGTCGTTGTGCGATTCTGTGACATAAAAACAAAAAAAAGTAGTTGATTCACTGTTAGACCTCATTGAGGTGGAGGATGGGGTGGTCTTGGCATGTTTACAGCTGTTAAGAAATTGTTGAGCACGCATGAAATCTAGCTTAGTAACGTCATTGGTTTTGCTGCGGACAACTGTGCCACTTTGATGGGGACTGCAAGTGGTTTACAGGCACATCTGAAGAAAGAGATTCCACATATCTTTGTTCTCGGCTGTGTTTGTCATTCATTTGCACTTTGTGCAAATGCTGCCAGCAACCACCTACCATCTTGGCTTGAAATTTTCATAAAGAATGTCTGCTTCTATTTTTCGCGTAGTAGTAAAAGAAATCTCCAGTTCCAGTTAATACAAGATGTAGTTCAGGCCCAGAAACATAAAGTGTTGAAGCTGTGTGAAACACGCTGGCTGTCCCGTGAAGCAGTTATTGAGAGGATCCTTGAGCAATGGGATGCTCTGCACTTGTATTTCCAATCCGAAGCTTCAGTGGACAACGTCGACGGTGCGGGGCAAATCCTGCAGACAATGAACACTGTTGGCACGAAGCACATGCTTCTATTTGTCGGCTACATACTGGGTAAAGTTAACGTCATGAACATGGAATTCCAGTCCGAGAACTTCCGTCTTCACAAAGTGTACACGAGTGTAACAAGAGAGTATCGTTTTCTTCTCAGTATGTTTATTAGGCAGGAAGTATTGCAGCATGAGCATAGCACTCTTGCCGACATTGATCCTTCGGATGTACAGGTGCGCAAGAAACTGAATTACATTGAGCTGGGTGGACGATGTGAAGCGCAGTTAATGCGACAACCGTTACGAGATAAAGAAGTCCAGTTTCGCAAGGGTGCATTGGCATACCTGATTGAACTTTGTACTCACACGTAAGCTGACAGAATATTTTGATGTTCATGGTGGTGGTACTCTAACTGGAAGTACAGGAACAACTAGTACTAGTGCAGGCTGTGCAGCAGAAAACTTACAGCAAAACCCAGTATACACTGAGTCTGAATGTGAAAGAATAAGTGAAACGAAGAAGTAGTCTAATGATATTGGTGACTGGCCGAACAATATAGATGACTGTGAGCGTGAATATTGGATATCCAAGGGAAGTGAAAAATGTCAACATGTTGATAGTGCCTTCTCTTCATCCGTGCGATTGTATGACACTGAATAGAAAACTCGATACCGTCAGAAGTCTTATTTTACACATATTCATAAACTTACAAACAAGCAACATGCTATTCAGAAAGTAAAGGGCGCCTATTCTGTTTCCCATGCAAGATTATGAGTTCAGAATGTCCATCAAAGTTTACCGTGGAAGGGTTTAATGACTGGAAAAATGCAAGCAATCTATTGCGTCGACATAAAGAAAGCTCCTCACATAGACAAGCTTTAATTTCACTGTTGATGCGTAAAAACAAAGGTGAACGTGTCGATTTCCAACTTGTGAAACAAATGGACATTCAAGAAAAGTATTGGCACAAACTTCTAGAGCGAATAATTGAAGTTGTGAAGTTTTTAGCAGAACGAGGCCTTTCATTTCGTGGCAGTGATGAAATTGTTGGGTCCCCTTATAACGGGAATTATTGTGAAATTACGGCCAATTACCCTTTTCTGGCAGGGTTGTGAGAATTATTTGCTGGCCAAGTTTGAAATAATGGCAAAGAAAACCTATCTTTTGCCCTGGCAGAGCATATAAGTAAGAAGAAGAAGAAGATATAAGTACTCATGCAAACAAAGGATTTGGACATACATCATATCTATCTAAAACAACGTATGAGGAATTCATCAATCTGATTGGATCCAGCATACTGGATCACATTCTCTGTGAAGTGAAGAAATACAAGTATTATTCCGTTTCATTGGATTCTACTTCAGATATATCTAATATGGACCAGCTGACTTTGACTCTGCGCTATGTTTTGCCATCTGGACCAGTTGAAAGATTTGTGACATTTTTGGATATGGAAGGTCATAGTGCTGAACAGCTTACTAAAAGTCTACTTAATTTTTTAAAGGCAAATGACATTGATATTAAAGACTGCCGTGATCAAAGTTATGACAACGCCAGTAACATGAGTGGCAAGTTTATAGGATTACAAGCACGAATTAAAGAGATGAATAAGTTTGCGCATTACATTCCGTGTTTTGCACATTCACTAAATTTGGTTGGAAAATGTGCTGTTGAAGGTTGTCAAGAAGCAGTCATTTTCTTTGGATTTGTTGAAACTCTGTACACCTTCTTTTCTGCTTCTACCTACCGTGGGGTCTCCTTTCTACTGCATTATGTGCTGGCGGTACTCATAATAAGTCCCATTTGCCCTTTGGGAAAAGACTGTCAGATACCAGGTGGTCCGCTCGGGCAGATGCAACAAAAGCACTTTTACACAGCTTTTCTGCAATAAAACAAGTCTTGGATGATATTTCAGATAACAATGATCAGAAGGCAGAGTGTCGTCAACATGCTCGTGGTCTACTTTCAACCATGATGAAGTTAGAAACAGGAATAATGATCATACTGTGGGATCAAGTATTACAGCGTTTTCAGATGACCAGTGCTTCTTTGCAATCTTCTGACCAAGATTTGAATACAGCTTGTGCACTCTATGAATCCCTGCGGGGGTATATTCAAGCTATGCGGTCTACTTTTGCAGACATAGAGCAAAAGGCCAAGGATCTGACTGAGTGTGAACATTATCAAGAACAAACTCGAAGAAAACACAAACGAAATCGAGAGTATGATGATTTCAGTGGTTCCAGCACACTTGATCCACTTGTTGAATCTCAAACGCCTTCTCAGCAGTTTAAAAGCCGAACATTTCTTGTCCTTATTGATAGCTTGCTCTCTGCCTTGTCAAAACGCCAGAAAGCTTATCAAAAGTTGAATGATGTATTTGGATTCCTTCCTCAGTTACAGTCGTTTACACCTGAAGAGGTGGTAACGAGATCATCGAATCTTATTAAATCATATCCGGAAGATCTGGAAGAAAGTCTTTGTGAAGAACTTGTGCAGTTTACAGAACTGTTGAAAACTTATCTTGCTTCTCATATTGGCACTACTCTAGACCTTGTAGAGTTACAGTTTTACCGTTTGATAATTGACAATTCTTTGGAGTCTTGTTTTCCAAATGTAGAAATCGCCTTGCGCATCTATTTGTCACTAATGGTAACCAAATGCAGTGGAGAACGATCATTTTCAAAACTGGAACTTATTAAAAATGAACTAAGGAGCACCATGGGTCAAAAGAGATTGAACAATCTCACACTAATGAGCATTGAACATAAACTTCTGCGTGAAATTGATACATCCTATATCATCAACAAATTTGCTCATGCTAAATGTAGAAACATTAATATTTAAACAATAATGTTGACTGTGTTGTTACTTTTAATAATGATAATTACTATGCAAATTAAAAATGTATGTGTTCAAATATATTTGTGTTGTTTTATTGTTTTTTTTAAATATAGGGCCCCTTTCTTAACATATGCTACAGGCCCCGTCCTAGCTTAATCCGGCCCTGCACACACACACACACGTGAACATGCACACACACACACGCACAGATTGTAAACTTGTTAACCAGTTGGTTCTACTTGCTAAACGTTTGTGCCTTTGATCTAGTCAAGCTGTTGTCACGATGATAATTTGCTACTGCTTTTTTTTTTTAAAATCTAATTTTACACAAAACAGCTTATTTAGTACCGGTATGCATTTTGTTTTTTAAGGTGTGTATTCCATTATTTAAAAAAGAAATATATTATTAAAAAACAATTTAAACCAGCTAAAGATTATAAAAATTATTCGATATTTCAACTAGATTTTAATATTAATATAAGTCGTCCATTGAAAAATCAGTTCCTATTTTTAAACTTTTATTTTTTCGTTCTTATCCAACTTACTTAAATAAAAGGAACGTCAGGATACCGAAAATTAAATGTTATTTTATTGTATACAATGCTATTATAGAGTATTTTACATTAACAGTATGGCTCAACGTGAGATCCGGACTGTCCAGCTCATGATTTCATATCGGCCAGTATTTTTTGCCTTCTAATGTAAAAAAAGTTAGTTGCTTATCCTTTACAGGACGTGGCAATCAACCCCAGCTTTTATTGGCTGTTTGTGATTTTTCTAGGCAATTTTTTACATTCAGTAGTTTGCCATTGCTTTCTGAACGGTACGGCGCTTATACCATTGTTAAAAATCCACACAAAGCGATTTGCTACCAAACCGCCTGCAGCAGGTTTCGAACCTGGTATATCTGGATTATGAAACTGCGTTCATATCCATTAGGCCACAGACGCCTTCTAATGTAACGTTCCTTTATTTGCCAGTTTAGATTTTATTTTATTTCTTATTTTATTTCCGGACAAAAAAAGTAAAAAAATATATATAATTTATTAGCAGAGGCGTACTTAAAGTATTTGGGACCCGGGGCGGATCGTATCTTTGACACCCCTCCTCATTAAGAAACATACTTACAAGTATATTTTTAATAGTAAGAATTATCATGATAGTGTTGGATGACACCCTTCACCATTTTTCCCGGCTGTCACCAGGGGCGGACCGCTCCCTCGAACCCCTTAGTGTGCCACTGCTTATTAGTTAAATGGCAGCTACTGATCCTTGCTTTGGCATTGTTTCATTTAATAGATACGGCAAACTTTAAGTGGGAAGGGTTCAAGACCACCACTGGTGTAGGATAGGGTCTTATTCTGTCACCTTATCTTTTCATATTCCTCATGGACGATGTCATCAAAATATGTAAGGAGATGGCAATAAAGTATTCAGTAGGATACTGGAAGATGAGACAGGCCTGTATTTCAGAGCTGGCATTTGCCGACTCTGTTGCCCTGATTGCCAAATGAAAACACATCTTCAATCCAACCTGCTGTGGCGATGTGAATGTTGGATAGGAAATAATAGAAATAGTTCCAAGAACTGGATAAAAGAACTGGTCAATAAGATGTAGGGATGGTACATGACACGTCAGGTAGTTCTGCACAGTTCTAAATGGCAGCTGTAGAAGAGAGATGTGAAGTAAGTCACCTTCATGCTAGACCTATCCTGTGATCTAGGGTGTTTCTATTAATAGTTGATGTGAAATGTAGCTCGTTGATTATTCCAACCAATTGAAAATATAGAAAATTATCTTAATTTCCCCACAATAATAAAATTTCGAACAGAACTGGAATTTAAACAAAATCAATCAACTGCAATTTATAAAATATTTCTGTACATTTATTAATTCAAATAGAAGTTTGATAAAGATTGCAGGCATGTATTTACACTAATTACAAGCTGGACAATTACAACATTGCAATGTCTTTGTTCATCATTTCGGGCAATTGGTGACTTCCGGATCTTGTTTCTTCAAATTAATGATTACGTATCTAATTCATGTCCTGTCACTGCAGACACTTCTCATCATACAACAGGTGTTGATGTCAAGATACTTAATCTACAAGGACAGGTAGCCACAGCGAATGCAGAGGAAGTCCTTGAATCATGCACTTAAATCTGGTATGCTTCTTATAAGAAAATTTTGTTGTGACTCTCTCGGATAAGAACCTGAAAAATATGCACAGATTATGATATTTGTTTCCTACCATCAAGAGAATCCTCCGATGATGACGGGCCGCTATTGATCAGAATAGTCATTTAGACAACATAGTCCATGATGCTGTGGTAATGTAAATCAAAGAAGTACTTCATACAATCAATAAAATGCATCGGTAGACTATAGACATTTAAAAGTTTTTCTGAAGTCTGCCTTGATTACTCCCCTGTTGTCATAACTTATACCAAAAGTGGTTTCCCATCAAAGATATTACATCAATGAAATGTTAAACTGAATGAAGGAAACTAAGAAAGCGAAGAAGTAGTGGAAGAAGAAGAAGACGAACTCTTTGGCATCCAGCATTAAAAAGCTACGCCCTGAAAAGGACTGCAAGCTCTTATAGCTAGTATTGCGCAGTCCTGACAAGGACTTGTAGCTGCGTCATGCTGTTCAGGATTATAAAGGTTATACTCAGTAGGAAACCAATTACAATTATCAGCACATGGTTAAGAGTACAAAGATTTAGATAACAGCAGGTACTGTAATTCAAATTCATTACTAACATTAATATTAAAGCAATTTGCATAACACCAAAATGCTTGTAACCCAACGATTTATATAAAATTAGCATACCCTTCAGACACAATATTATGGATCTGAACTCATCACTTACGCAAGTCTGCTCACATGCAGGTCAGCTTTGCTTTTCTCAGCTATGGGATGAGGCTATGTGGCTTCGGCAAGCGTGTGTCAGTCCACTGGACGTCTTTTCAGCTATGACATTTTGAGAGTCCAAAATTTATTTTTTTTAAAAATAAAATTTTCCCTCGTGTTGGCGAGGCGCGTCCCGTTCAACCTCGTAGGTTATATTAGGGCGCATGTCCAAATATAAAAGACTTCAGGTCTTGAAGAATTTTTTTTTTTAATTAATGTGTTTGCTACTTGTCTTTGTAGCACGCCCTTTCAACCATCTACCATTTTAAAATAGTAAATGACTTTTCAATCACTTTGCAGAATAGCTCTATAAAAGGCCTACTTTTGGTACGCAAAAGTGAAACATTTCATCCGTCTTACATGCCCGTCTCGTCCCGCTGACCGATAAGGGACTATTTATAGTAGTAATCTTAGTATATTTAGGGCGCTACGCTTCCTGGGGGAAGTTCAATGTCCAGACAGACAGACGTCAGTCACTGAACGTCTGGCCGGAAAAGGGGGGGGGGGAGAAAAAAAGAGAAAAACCCTACAAAATTTCCCTGAACAAAACAACAGATTAAATATATATAGCGGTGGGGGGAAGGGTGGGAACTATACGATAATTATATTGCGCCTGACACAAATTTCAACCAATGGGAAGACAGAACCGCGCTCTACTATCGATCCAGGGGTCTGTATTGTACGGTGTGACATTTTACTGCATAAGTTACGGAAAGCCAAGAGGTATTGTTATGGTAATTGGGGGCGTCTTTGGCTTTTCGGTGTATTTAATATGGATTCATGCTTCAACGCTTTCCAACTTGTACTCCATGCCTACCGCTAAATGCAAACAGAACTACATGTACAACTAAATACAAATATGGCAACTTCAGGCACCGCCATGTAGCGAAAACACCAGAATCATATAGTTTATATTTTGCTTTTTGGACTTGTGACAATTACGTCATCATTTCATCATCATTACTTTTCTTACAGAGCATGGTGTCACCACTGCAGCTGGTCGCCTTCAACCATTCACGTGCTGTTGTAGAGGTGGTTTATATGGCAATTGTTTTACACGTTGAGGTTGCCAGCCTCATCATATTAATTGCCTGTTACGGAGAAGCCTGAGCTTGCAGTAGCCATATTCTTTTTTGTTGTCTCTTCAGGCCCCCCCCCCCCCCCCCCACGCCCCGGGAATGACACAGGGCTATCTTTGTATGTGGTAATGCTAGATCGGCTTCCGTTATGAGAAGGTGTCTTCGTATGGCCGTGTCTTACCTGTCTATTATTACAATACGATCCTTGTATGATATTCTGAGGATCTTTCTGTAACATGTAATTTCTAATGCCTACATCCGTCTCTCTAAATCTGTTGTCAATATTTCATTTTTGCGTGCCAATGTAAACGTGGATATTACAAGACAGCACAGAAATCTTAAGTTTGGTTATCAGAGAGATAGTTTTCGATTTCCATATTGATTCAAGTTTGCAAAAGCCGCCGTTTATTTGAGCTGTTCCTGCTTGTATTTTAAACTGGGTCCTTCAGCATTATAAAGATTGCCCATAAATATTTAAACTGGGACAGATTCCGGTCGATGTATATTTATTATATTTGACTGTGTCATCATTTTTGTTTATTCGGCACTAAGGATTGTGTCGTGTATTTTTTGGCAGTTGTGTCAAGGCAGACGATAAGGTTGATAAGTTTCTGTTCTCCTATAGCTGGCCCATTGGTAAACCACAAGGTGGTGATAGTTCAACCTTCCGTACTTAACCCTAACCCTAACCTCTGTGTGTTTTTCAAGAGCGTCTGACATAATGCGCTCCAGAATGATGTTGAACAACGAAAGTAAAAGTAGGCATCCCTGTCGGACTCCGTTGGTTGTGCAGAACAATTCTCCTGGTGTGTCTTTAATAAAAACTGCACTGGCACTAGCAATAAGGTAAGGGGTTAAAAGATCCCTTTACACGCCCATTGAGAATATGGTGTTAGGCCCATATTTTCTTGACCATCAGCACACTAGGGGTGATGTTGTCAGCATCACGCCGGTCGCCTCAACCTTCCCAGAGCTGGTCTAATACCCAGTTCATGAGTCTGGGTCGGCCCCGGAGCCGTTTGCGGTCTAAAAAAATCCCACCTCATCTGGGGATCGAACCACTGCGCTACCGCGGCTCCCTAGCAATAAGACGACTGGTATTTATTTTTGTTTGATATCAGATTAATTCGTTACCCTTTTCGCTCCCTGTCGAGCATAGATCCACCACTGCGACGGACCCCCTGGTAGGAAGCCTGCACCAAGGCATTCATGTGTTCTTGAAGCAGTTGTTTCTCCAACAATTTGTTTGACATGGTGATGTTGCGACTCTAGTACACAACCTCATGCGAGTAGCCTCTTACGAATTGCATGAAAGAGCTGCATTCTTATTCTTTCTTTGTCTCTTTAGTCTCCCGGGATCTGCATGGCGCTGTTTACTATTTATCAACAAGATAACTGTTATCGATCAATTGTTCCCCTCCGATGTCGCTGTACACCGTAAAATAATAGTACTAAAAATACTATTTAAAAAACCCCACAATTTTGCACCCGAATGGCCTGCAAGCGTGCCAATGGTGGGGGAATGGAGAAAAAGAGGTGGGAGAGCGACTAGACAGAACTAGGTTTGACCTCGCGCCAACCGACCGGAATGTTAACTATTGTGCTTCTTTGTCAGACGCGGCGGCTCTCTCCTTTTGCGGTTTTCATTACTTCACTGGAATTCACTTTGTGTGTTTTCTGTAACCAAAATAAACAAATCATTATCATCAAAACCCCCCGCCACCACCCCTTTTCAATGACCCAAGGAGCATAGGTCTTCAAAAAACATGTGCCCAAGCCTTCCCATCCCCGTGACATCAGCTACAGATCTTCCTATCCTCGTGACATCAGCTACAGGTCTTCCCGTCCCCGTGAAATCAGCTACATATCTTCCAGCCCCGTGTCATTAGCTACATATCTTCCTGCCCCGTGACATCAGCTACAAGTCTTCCCGTCCCCGTGACATCTGCTGCAGACTTCCGATGTCTTCCTCAATTTCATTTCTGTCTCCCAGTTCTCTTCCCCATGTGGTTTTTCTATCTTCCTCTGCTTCTTTTACACTTCTTCTTCTTCTTCCGTCCTTAGCCACCGACCGTCAAAGCAGTCAGTGGCCATTACGCCTAGTGGCGTCTTAGGGCAACAGCAGATAGGTTTTCTTTGCCATTGTTTCCCATCACGCCTAGTGGCGTCTTTAGGGCAACGGCAAATCAACCCATTTGCTGTTGTTTCCGTAATCGAAGTGACTATCTTTTACACTTGGTGGTCCTATAATAAGGTCAGCCTTGCTGAAGTTTTTTGTGGCTGAAATTTTCTGCAGGATGGGTAGTCGGTTCCAGGCCTAACCCTCCTAAGTCGTCACTTGGGACATGCACGGTTGGTTGCAGTGATACTGTTCTTTGCTTCCCTTTTAGGCCCAACAAATAATAGAGATGCTGTCACGTGAAAGATAATTTATTTTACCATCTTGTCCATAATTTGATTACTCCTTTATATGTTCTGTTTTCCGAGACATTTTGTATTCTTCTTTCTTTCATTTTTCACCTTCGCAAACCCCACCCGAGGTTGTTTACGCTGGCCAGCTGCGGTCAGCTAACGCTAGACGTAATGTTGTCTAAACGCACCTGTTCGACCAGAGAAACATTTCTCGGGTCCGCTTTAAGTGTTAGAACGAGCCAAGACGGTTTCTGTGAAAGAAACGGTTCGTTAGCGGCGGGTACCCTCTGTGGTCCCAACAGGGGAATTTCTCTGGTCGCTTTAAAACGTTTGATGACGAGCGGCTGGTACCCTTTGAGGCCTGGGGAACTTTCGCACGATTTCTTTGTCTTACTCTAGATTACGTCTTTCGCCGAACTTCTGTAGAAATACGCACGCCAGGTGTTCGGGGGGAGCGTCCCTTGTGATCTATAAGAGTAGACTGGTTTTAATAGACAAAGACATTCGTAAATTTTCCTGGCCCGTAGATGATCATCATGAGATAAGGCAAACTTTAACACAGTACTAGAATGTGTTTGCCTATGTCCTAGTCATTTTTTCGGGTTTCAGGGAGACCGACTCGCGAGAGCAGATTCCAGTCAGGCGAAGAACGAAATATTCTCTTCGATCTAGAGGGTTCTGAATACCGCTAGCGTCACGAATCGTCACACCCCGTTCCTGAATCAAAACCCCTTTTTGTCAACGCCAAGTTAAGCTCACGCAGTGCAACGGAGCCAACGCTAAATCTGGAATCGCCAAACGCAGTAGTAGTTCTCTACTCGCCTATTGGATTACCAGCCAGAGCATTGCGGCTTCCAGAATATCAAACCCGCTCAGCATGCCTATAGCAGAATTCCATATCACCCGCCTTTTTTTGTGCCTAAACGGGGCACTCAGCAAACCACAGCCAAACCAGTTTAAACAGGATTTACAGCCAAGCGGAGCCTTGCGCCGGATAAGCGCGCCTGGGTCTCTTTGTCCTCAAGTGACTTCTTCTGGTGTATTTCCTGGATACTTAAAACCTCGCACGTCAGCAGGAGATAAACAGCGTCCCCCAGCCCAACTCGCGCCAGTAGGGGGGGGGGGGGGGTCACCAACGATAGCGCCTATACAGTGATGTTATTCAGGTTAATTCCATCACCGATGGAGGATATATACGAAAACACCACTTACTGGAGTTACTTCAGCTGGTCCCCGAAAACCGAAGGACTGTCACTCGATTATTTATCTCTTTGTGTTCTACAGGTTTTATGAATGGTGATCTGTGTGTGTGGTTGTTGGTGTATATGACTATTGATGAATGTTTGATTATTGATGTAATTTTATGTTGTTGTGATGATATGCATTATTTTCATGCTTTTCTTCTTTAATAAATTTTACACATTTATTAATGCGCTGTTCACGACCTTTCCATCCATATTTGTATTTTTAGCTCTTTACTATAATCTCTATGTATGATAAGAGAAAAGAGAGAGAGCCGGAGATGCTTAGACAGTAAAGTGAGTTGAGGCCTGGAGAGAGAGATCCTTTGAATAAATCTTCTTCCAGGTTGTCTCAAGTCCATCTCCTATTTACACCTTATCTAAAGTGTAATCTATAACTCTGTCAGTCCACTATCCCTTGTCGATTTCACTACAGTTGTCCAACTCGACAAATACTCTACACTCTAACTCAACCACGACAAATGGGAGCCCGTCCGAGATTCTAGAACCCATCAACCACAACAAATGGGGTCTCGCCGCGGAATTTGAACTACATCTGCAGCAATCGCAACAGATGAGGTTGCAGTCTGGTAGGAATCTCTCACAAGATTCTATTCTGATTCTTAGAGTTTAGTGTTCGGCAGATTATAGGAATTTCTTTCCCCTAGACATATCGAACTATTTCTTTTGGAGGAAGTCTGAACAGCGTTTTTTCTCCACAGCAATCATAAATATTAAGTTACATTTATTGTTCATGCTACACATGAGACAGCTGGTAAAGGTTGATGGTATCAATGCTGAGTTTTTGGTTGACAAATCTGACGACTATTGTTGTAAAAGTCAAAAAAAATTTTTTTTTTAAGGGTTAATATTTTTTCAGGAGTAGCTCTTTAATCTGAGATAAGAAGCTACAGATAGTCAGTTACTAGCTTGCATTTGTACCAAGGGAGGGTGTTCATTCGGACGATAGTAACCAATCCTCTCAATAGCTTAGTACTGACAGAACTGGGGTGAAGTGATAGTAAGTTTTACATCACTTACATTTTTTGGAGTTTTTTTGGGGGGTTTGCTTGTCGATCAGAGTAGCTACAAATTTTCTTGTTTTTTAAAGTTCCCAGGCTAGCTTAGATTTTATTGATTATTAAGTCAATCAGCACCTAGTGGACTAGGTAACTAAGATCTCTAGGTTCTATTCTTCTATAGTGTTTGCTCACCCTGATATAATGGCCGATCTAGATAAAGTGCATAGGATTGCCCTCGAGGTAGCTAAGTACATGGAGTACAAGGATAGCGAAATCCAGCCCTTTCTAGAATTTGCAGTAAGCCTGCAGGATCAATACGAGGTAGACAATTGGTTTGACAGCCGTTTAATCTTGGCATGGTCCTGTAAACAAACTGGGGAGAGTGAAGCATTCACCCGACAGTATGTAGAAGAAGTGATAGAAGATGAGAAGCAAAGGGAAAAGCAAAGACAAGAACGGGAGAAGCAACGGGAAAAGCAAAGACAAGAACGGGACAAGCAATTGGAAATGAAGCAACAAGAACGGGATAAGCAATTGGAAATAGAGCGACAAGAAAGGGACAGGCTACACCAAATCAGAATGAATGAACTGGATAGCCAAATTCGGAGGGTGGAAACAGATACTAAATGTAGTCACTCTACTTCCCCTTCTACTGTGCCCTTAACGGTCAACGCCCCTGCAAACCTTGCGCCCATGAAAGAAAACTTGCCTGCTAAAACCGAACCCCAACTCCAGAAAATTGACTTTCCTTTGGACTTGGATCCGAAGCCCAAACAAGGAAAGAATTTACGTCGGGATAGCAGACCTAAGGCCACGGGGAAAATTACGCAACGTTCCCAGGCATGGAAACTGCTCAACGGTGAGAGAGGTGCTAACAAGCATTGTAATACGGATTGTTCCCGTCTGGCAAGCGGCGAACCCCGAGCCTCTCACGCTCCAGACCGAGCAGCACCTAACCGACACGTGACGTCGAGAAAAGGGAGCCACACCCTATCACGTTATATTTCGCTAGATTCCCGGCCGGACAGCGAAAAAACCATATGCAGAGGCGTATCCCTCCAACTCAACGATCGTAGAAAGGAGGTGCCGCTCCTCTCATCACCCTGAGCGGAAAAGGTGCAAGAATAAGTCGCCTGCTAAAAGGGTTAAACTTTCCAAACCGTTCCAAGGAACTTTGGAAAAACACACCGAGAGTTTTCTCTCGGGCACTTCGCGATCTAACGGGATCTCAAACCGTCCAGTCCTTTGCATGCAGACTGCGGAGCCTGTCAACCAGGAAGTGGATCTCGCATTGCAGGACAAAGTTCAACTGACGCCAGTAACTTCCTCAGGGGAGGGCAAAGTTGACGTTTATGGTGGACACAGGGTTCCAGGCGAAGGGATCCCTGGTATTCCATTTGAGTCTCTCACACCTCTCAGGGCAAAAGACAGTGAGAAAAGCTGCCTTACTACTGTACAAGGAGCCATTGTTGAGAGCCTTGGCTCACGTCATGCTAGTAATGGGAAAGCGACTCAACAAACTCTGCAACTCGCAGATATTACCTATCTGTCTTCACGGATAGAAGCTACGGAGATCTGTTATGATTTAGTAGAACCCCAGAATGCGATCGATTACTCTTTGCTTCAGGCAGCAGAGTTTTCTCAGTCAAATCGCATTATTCCAGTGGTCTCAACCCCACTGATGGACAGCAAAGTAGTCGCCTCCGCCAGGCCATTACAGAGTAACTTGATCATTTCCGTTGACCAAGCCAGAGTTGTGACTGGCAAGGCAAGGAAAGCTCCAGACCCACCTTTAGACGGCACAGGTCTGAAGATTGATCAATGCTCCCACCGAAACAGGGGAGTAGGTGTGGAGAGGCAGAAGAAAAATGCTAGCATTTCTTCGGCCAACGAACGGCTTTATTTACCAACTAGGGTTACACGCGCGCGAAAAGTCCCTATAGACTGCAGCTATACAGGGTTATTCAAGTCCGCGACAGGTAAACCCATAACGGAAATTAAACAGCCCGAGTCCAGCAACGATTACACTGCATGTAACAGGCGGATTATCTACGCAGTGGCCAGTGAGTTCAGGCGGGGCCGAAACTCACAACAGGTGCGGATAATTTTCCGGACCATAAACAGGCACAGCGAATTGCAAAAGCAAGGTCAGGTTCACACGGAAACGGAAAGCGTCAGTGCCGACTGGCCTCGCAAAATCCCATTCGCTGAACGTCTATTAGACAGAGGGAAGAAAAGAAATGAACTCGGAGCTAGGCATACAGACAGACAGAAATTGGAAACGTATTTGGTTTTATGAGTATAGGATGTTCCAATGACAGGTAACTAAAGACGATGGAAAAGATAAATTACTGTCATTTTTGTCCGTATTCCTCGAACTTTAAAAGGAAGGGGGGGGGGGGGCCCTTGTCACGTGAAAGATAATTTATTTTACCATCTTGTCCATAATTTGATTACTCCTTTATATGTTCTGTTTTCCGAGACATTTTGTATTCTTCTTTCTTTCATTTTTCACCTTCGCAAACCCCACCCGAGGTTGTTTACGCTGGCCAGCTGCGGTCAGCTAACGCTAGACGTAATGTTATCTAAACGCACCTGTTCGACCAGAGAAACATTTCTCGGGTCCGCTTTAAGTGTTAGAACGAGCCAAGACGGTTTCTGTGAAAGAAACGGTTCGTTAGCGGCGGGTACCCTCTGTGGTCCCAACAGGGGAATTTCTCTGGTCGCTTTAAAACGTTTGATGACGAGCGGCTGGTACCCTTTGAGGCCTGGGGAACTTTCGCACGATTTCTTTGTCTTACTCTAGATTACGTCTTTCGCCGAACTTCTGTAGAAATACGCACGCCAGGTGTTCGGGGGGAGCGTCCCTTGTGATCTATAAGAGTAGACTGGTTTTAATAGACAAAGACATTCGTAAATTTTCCTGGCCCGTAGATGATCATCATGAGATAAGGCAAACTTTAACACAGTACTAGAATGTGTTTGCCTATGTGCTAGTCATTTTTCGGGTTTCAGGGAGACCGACTCGCGAGAGCAGATTCCAGTCAGGCGAAGAACGAAATATTCTCTTCGATCTAGAGGGTTCTGAATACCGCTAGCGTCACGAATCGTCACACCCCGTTCCTGAATCAAAACCCCTTTTTGTCAACGCCAAGTTAAGCTCACGCAGTGCAACGGAGCCAACGCTAAATCTGGAATCGCCAAACGCAGTAGTAGTTCTCTACTCGCCTATTGGATTACCAGCCAGAGCATTGCGGCTTCCAGAATATCAAACCCGCTCAGCATGCCTATAGCAGAATTCCATATCACCCGCCTTTTTTGTGCCTAAACGGGGCACTCAGCAAACCACAGCCAAACCAGTTTAAACAGGATTTACAGCCAAGCGGAGCCTTGCGCCGGATAAGCGCGCCTGGGTCTCTTTGTCCTCAAGTGACTTCTTCTGGTGTATTTCCTGGATACTTAAAACCTCGCACGTCAGCAGGAGATAAACAGCGTCCCCCAGCCCAACTCGCGCCAGTAGGGGGGGTCACCAACGATAGCGCCTATACAGTGATGTTATTCAGGTTAAATCCATCACCGATGGAGGATATATACGAAAACACCACTTACTGGAGTTACTTCAGCTGGTCCCCGAAAACCGAAGGACTGTCACTCGATTATTTATCTCTTTGTGTTCTACAGGTTTTATGAATGGTGATCTGTGTGTGTGGTTGTTGGTGTATATGACTATTGATGAATGTTTGATTATTGATGTAATTTTATGTTGTTGTGATGATATGCATTATTTTCATGCTTTTCTTCTTTAATAAATTTTACACATTTATTAATGCGCTGTTCACGACCTTTCCATCCATATTTGTATTTTTAGCTCTTTACTATAATCTCTATGTATGATAAGAGAAAAGAGAGAGAGCCGGAGATGCTTAGACAGTAAAGTGAGTTGAGGCCTGGAGAGAGAGATCCTTTGAATAAATCTTCTTCCAGGTTGTCTCAAGTCCATCTCCTATTTACACCTTATCTAAAGTGTAATCTATAACTCTGTCAGTCCACTATCCCTTGTCGATTTCACTACAGTTGTCCAACTCGACAAATACTCTACACTCTAACTCAACCACGACAGATGCATAAAAGATTGCTAGGCTGTGATTCTGATTCATACTAATGAGGATACATTTTTAATGTTTCATTCTATTGAAGTGTTTCTTAACCTTTTAGAGGTCGTGCACTCCTTTAGGGCATCTTAAGAAGCCTCGCACACCTTTACAGCATCTTAAGAAGCCTCGCGCCTCTTTACAGCATCTTAAGAAGCCTCACACCCCATTACAACATCTTAAGAAGCCGTGCACCCCTTAACAGCATCTTAAGAAGCCTCACACCCTTTTAGAGATCTTTAAGAAGCCTCACACCCCTTTACAGCATCTTAAAAAGCCTAACACTCCTTTAGAGCATCTTAAAGAAGCCTCGCACCCATTTACAGCACCTAAAGAGGCCTCATACCCCATTATCTTCTAGCTCAAAAGATATGCCAAAAACGAGAAACAGAGATACAAGTATGTTTTGAAAAAATGTTATTTACACAATGTGACAAAGATTCAGTATTGAGTTCACGTTGTCAAAGCTCTATTTTGTACAAATACATATGAGTTATGTGTATTAAATAATGTTATTAATTGCCTCATAACAGATCCGGCATGTCTCGCACCCCCTGAAGGTAGGTCTCGCACCCCCTGAAGGCACGTCTCGCACCCCCTGAAGGCAGGTCTCGCACCCCCTGAAGGTAGGTCTCGCACCCCCTGAAGGCAGATCTCGCACCCCCTGAAGGTAGGTCTCGCACCCCCTGAAGGCAGATCTCGCACCCCCTGAAGGTAGGTCTCGCACCCCCTGAAGGCACGTCTCGCATCCCCAAGGGGGGCATGCACCCCTGGTTAAGAAGCTCTGCTCTAGTAGTATAGTAACCTCCACCAGTCATTAGTGACTATGGGGATGATGGGCGATTGAGGTGATAACCTTGCTGTTTGCCCGCTGTTCCTTTTCGCGTGTTCTTTTTTTCTTCTGGTAGTTCCGTAGGGAGCATCTCGACTTGGTGCGATTGAGAGCTTCGTTATTCCCCCCGCCCCGCCACCAGATTGCTGGAGTTATGTCCAGTGCCTTCAAGTCACCCTGGCATACATCTTTAAACATCAGCTGCGGTCGTCCGGCTGTGTCCGGCATCAGTATAACCTGGTATAGTTGCCTGCAGCGTTGTAGAGTTGGCCTAAAGAATTTTCCGACTTTGACTCCTGAAATTTTAGAAGTCCGACTCCGACTACATTTTTTTTTTTTTAACTTCCTGAACATTTAGTTCTCGAAAGTATCTCTAAAAAAATATATTCTTCCTCCTACTCAGAACAATTAGTCACCGTCGGCATCCGGTGAAGATGTCAACGGGGCTGACTTGTCATGTCTGAGTTAAGATTCGTTTTTAAGAGTTAGAGTTGATTTGATTCCTTTTGATTTCCATGTAGTTCCAAATGCAGTGAAAGCTTCTCTCCGTTATATCCTTATTTTGATATCACGGCGTGTCCCTGCACTTCCGTTCTAAATTGCTGCCAGGATGTATGTAGGATTCTACATCTTGTAGGGATGTTTCTTCAAGTGTTATGGTTTCCTGCATTCATTATTTGTTTGTTTTTTCCCCGATGAAGATAATCATAATTGTATATACATTTTAAAAAGCATAGTGTTTTTTTTTGGCCCCATATAGTACCCGGGGGTCTCTGATGAGAAAAAAAGAATGGGACTACTGCTTCCTCATGCATGTCGTACAAGACGACTTATATGAGGTTGTCCGTCAGGGTAACAACCTCATTATGTAAAACGAATTTCTAGAAACCACTGCCGTAAGAGCAAGTGACAGCTTTGTGCATGCTTCCTACAGTGACCAGCTAATCGTGTGGAGCCACAAGAAGCGAAGAAATGGAACATGATGATGATGATGATATTTCTTTTTCTATCTTCAATTCACATCACGCCCAATACAGCATAGGGTCCTAAATGCAGGTTTCCAACGGATTGAACCTTGGATCAGATATTTGGCTGGTGAATAGTTCATTTTCATTCATGAATACGAGATCGGTGAATCGTTTGCCACTACGTAGCGTGTGAGCTTCTTCTTCCTATGAACATATAAGGAGGGGAAACCCGAGGCCTGTAAACAGTAAATAAATAAACAAACAACACACAAAGGTATGATCAGGCACTCAGTGGGAAAATAAAGAAGTAGAAGACCAGACAACAGAAAATCAACAGAAGTGATTACAAGTAATGCTTAGCTGGCAGAGTGGATAGTGACGATTCGCTCCCGTGGCTAGGCGGTGGGTGCCGTTCGAAAGGTCCTGGTTCGATCCCGGTAAGCCTGTCACTTCTGTTGTTTTTCTGTTGTCTGGTCTTCTACTTCTTTATTTTCCCCACTGAGTGCCTGATCATACCTTTGTGTGTTGTTTGTTTATTTATTTACTACTTCTTCCTAGTTTGCCCTGTGGGCAGTGGCATACTAAGAGGGTTGCGAACGATGCGCTCCGCTCCGGGTGACAGCCAGAATGTGGGGTGGAGGTGCCATCGGACACTTTATATCATAGTACTTATTGTTAACAAAATATACTTGCAAGTGTTTCTTAATGGGGGAAGAAGGTGTCAAAGGTAGGCTCCGCTCCGAAGGCCCAATGCTTTAAGTACGCCTCTGCCTGTCGTTTTTGTTCAACGCGTGTCTGGCAATATTACAATGTACTCCGAGAAAGGTGTGCCTTACGCGTTTTTATTTATATTTCCTTGGGATTTGGTTGACTGATACTTGATTAGTTTCTTAATTCTCCATTGCTAATGTAATGCTGCTCTTAATCCATTCACGTCATTGCTCTAACTTTCTTTCTACATCAGTGTTTCTTACTCTTTTTGTGCCATGGACCTCTTTGATTGTCTGGTGAAGACAACGGACCCCTTTGATTGTCTGGTGAAGGCTACGGACCTCTTTGATTGTCTGATGAAGGCTACGGACCTCTTTGATTGTCTGGTGAAGGCTACGGACCCCTTTGATTGTCCGGTGAAGGCTACGGACCCCTTTGATTGTCTGGTGAAGGATACGGACCCCTTTGATTGTCTGGTGAAGGCTACGGACCTCTTTGATTGTCTGATGAAGACAACGGACCCCTTTGATTATCTGGTGAAGGCTACGGACCCCTTTGATTGTCTGGTGAAGGCTACGGACCCCTTTGATTGTCTGGTGAAGGCTACGGACCTCTTTGATTGTCTGGTGAAGGATACGGACCCCTTTGATTGTCTGGCGAAGGCTACGGACCTCTTTGATTGTCTGGTGAAGGCTATGGACCCCTTTGATTGTCTGGTGAACGCTACGGACCCCTTTGATTGTCTGGTGAAGGCTACGGACCTATTTGATTGTCTGGTGAAGGCTACGGACCCCTTTGATTGTCCGGTGAAGGCTACGGACCTCTGATTGTCTGGTGAAGGCTACGGACCCCTTGATTGTCTGGTGAAGGCTACGGACTCCTTGATTGTCCGGTGAAGACAACGGACCCCTTTGATTGTCCGGTGAAGGCTACGGACTCCTTGATTGTCTGGTGAAGGCTACGGACCCCTTGATTGTCTGGTGAAGGCTACGGACCTCTTTGATTGTCTGGTGACGGCTACGAACCTCTTTGATTGTCTGGTGAAGGCTACGGACCCCTTGATTGTCCGGTGAAGGCTACGGACCCCTTGATTGTCTTGTGAAGGCTACGGACCCCTTGATTGTCTGGTGAAGGCAACGGATCCCTTTGATTGTCCGGTGAAGGCTACGGACCTCTTTGATTGTCTGGTGAAGGCTACGAACCTCTTTGATTGTCCGGTGAAGGCCACGGGCCCCTTTGATCGTCCGTTGAAGACTACGGGCCCATTCTCAGAAAAAATTTATATAAACGAGTATTGAAACATTTTACACGTTAAATGTTAGGTTATCTACACGGACCCCCTAGAATCCATTCATGGACTCATTAGGGGCCCGTGGACCACAGGTTAAGAGACGCCGTTCTACATTTTTACTGTCGTCAGAGACCTAGCTTACGCAGGATGACTAGGGTATATCATATTTGACGCAGCATGTGCAGTAATATTTCCATTTGTTTCTCTCACAGTGTGCAAAATCCATTATCTCACCACAATTTCTGGTCCTTTAGCGCTGTTTATAAATACTGTTGCTAGTTGTCTCGCATGCCATGACGGTAAACTGGCCAGCATAATCTATCTTTCTCATCCCTCTATATTTTATTTTCTATCATGTTTACAACTTATATGGAGCAAAAGAAGAACTTGCGAGCACATACATATACCACTACATGGCATTGGGCCGAATGGCGAGAGCCCAAACTTCGCTGGATCAATAACAACAACAAACTGTTATCACTGTGTCTTTTTTTTTATCTTCTCAAAATGTTCCGTTAAATAAAGACTGTCTGTTCTGATGGCCTATCTCGACCATGGGACTGGGTGTTAGGAAATATTAATAAAAAAAAATTTTTAATATACTATTCGAAACTAAGCATGCTTTAAGAGGCGAATAAGGAGCCTTGTGAAAAAGGACAGCTACATCATCGTGTTAAACAAAAGGCTACATAAACCACTGCATCATGACATAAAATACGCTGTGGGGACTTCCTCAAATGTAATAATCTTCCTTCTGTAAGCACGTCACCAAGAGTATTTTAGCTGTCCATGGTAATGTTAGCATTCTGATATAGAACCATATAGATGTGATCTCAGTTGATATTCTTGTTTGTTTACCGATTGTCCATGATTTGCTCCCGTTTAATACTATCAGATGGGACCTAAGACGCGTCAAAAGTAAGGAATGCAGTGAACGACCCATAGCTGACTGCTTGCGTCAGGGTCAGCGAACCAGAGCTGGCCAAGACCCTACTCCACCTCCAAGTGGTGGTCCCAAAAACAGGCTGCATCATTGCAGCCTGGCTGAGTGAGTAGGGATCGAAGTGGGAAGGCAAACCTGGTCCTAAAAAATGCCGTGCAGAAGTCGGATGTGTCGGGCCGAAAGTCGCAGATATCGCAGCTTTGCTGTAAACTGCGACACAACGCAACCAACGTCCTTTTAAAGGATGAACGCAGAAGAAGAAGAAGAAGAATACTATCAGATGCATGATGTTATCTCGTTTCCATTAATATTATATCAACTGGTTTTTGTTTTTTTTGTAAACGTATTTTTTGTACTTCTTATGTACTTCATCTCTAAAGCTGCGTCTTCTACTGCTTTTGATCTGTCGTATATGCCCATATAATTGGGTGTATGTGGAACATTATACCCCATTTACCTTGTACTGCTGTGATCGGCTACCACGACAAATATGGGAAACCAAGAGCCAGGGAACCAGACCTCCAAGTCGACCCAGAGTTCGCTGGGAGGACAGCATTAGTCAATACCTGAAGGACTGAGGACTAGACTGGACCCAGGCCAGGTGGAAGACAGCCGATAGGATAGCATGGCTCTCACTTTAGCAAACCTCTACACCACAAGGAAGAAAAGGATCGACTACGTAAGTACATTGTACTGCACTCCTGAACATTTATTTTCTAATAGAATATAATTTTAGAAGAGTTGCTAGGGTGCATTAGTCGGCGAACATAATATGTAAAATAAAAATGGTAGTATGTTATAATACTGTCTTAAAAACTAAAAGATGCAATAGTGACAGGAAGGTAAAATAACGCCACTAACCTAAATAGCAAGAAAACAGAAATAACAGTCATCTATAACAAAGAGATGCTGTTTAAGAATGTAATAATAATAATAATAATAGCCCCCTCCAGTCATAACTGACTATGGGAATGCGCACCCTCAGGTGACAGTCCTCAGCTGCTTGCTCTCCTGGTGATCCCTTCGACGCCTAGTCTGGCAAACCTCTACACCCCAGGAATGTAGAATTAAAGTAAATAGAACAGCGTGTGTTCTATCTATTGCCAACGTCTTCTTCTCATCCCTTGTTCCACTGGCACTTGTCTGGCTCTTTTTATCATTTGGCACACTAGTGATCGTGTCATGCCACTTCAGTCCTTTAATTGAAAAAAGATACACATAATGACTGTCGTAAATTTATTTTGAGAGAAAGAGTCTAGAAATAGTAGTCCGGTTTAGAGTGTAGAATGATGGTGAAAAAGCTCAGTGATAGGAATATAGAGATTAAATATGATGCTCCACAGAGTGCTGGAGGAGAGTAAAGACAGACTTATTTACGACAAATCGTTTCTCTCAATCTTCTCTTCCACTCTCCTGGTCAAACAATTATTTGCCAGTTTTCCAGACACACATCTGCGCACACACCGATTTGGTGCTTCAAACACACAGACGACGTGGATACAACTATCTTAAACAAATATGAGGGATTTGGGCCTTGGTAGTCCAACACAGTACTATGTATGTTTATGCTGTTTATTAGCATTTAACTCAATCACAACATCCAACAGGTTTTTCATAAAAAAATTATCATAAGTACAGCAAATACAATTAACAAGGTGAGGATGGGGTAAAGAAGATTGGTATCGACTAAGCCCTTCCCGCTTATTAGACAAAGGTAAACCCAGTCCCAAGATAGATAGTTATCAGGAACATAGGTAATGTAACCTAACAATGAAGTTAATTTCTCTGAAAGAGGTGTTACAACATTAGGTATGGTGGTAGACTAAAATACTGTTATCCCAATTGTGTCTTCCCTTTACTAAGCAAAGAAAAAAAGGGGGGGGGGGGATGAAACAGAGTTAACAAATTATCCCACTTAAAGGAACAATGCCGGGTATACAGAAAAACGTATTACCCGGTAGGCAAGTTAACAAATGGTTTTTTCAAAAAATATATCTCCTGTCATTCATGCACACTGTGCGGATCCACACTCATATACACCACACACTTACCGATTTCAGCATCAGACAATCCATAGCATGATATACACAGTACTTAAACTCTTTACGTGTGACAACTGTCTAGTCCTTCTATGTCCCGCCCCAGATAATGCGAGGTTTCACTGAGAGCAAATATTCCCGCTTATCGCTGGACTTGAAGTTCTAAGAGTTCTTGTGTTTTATTATAAAGAAACGAGTCTATGGGATGGCACTGACGCAGTTCAACACGGGGTGAAAATGAGGTGATGGCAATATTCCTTCACTGCGTGATGACAGCAACTGACCGGTAAAGTTTTTTTAAAATCCAGTGAGGAAAAACTAGGCTCAGTCACAGTCAGGTAAATCGGTAATCTCTCACAATAGAGCCGTATATAAACTATCGCTACTGGCACTGTTCATCTTCCAGTTTATCTTACAGATTGTAATTTAATTTGATGATAATAATCAAATGATCTTGGGTAGGCTTTCTTTCATGTAATTATGTTAGCTAGGCCACACCGGACCACCACAAGATTTACTTTAAAAAAAAATGTCTCATCAAACTGTCTGGAAGTTTAAGAACCGAGTATGGAAACTCTGAAAGATTTCGTTATTGCTGGGATTGCAAAAGGTGATCAATCTAGAGAAAAAGATAGAAAACCCATAACAACATAATCATACTTTAAAAATCAAATAATCTTCTAAGCGCGCGATAAATTTCCCGTTAAGACTATTATATATATGCTCGCGTATTTAATTATGTATTTAATAAACACTGCGCGAGTTCTAGTGGTTAAATCACACATCTATAAATATAGGACTTAACTAAATTTATTAATTATAAATTCCTTCGCGACTTTAAAAGTTAATTTAAGCATTAAACATCTATTATCTTTTTTTTGGAAATAGTATAGCAGGTATATCATTACATTTACAACTGGAACTATTGAGACGGTTTAATATAATAGGTTTAAATTAACACAAAATCCAATGAAATAGAATGAATGAACTAGGCCACTGATCACTTTACACAATATATATATTACCGTTTTGCACAGAAATAGAATTCACTGCAAATATAAATGAAAATCCATGGGATAATCTAGCAAGATTTCAAATATCGCTAGTGCTTCTATCAAGTTCTGGCCAGCGAGTGATGAAGTGTATTTCTACGTGATCTGTATATCTACAACTGGAATACAAGATGAGTGGGACATGAGAAACTTGACAGCTTTTTTGATCTCGGAAGGATTTTGGGGATCTGACCGCCAGACAAAAGAGGGAAACCCGCCCCTGGCCTCTCGTATCTTCGCTCGCTGCTTGCGTCAGCTTTCCCCGTTCGCTATGGCTTGGCTGCGATCGGTTCCGTGGATTAACTTCAAACACGAGATGCGCGAAATCGTTTCAGGACCACTACGTCTTTCGATAGCCCCATATGCCACGATCCACCCCGTCCATTCCTGAGATCCTCTACCACCCTAAAATACCTAAAACTGTCCTCTTCCTCCACTATTACCCCCCCCACCGCTGTCTGGTCCCCTATGTCTTCCTACCCACTGCGACCTTTTAAACCCCCCAGCTTCTCTGCTCCTGGGAACGTCTCAAAGTGTTACAATGTTACCCACGTGAATCGCCTACCACTCAAATGCAGTCCCGGTTTGAATCGGACCGAAAAGTTACCAACAACTCATGTTCAGGGGTTCCCTAAATGTTATGAAAAGCTAAAAGTCCCTTTTAATCAAACTCCAACATACTCAGGGGAAAATTTTCACTTGTCGAACTAGAACGTACGTCACAATAGCGTCCTTACACCCTTTTAGTCATGATAAAACCATTTTTCTTTTCGTTGACATATGGAGGTGACCACTGATTGGTGATTTAAGGATGAGTGGTATCTTTACAGTTTGCTCTTCATAACTACCTTTTAAGGACCAGTTTCCTACTCAGGAAATCAGCCCCAGAACATTTCTGTCCCTCTTCCCGGAATATATTCCAACTTTGAAAAGAAATAGCGTTTAAAAGGAAGGCGCCCTCCAACGCATGATCCTTATGCGTTCAATTCTTTAATTGGCACCAAGACATGCTAAAGGAGCGTGGTCTGTTTGCACCTACGTGAAAGATGTACCATAGAGAAACTCATGATGGCGTCTGGATACCGTCAATCCAGAGCGAAGGACATTCTCTTCTCGATCCACGCTTGGTAAGTTCCCGTTACTGCCTTTACTTTAATTTCCGAACTGCCATAGGCAAAATTGACACTGAAATTAGCCATGTGTAACGCACTATCCGGATCTTAGAGTCCATGCAGATCATCTCTTACCTGGGTCACGGTAATACGCGGATGAAGCACTTTGATGACACCTACTCCTCTCATGCGAGCCACTCTGAATATGAAGCCGTCGACCCGTAATACGCAAAAAAGTTTGTTTGGGAGAGTCAAGGGCAACCTCCTAAATACTGGGGTATGCAGACAAACTGTACTTTCAAAGTGCTGTCCTTACGAAGCATACGCGCCTTACTGGGCTATAGTCAGCGTATCGGCTACTTTTGATACCCCATAATTCTGCACCTTATTACAGGACAACCACTATTCTTTTGTGGGGTGGGATCAGGTCAAGAGGTGCAGTCCCAGTCCCGTCTATACTAAGACTTCCACTATGGATGTATTTTCTGGATCTACCAATATGCTGCATTACATGATCTACGGTAGAGAAGGAACGTACGTCTATTTTCTTCGTGCATCGGGGTCTTTTATTTATTGCTGCAGCACTATTCTTCTAAATCCCTAACGTTGCACTTCTTCTTAACTTCTGCCAACCCTGCATCCGTGTATTGGAGAAATAATAGTTATGACCCTCCAGGACCTAGTTACCTAACTGTTCAAAAACCCGACTGACCGACAATGTTGGCAGGTAGGTCTGGCTTAGACCCGTTCCACTGTGTAGTCACTCCTGCGGAAGCATAGCAACCGTAGCAATATTGCCTTACTGTCATAGGTTTTCCGACTGAATTAATATGTCACGCTACAACTAAAATTATGGGACTAATGGGACTTTGCAAAGGTTCTAGACTCAGTTTTCCTCATACTGTATGGGGCGTCTGGTGAAACAACCTCCTGGTCTAACGTTATGCAGATTCAGAAACGGCAGGACTCACATTAAATGTTGTAATATCCTTACTAAGACTCTTTTGACTGAAATGCTAACAAAGGTTATTAATTTCCGCTCCTATACGACCTGGCTATCTGTATATAACTCAAAAACTACTTTATAAAAGGTCTTCTCAATCTTGGAAGAACAATCTGTTGCTTTTGACTGGAGCTTTCCCCCCTGAACATACTCAGAAACATCCAGTAGCCTTGAAAGAGGTTCGGGACTGGAATTCCCGTATACAAGCGGTTTAGCAGCGGTAATCACTATTACACAGCCGTCGAACTTCCTTATTGGGCTTCTGACAAACAGAATATCACTGAGAACTGTAAAAGGAGATATGCTAGACCTACTGAGTAATTCACTACTCATGACTCAGATATTTCTATTCTCTTCTCCGCGAAGTGCATCAGCTCTTTGTAGCTGTTAACCCCAGACTCGGTCGGGGTCTATACTGCTACCTTATGGGTATGTAAGACTAACTGGATTCGACAGACAGGGTCCCCTCTGAAAATCGTTTACTGTTAATATTCGATATCTTAATTCGATGACTGATTTAAACTCTCTGAACAGGTTACGATCTGGTTAAGGACAACTTTGCACATGTACGGGATTTAGTTCAGAGGCCAACTTGACGTTTGGTTTCTGAATTGTTGTTTCTGGTGAAGAGATATGTCGCCGACTCTGACCATCTTTAAGGACTTCTCTGGGGTTGACTCAATGGAGGTACACTCCCATGCACCACCATCATCATCTGGATCCTTCGTCTTTCTCGTTGAGCTATGGCGGACGGGCCAGGAGAGTCTCTACCCTACGTGAGGTATGGGTCACCCTACCTTTCCAAATAATTGTCCTCTTAAGGCAGATTTACTCGGGGAAAACGACTTCTTACCTTTCGACGCTTTGAATGGGAGATCATTGTAAATTCGGTCACGTTGTGATACCCCAACTTTTTAAGCGTACGGTAAACGGCCCTTTGCCATACCGATGGCTGATGTTTATTTGCTGGTCCAGGTCTGGACCCCACTATCACTACACCAAACTTTAACTCCCCCCCTGGTATGTTAGATTCTACATCTCTCTTTGCCTAGGCTTTTGTTGTATCTTTTAGACATGTACTACTAGAGCGCGGCTTTTTGTAAGGAACTCTTGGTAAGTAGCTAGATCCGCAGTCCTTGCACTTTAAAGCCTTTCCTTGACGCTTCAGATGATAACCATCACTTTGTAGCTTGCAGAGGACGAACTCGGTCTCACTATCAAGCCTTTTGGGTCATACTCCACTGTCTAGGGGGACCGAAGTATCAAGGCTTCTAGTGGGACCCTTAATAGGTATGAGCCAAATATAAGTGCTCTAGCTGGCGCAACGCAATCCTGTATACCGTTTGTTTTGCCGGTACCTCTCGGTAGGCAATAAGTGCACGCCACGATATTATATCCCAAACATGGACCCCCCCTAGCATTTACGTAACATGGTGTGGTTATCAAGATAAATATAAATTCCGGCCGGGAAGATGGGTAAAAAATACATTATAATAAATATCAAGGAAGAAGAAATGGTAAAGTAACAGTGCTGTCACAAAGAATGTACTCGAAATCCCCCTTGTTTTCTGCTTCGTCTGCAAATTGTAACGTTTCCCCACGTTGATATTAAAAGGCCTTCTGCAACATACACGCGTTTCCCAAACACATCTTTTTCTACACTATGTTACCAAGATCAAAAGACAGATGGACAAAAGGATAGCGAGAAGGGAGAGGCAGAAAGCCGAACACTAAACACGCTTCGCGCGATACACAAATGCTGCCATCACGCGTGTAAGACTACATGCACTAACTTTTTTTCAGACGGACAGTGATAAAAATACATTTACCCATCCCAGAGTTAGGTTTTAAAAATCATAAAAAACTCTTATTAGAAAAGATAACATTAGATGGGTTTACGGTTGAAAACATAACAGTACCCCAGACAGCACATCTTCGAAACAGGAGGTAGAAAATACATATTTTGAACGCAGCCACGTAGCTCTTTTAAATTTGGATATTTGGGTTCCTTAGGGCTTGCTGACAAAGAATATGTAAAACGTTACGCAAATAGTCCAGGAATTAATAAATTATACCCAAAATAAAATAGTGGGGATGCCTGACAGCATGGAATCATTTCTGCTCATAAAATTTTTTTATAACGTGTTTGAAAAAAATCTTACGTTACAGAATTAGCCTACCATGTAAACTCCAAATTGATTGGAGCGCAACAAATGAAAGACTAACCACGATTGGTCGGGCTATAAATACTATCTTTCGTTGTTAGGGGAGACGTGAAAGGTAACATTTTTTCAAACACTTGTCGAAACGTGGCCTCATTGGCTAGACTCGCTGATATACTCACTTAGGAGCGTTAGTTCGAGACCACTAGTTCAAATAATCTTGATAAAGCAACAGTGCGTTGAAGCCAGCTCATATTTGTGTTAAATAAAAAAAGCCTGGAACATAAGCAGATGGGAATTTGTGCCAGTAATTGTGCCAGAATTCATTGCTAATCAACGTATCTGTGTTTATTTCCATGAAATTGTGGTAAGCTTGAACCATTCAGTATCTTTTAATGAAAATTGAATGTAAATTGTTAATTTATGCCTGTATATATATATGTGTAGTTCAGTGGCAAACAGGAGATAAAGCCTATAATGCTCCAGCCTGAACAGAGGGTGTCGGAGGGAAGTAAAACGGCATGGAATGGCCAAATAGTACACTGACACCTGGATGATTGATTAGACAGAAATAATGCTGGAAGTGCAGAGGCGTGGTAACCATTAAGGAGGTAAATACTGGTATAAAGTATTTCAGATGAAGCTGACAGTTGGCCTAACGCTCTGAACTCAATGTTTGTGTTGTATTGTGCTCAGTGTAGAACTAGAGTATCAATTAGTTATGAAGTAGAAGGTACATCCTTCTTGTTTTCAGGGACCGTGGTCTTGATGGTACTGAGCAGCACCTGGTCAGAGCTTTGCTGAATCCAGAGTCGGACAGCATACTCCTTGGTCTTTTTAGCTATCAGTGAGGTGTCTCCAGAGCCCAGGAGAGAATTCGAGCAGAGGAGTCCTTTCCTGCCGCCATCACGCAAGATAAGCTGATTTGGCCAGCTGAGCTCAACATTATGTCCCCTCATCTTGAAATGACTTTGTAAAAATAACATTCAGAGGGGAATTTAATTGTCTTCATATCAGGAACTGAGAACATCTCCAATACTAGTCCCAAAAGACAAACTATTGAAGTCATGATGACAAATACCAACAGAGCTTGAACAAAACAAAACCAGTAAAACCAGTATTTACCTCATTATTACCACTATTCCTTTGTATTGAATCAGGAACATATACATACCTTTATGAACAACAACTGAATACATATTGTTATTTGAAAAGTTATCAGTGACTCCTTAAGAATATTCTTCTCATAGTGTGTTATATGTATGTGAGAGTGTCCACAGTGTTGTCAAGAGTATAGTGGATTTAAATTAAAATTGTTTATCTGTCTGTTGTTTTGTGTGACTTACACTTCATCATACACACAACCCCTAGACACATAACGTAGTCATCACACTATTCCAGAATAATTCTGACTGAGATATATAGATATGTGGTAGCAAAAGTAAGGTTATTATAATATATACAACTACTCTTAATAGATATAGATACCTTCACACAAAGCTGCTGATCTCAGTCAGTACACTAAGTCCCCTATAAATATTTATAACATCCCACTTCACCACATATATTGGGGTCTCGCTCTTGGGATTTTGAATCTTTCCCTATTATTAAAAATATTGGGGGTAATTCACTTCAGGGAATATAAGAATTAAAAGGTATCCTTGGGTGGAATTAAATAAGGTTGAGCTCACGGTGCCTGTGTTGTCCATTAGATATATATTAGAGATTGAATTGTTGGTTAGGACATTGTAGAAATTTACACCTGATAGACAATGGCGGGGACCTGGCCAAAGTTTCGATTCTGCTGCTGTTCAGACTGCAAAAAGAGTTAGGGATTAGATGGGCAAACGTTATGGTTGCCTATATGTCACTACAACGGGAATGTGACAAATTATATTGAACGCGAAGATCGATTAAAAATGAACCGATTTGAAGCGGCCGAAAAGAAAGTTAGAGGCTGAAAGGAAATTAAGATGGTATAGAATTTTGAAGCTGTAACCCTGACAAATGCTGAGACTAAGGGAGGTTGCAGATTGAGGCTGAAGATGAGGCTAGGATTAATTGGAATGCAGACAAAAGGTGGAAGACCAAAAGGCTGACAAAGTGCCTGAGAAAGAGGTGCTCCTAAGGAACCGAGCAGAAGAAGAGAGGACAGAAATTAGCTGCAGAAAGGGAAGAGATGAAGAAATTAGACATGAAAAAGGGAAGTTAGAGAGAAATTAGCCTGCAGAAAGGAAGAGAAGAAATGTAGCTGCAGAAAGAGGGAAGCTGCTGAAAAGGGAAGCAGGAGATAAAAGATTACAAAGCGAAGGGAAACATGAGTTTACGACTAAGGAGGAGTTTGCGTGTTTCAAGGCCATGCTCCTGAAAATGGTGCCAGTCCCTTTGCCTCTGATGCTACGGTTACTCAAGGAGCCTCAACCTCAGCTATGAATTTTCATTTAGATCATTTTGTTGAGAAAGACGATGATATTGAGAGCTACCTAAATAGGTATGAACTATTAGCTACCACGTATGGGTTAGAGAGAGAAAGGTGGAGCTTAAAGTTATCTCAGGGACTTCGTGGGGCAGCTTATGAAGTTTTTGCAAAAATGAGCAGACGTGATCAGGAAAATTATGACATGCTAAAGCAGGCTCTTTTGTTAAGGTATGAAAAGAATGCAGAATTTTATAGGAAAAAATTTAGGAATGCTAAACTACTGTCAGGTGAAACCTATCACCAGTTCTCTGCACGAATAGAGACATACTTGGAGAAATGGACTTCTCTGGGGAAAACCCAAGATCTTAAGGAAATGGTCCTTTATAGAGCAATTAAGAGTGTACCCATGGCTCCAGACCTGAGAAAGTTTCTCATGGAAACAAGGTGCAGAGAGGATTACGGCAGTGAGTTTCTGCTGAAAATGTTGTTGACTGAAAGGTTTATCAAGCAGCTCAAAGACGCAAGCGACAGGTGTAACAGGTAAATAAAAAGAAAAACAAGTGAGGATAACGTGTAATTACAATAGGGAGCCACCCACAAACCTAATTACATAAATTTTTGATCCTAAGGGTATCAAAATATAAAGGTAAAGCACCAATTTGATAGCCACGGTTTATGAAAACATAAAAAAATAAAAACCCACACTTCGATGAAAGGAAATAAAAAGAAAGAAAATCTTTCAACCAAGGAAAAAACGGTGGTAAAAGTGTATAAAAGAATTGTCCAGATGGGACAATCATGACTACTGACCGTCTGCAGAAAGGGAAAGAACCTCGTTCTAGTGTATATGGCCAACCCTTTCAGGTCCCGTTAGGAATACACTGACTCTCAACGTCAGGTCGACCTCAAGGAAGGATGAGGATTATGTTGCGGATTACCACTCCACGAAGACAAGAGATCTGGAAGGCACACAGGCTGGGGGATAAAACACTCAAGCCTTGTTTCAGAAAATTGTCAACTTGTCATACAACTCCAGGCAAGGGAGATTTTTACATGAAAAACAAGTTGATGTATAGGAAGTAAGACTGGATGGCTATCAGAATCCAGATGGTCTCGGTGACAGCTACGCTGGGTATCTTCCTAAAGAGATACTAGCGAGCTAGAACTTTTAATAAGGGAAGCCTAGACATAAGTTGAAACCAGGTATTGGGGACCGCATGAGAAATTATGAGTTCATGCCCCATCATTCTTAACAAAGGTGGAAGCTCACAGAATATTTATTGATCCCAACAGCAAGTGTGGGTGGACATGAGTGACATTTTGTAGTGAATAAGGGCTGTAGTCGAGCGAAGTAGGCATAGCACTATGACTAGGGAACACCCAACCAAAGTTTGGGAACATGTTGATCAGGACAGAACTGGACACGCCCCCCCCCCCCCACCCCCCCCCCGCACACACCACCCCCGCGCGCCCCCCTTGTGGCCATAATTTATGCCCCTGACAAATAAAATAGAAGATAGATTTTTTGAATTCTATAATGGTGGACTCTCAGAATGGATTTGGTGCCTAGCCCCGTTTCACGGAACAAGCTTCACTTGTGTTATAAATTCGTCTTTACATATGGCAGACGCACCACTAAGTCGTGCGTTTGGACTTTCGGTCGTCAAGTGTGCATAGACAGGCTACTGTCTCTACCCCAGGGATAAGCGACAATAATTGACTCTAATGCGGACTTTACATACTGGGAGGCGGGGTTCGGAAGGTTCAAGAAGAGGTGTAGCGAAGAGGCTGAAATATACCAATCGTCTCTGATTACATCGCCATCTGAAGAATTTTATACGTCGTCGGACATGAGCTAGTATTGTGTGTAATGATAATTCTGGGGGGAGTAGTAGGAAATACGTACGATTCTACTTATAAAGCTTCGCGAGTGTGAAGAGACCGATAACGGGGCTAGGGCATAGTAGGACAAATATGGTCCACCACGCTGATGAATTTAATAGGGAAGTCACATCTATTACTTGGTAGCTATCGGTTAAGAAGTGGAACACGTGGACATTGTCGAAAAAGGCGAGATGGATAAAGTCATTTATGGCTCAGTCTCAATAGTTCTATAACGAATAGGTGACGGTGTATCCTGAGATGGGAGAGACACAATTCGGTTTAAGGATGAATACTGGCTGGAAATCTAGTGGGGTGGTACTCATGATTGCAAGATATTGTGAACACCAAGCCAGGAAGAGAATGATAGGGTGTGGCGGCTGGCATGCGAGGCTGGTGTGTGGGTGTCGCGGTGTGGGGATATAACTCTTGTGGTTGTCGGGGTTGACGTTGTGGGGTGGGTGTAGGGGTAGGATGACGTAAGTACAGATGACAGGTGTTGTGTTACGTGGTCACTCATTGTCAGCGTATACTAATTCAGAGGTTTGCAGACAATTAAATTATTTAATAGCTAAAGATTTCTTGTGCCTTACTTTATAAAAAGTGGATCTGAGCTAAAGGTTGTTACTTAGTCCAGTATTCCAGTGGTAAGCCCTTTATGACGGAGGTTAGACTGCATACCTTAGCTTTTTAGTACCTACAGAAGGACAACTATAGGTTATAATAGTATTGCTCATTTGGATTGAAAAGGAATGCGCCTAAGTTGTCTATTTCTCTATAGAATGATGTTGATAGAATAAATTATGGGATCTCTCATGAAATAATATCCACTGTATTATAACCAAATGTATATGGAATGAATCCTATACCTCTACTTAGCATATACAGAAACATCTTTAGGAGGGACAAAACTAACCTCCGAGTGACTGTCTCGTCGCTGAACCATTGCTGTTGGGCATTCGGGGACTTAGTAGGGGGCTACAAATTTAACAGCTAATGACCCGTACCAAATACCTATTTTGTTGCGCGAGGGGCAGTTCGTAATAAGAATTTGGAAAATGTTTTGAGTGGCACCACATCAGTTTTATTCTAGGGAAACAATTGACCTCACCGGGGGGTCACAAGAATATTTTAGAGATGAAACTAACTGGAAAATGGCCCCAGAGGACCCACTAATAATTAACCTGTGAGAACTGGAACGTGATGATTCACCTTTGGGGTTTCTACTGTATGTGGGTTTTTTCGTACCAAGAAAAGTAATTATATACAAGAACTAACTAACCATTTAAAATCCAGTAATGGTGCAACCGTTTTTTAACTTGAATTGACACTGTTGCGACTGAGAACGTTTAAGGAACTATCACTCTAGTCTACTGCAATTTAGACCACTTTTGGAGCAACATGACAATGGATGAAGATGGGGAAGGACTCTAACATAAGGAATTGAAGGAAAAGATCACAATAGTTATTACCAATTTTTGAAGTTTACCTGACATAAGGCAATGAATTATGGTGAAGTGGATCTCGGAATTGAAATACTATTTGGGGTCTAGGGAGCTGAGTGCAAATCACTACCATACTTACAGAGGAAAATAAGGAATGCATAATGGGTATGGTTGCGTTTTCGAAATTAGCCCAGTGGCATTATGCTAGCAGAAGTTGAATAAGAAGCTGTCCAGAAAATCAATTTACTACTATACTAAGCGAAGACAGGAATGTCTTGCAGCCCCCCTATTCTTCAACACAATATGGGTCTATAAAGAAACTTCACTCTTATTAAGTTTTATTTCTGTCTGGATTGGGTAGTAATAGGCCATTTAAGTTGCAAACAGACACAAAAACCTTTTATCGTTTCTAGCATCAGGGCACTAAGCATGATGAATCTCTAGGGTACCTGTGACAGCTTTAGGTCTTTACTTCTAGGCTCGCAATATTAATGTTTAATGCAATGTGTGGTATATATAAGGAAATCAATGAAAAAGAAACCGAATTGTCGGGAACTGAGACGGATTTTTTTAAGCCGCCAGTCACGTATTTAGGTGATGAGGTGAAATCACCTCTGTATAACTCCACAGAAAGTAATAATAAATTTCTATTTGTGAAAACTATTAGATATAAGGAATGATTGTGATTGTAAATCTGACATATAAATGTCTGTTTTAATTTGAGGGAGGAAAGGTTGTCTGGAATTTCTACATCCACAAGTATATTAATTATCTAAGTAGAGATATG